>VIIQ02000562.1:0-445111 GCA_007449985.2 Desmodesmus armatus
CAGTTGGCTGCTGAGGCACCAGCTCACAACACTCCTGCAACACAACACCCTTGTCCAGACCTGTTCTCCACACAGATAGTTGACCCTGTTACCACCGGTGTACACAGGGCAAGCCATGTGGCCATGCAAGAGTATGCAGAATGCTGCTGCGACCAGCATATAATACAAACATCAGTCAACGTGCGGTAACCCTGGTGCAGCGTCATGCTATAGCAATACACATACACTGGCTGCTGTCGCTCAGCAGCTGATACAATGATAACATACACACCCTGGCCTCAGGGGCTGCACACATGCAGGCGATCACAGCTGATGCAGACCACGGCCCCAGACCACGTGCTGACTGCGCACTACAGCCACACAACGATGCTCAAAAACACAACAACCCCAACAACACCAGGCATTCGCTGTTACAAACAGCATCCGCTCAAGTCGTGCTGGGCCCAGCCTCATGGGTGACCTCGTCATGTTTCTGCGCAAACTTGACCAGGCTGTAGTGGTCGTCAGCCGAAGGCTTGACAGTCAGGCTGAACTTCTCCTGCTTGCCGCCCCTGCTGACGAGGACTGTCAGCTCATGGTGGTCTGGGTTGTCGAAGCTGGCCGCTGTGCTGCCAGCACCTCCACCAGCTGGTAGGGGAACAGCGAGTTGGAACGCTGGCTGAGCTGTGTCACTGCTTGCTGTGCTGCCCGCGCCCAGCGCGGTGGTGCACTACTGCAACAATGGCAGCGAGTGGGGTGTGGCAGTGGCGCCGGAGAGTCAGGCGGTGCAGCAAGGGGTAGGGCGGCCGTGTCAGCAAGCAACACGGTGCACTTGGGACAGAGCCCATACCCTCTCATGCTTCAGGAGTTGGCGTGTGCTGGGGGAAACAGTCCGACGCATCCAGCACCACATGCACTGACCCATCTGCTTATCCATGCAAGGCCGATGTAGCAGCAAGCCCTGCAGCTGGCGCCTTGAGGAAAGCCTCAGGTGGCAGTCAGCCTGAGATCGGACAGAAAGGGCGCTGGTGCCAGGCGTGCTGCAGTCAACTTGCATGCATGAGAAACTAGTTCTTATCCACAGCAGAAGTCCTTACCTCTGCCACTGGCCCAACCAGCTTGCTGGCTGTGAGCTCCATTGGAGACTCGTTTGCCTGCACGTTTGCAGGCAGCTTCTCGTAGACAGTCACCTCCACCTCCTTCTTGCCAGAGTCATCGCTGGTCTCCAGGTGGAGCATGTGGTTAATGCCAGCAACCACCTGCATGCATGGGCAACACACAGGTCAGGCACATGGGCAACATACAGGGCATAAAGCGCTGCCATGCAACAGCAGCAGAGCAGAACAAGCTGTGCGCCCCCTCCGTGCTCCACAGGGCGTGTGCACACCTGTGTCTTGGCTGAAACGATCCTGCCAAACTTGAGGGTGCCCTGGATGGGGAAGTTGGCCTTGGCATTGAGCTGGGTCACTGCAAACTTGGCGACATCCTCTGTGTGGGAGTCAATCTTGGCCTCCTTAGCACCGCCGAGCATGGTGTTCGCTGTTGATAAAGTAAAGTAGGCAACGAGAACCACGAGCACCGAAGAGAGTAGCACAGCCCTCTGCATGAGCTCAAGGAAGGATGAACGTTGAAGTGTTTCCGCTGAGCCGGGCTAGGCTATTGATTGAGAGAGGGTTTGGTGGAAGAAACAACGGTCCACGTCAGAACGTGATTCATTCCGGTGGTGTTATTTCCAAGGGGTCCAGCCTGGCAGATTGGTCATGGCTGTGTGATCAAGATAACACCTTGTTTCATTTCAACAGCTGGTTTTGGCTGTACTTCAAGCTTCTCAGCTGCCAGGTCCAAAGTGGTGCTCAGACTCGCATGCAGCAGCAGCTGCAGCAGTGATCAGCAAAAGACACAACTGCAGCCACAGGCAAAAGTCTCAAACCACCATGTTTTTCACCAGCGCGCTACAAGTGGTCTTCAAGACCACAGGAGGACGCATATGGAACAAGGTGGGCTGCCTCGCGTCAGCCTACAGCAGTAAATGTGTTGCTGGGTGGGGCCCATCGTGCAGCAGCGGGGTCTGCAGCAGCACTGCAGATGTTCTTCTGATGCTGATAGCTTGATGTTGGATTGATCAGCCACTGCTGATGGGTTGCCATTCTGACAGCTTCCGCGCTATGTCCACTCTGAGTGCTGCTGCGCAACTCTGTGCTATCACCCCTCCTGCTGCTGCAGCGCTGGGGACTCCCACGGTGACACGAACACGCAAGGAGAACCGCAAGAAAGACATCAAGCTCTTCAACCAGAATATAGACATCCTCAAAGCAGCAGCGCACATGCAGCCAGAGGTGCCAGTGCAGCTGGCCAGGCCGCTGCCGCAGTGGCAGATTGACAGAATGCGGCGGAGACTGGAGTCAGCACAGGTGATTGGAGGCAGGCTGTAGCTGATGCTGATGCAACACCTTGCACTGTGAAGTGTGTGTACATCCTCACCCTTTCTTGCTGCCGCAAAAATCCCTACGCATGCCAGCCCTCTTGTGAATTTTGACTCATTTGGAAGTGACTGTAGCAATCCCCTGTGGCAATCCAGGTGGTACCATGGCAATGTGCTGGAGGCCGGTACAGGAGGCGGTTCAAGAAGTGCATATGCAAGTTGCCAATGCATCAATGCATGGGGTTGGGCTCATCACTCACAATATCCATTGCACCCTGCCTTTCCACAGGAGGAGATCAACATCAGGGCGGCAGGGCCAGTTGTGGCACAGCAGCTGCTGCGTCAGCGGCCACGGCAGCAGTCCAGGCAGCAGCAGCTAGCGGGGCCACCTGTGGACCCTCAATTGCAGCAGCGGCTGAACCAGCAGGAGGTGACGCGGATAAAGCAGCAGCAGGCAAGGCGCTTCATGCGGGAGCAGCAGCAGCAGCAGTCGTCGCAGCAACAGCAGCCGCAGCCAGGACAATAGCAGGAGAGGGGTGGCTTTATTTGGGGAGGGGGGCCGTTTTTTGGTTGGGAGGTTGGTGCGGTTCATTGAGAGTGCTATCGCCGCGGCGGCAGTTTGAATGAAAGACTGGGGGGGGGGGGACCTTCCGCCGTGTAGGCCCTTGACACCCCAAGGGTAAGTGAGATCAGCAGCAGTTTGCAGCAGCTGTTGATGTGTTGTCTGGGTCACACCCAATCAGCCACCTTCTTGTGCAGTATGGCACACGCGCCAGCGCATGTTTCGAGACCCACTGGTCACCTTTTGTAACTCAGCTCGTTGGCACTACCGTCTTGTCATTAAAGCCCTAGTGGGAACGTGAGGCCTGCTTACTCAGATTTCAAGTGGCTTTCTGGCTGTACTGATCCCTGCAGTGTTCTTGACTTGATTTGATCAGACCATCCTGAAACCCTCCTGAAACCTGACACCTGGCACTGCTGACTTCTCCATTGAACCCAGTTGCCCATTTGTGGCGTGTTCCAATATGCATTGACCATATCCTCACATGCCTGCAGCACACCCCACCCCCCAGCAATCACAGAGGGTACCCTCAAATACCATCCAGCCACGGACACAACACACCATAACCCAATCCATCCTTGAAAGCCTCAGAACACACCGCCACGCTCCCAGCTGTAACAGTCTCCCTTGGGTTGCGGCCCTGCATCCAAAACCGCCCGGATTGCTGCCAAGTCATCATCATCAAGTGAGAAACTGAACAGCTGGGCGTGGTCTGGCACATGTAAGGCGTTGCGGGCCCCTAGGATGACTGCAGGGACAGCGGGGCGCTGCAGCACCCAGCGGCTGGCCACATTGGATATGCTGGTGTTGTGCTTGTCAGCCACACCTTGCAGCACCTGCAGGGGTTGAGTGAGTGTCCCAAATGGCGCAGGCAGCATGAGTGAGTCATTCAGTGTGTGCAAGCCTTCAACCTGTCATCATGCACTTACAACCCTATTGCCGTCACTGAAAGATGGTGCACACTCATCACATGCGACAGGGCACCAAGCACAACATGTCAGAAAATGACGGCTTTGTGCAAGACGTACCTCCATAAAGGCCCCCCTCCATGCCGCTCTAGCACAGTTTCCTCTCAGCTCCAGCAGCTGCTGCAGCCAGGCCCACCCTGTTGCCGTCACTGATTGATCGTGCACACTCGTCACATGCAGACAGGGCCCAAAGCAGAACGTGTATCAAAAGGACGGCTTACAGGTCCCCTGCCCCTGCCGCGGCCAGTGCCGTTTCTCTCACCTCCAGCAGCTTATGCAGCCAGCCCCACCCTGTTGCCATCACTAACTGATCGTGTGCACACTCATCACACAAAGACCCCTGCCCCTGCCGATCCACAGCCGTTGCTCACCTCCAGCAGCTGCTGCAGCCATGCCCACCCTCCAGCCTGCCCCAGTACTGAGGCGTACTTGCCCTTGCTGTATGTGTTGACGTCAACATCACGCGCAGACACCCCCAGGAACTTGTCAGACAGGAAGCCACCAGCCACCACACCATACGGCAGCAGCGACATGTTGTGCGCGGCAGCGAATGCAGCCATGCCGTTGTCTGGCCGCCTGTCGAGCAGAGAGTACTGCACCTGTGACAGCAGTCGGCAGTACAGTAGTCCACACAAACCAACACAGTCATATTCTATGGAACTGTGAGGTTATGGATGTAGAGGTTGCACCTGCTGTTGCTACAGCCCGCTTGAGGCCTTGTAAGCTACTGGCCATCTGCACTACAGCCAGCGGGAAGCGATACAGCTACTACAGTACAGTACGTGGTTACACCATGTTGCTAGTTTTTGCTTACAACAAACGTCTCGCTGTTTGACAGTAAGGTGCATCCAGCAGCGCATGTGGAAAACGCTGAGGCCATGATTCGCCTGTGGCTGCGTACCCGCCCTTCCACTTGGTGCTGTGCAGGAGAGAAACATCATCGCTGCACCCCATCAAGGACAGGCACAGGTCAAGTCCTGCTGCCAACCCACCAGCAGCCCCCAATGCTACCCACCTGGTTGCTGGCCAGCTGTGCCCCTTGTTCACCATCGCCTCCAGGCGGGGTACATCAAAGTTTGTGACCCCCACTGCCCCCAGCACACCATCAGACTGCAGCTCTGTCAGATACAGTGCAGCATCAACATACCTGCACACAGAGGGGGGGGGGGGCGGGGGGTTCACACACTCAGTGCTGTTGGTGGTGCGATTACAGGGGTCGGGGGGGGGGGGGGGCTCTTGGGTGGCCACACGAGGATAAATACACTCAGAGTTCCCGCAGGCTGGCACGTGTGCACTGTATGTCTGCAGACACTCCAACACTGCAATCATGGCCACTCCGCAGCAGGCTATGGATACGGCAATCTGCGGCTCAGCTGAAAAATCAAGACTTCTGGTGATGCCTCCTGATTCCAGCATGGGTGGGGGCACGCCTGACTATGTTCAACCTGGCTGCTATGAAAAAGGGGAGTTGACAGCCTCGTCACCCATCACTGCCTGCATAGTCATCATGTATGTGGTTGTGGTCTGCAAGAAGCGCGTACTTTGAATAGCCGTAGTCCCCCCAGTAGAGCTGCATGAGGTCAATCTTGTCTACACCCAGCCGCTGCCTGCTGAGGTCCACTGCTGCCTTCACTGACGCCTTGCTGAGGGACGACATGTCGCGCCCACTGAAAAGACAGTACTTGGTGGCAACCTGGGGGGGGGGGGGGGGGGGGAGGTCAGAGGGGGGGGGGCGTGGGGGGGGGAGGGGGAGCACGTCCCAGCCCTGAAGATCCCAGCCAAAGGTGAGGGCCGGCAGGCATGTCTCCAAAGTTTCAGCTGCACAGTACTGCTTTCCTGCTGCGGCTGCTCAGCAGCAGGCTGCTGCTGCTGCTGCTGCTGCTGTTTGCCAAGCAAAGTAAAGACTTTACACGACGAGCCGGCTCTGAACACTTCCCTGCTGCTATACACCATCCGTGACATTGATCGACACCCCCACCCCCACCCCCCCAAGTCCACAGTAGGCTCCCAAGGTTCCTCAACATGCCCAAGTGTGGCTATCCACCTGGCTCTGAGCCCGTGGCTCACCTGTATGTTGGGGCGCTGCTCAGGGTGTTGCTGCAGGTACCTGCCTATCAACACCTCTGCAGGACCGTAGTGATCGGCAGCATCCCATGTTGTGATGCCCGCCTGATAAAATGTGCCAAAGTCCTGCAGCACCAGCGCCAGCACCAGCACATTGGCAGCTACATCAGCATCAGCCTCATGTAGAGAATCAACACAACAGCATCAGCTTTGGCTGCTGACTGCTGCGCCAACTGGTGACATGAGGGTGCAGCTGCTGACACTGGCCCTAAGTCCTGCAGTGGGCTGGGGTTTGTGTGGCCGGCCCCCTGTTCACCAATAGCATCAGCTGTCGACCGCTGTGACATAACACTTGGCAAGCGGCATGGGAGTGCAACTTGTTCCCGTCCCAATGCCGTGCTGCTGACCTTTGAGAGTTTGCCATGTGTATGGTGGCTGCATGATTGCATTGTTTGGGTGATAAGAGCGTGCATTCTTGTGTGAACGTGATTGTACCACAAAGTGGCGGCAGGAGCCCACTCACCTCGACTGCTGCTGCAGCTGCTGTTCTATCAGTCTGCCTGTCGCCCTTGTGCCCACCACTCAGCTGCCAGCAGCCCTTGATCACTTTGCTGACTTGCAGCTCTGAGGTCAGGGGAGCTTTTGGCACAGCAGGCTGCGCAGCTACACCAGCTGCGCCAGCCTCTGCTGCACGTGCTCCTGATGCTTTGAATGCGGGTGCGCATGCGAGTAGAGCTGTTGTGCTGGCCAGCAACTCTCTCCTGCCCCTTTCCAAACCTGTGCTGCTACTGCCACAAGGTTGTAGCAGTTCGTTGTGGACAGCGACACATGTCCGCCGCGACTTTTGCTGATTACTTGGACGAACTGAATGGGAGCGCAGCAACATGGCGACTTACGTGCGTTTGCTGTGCCGGGGGACACAGTGATCAGCAACCTTGATCACAACCACTTGGAAATGGAAGATGGAAGAAGATTTGACGGCCGCCAATTTTACAAGTACGGGCACATAATGCTTGTCGTGAGGGCTGGAGAACGTTGCCTTGCCCCAGCCATGGACATGACAACTTATTGTTGACTGACAACTGACCACACACCAGACGCAACAAATGCTGCACACCAACACCTTTTTCCTGCACTAGGCAACCCAGGGCGTGAACAAATCCAACCACACCAGTGAACTGCCCAGCAGCCCGTCAGTCCCGTCATGCTGTGCTGTGCTGTGCAACGCATTGCCAACAACCAAAGCACCTCAACTTCTGCATCAGTATCATGATATCAAAGACATCACAACATACAGACACACACCATCACCACAAAAGCAGTCAAATTCAGTTCTTCAGGTCATCATACAGCTTGTCCACATCCTGGTACTTTGCCATCGCCTGCTCAGCACGCAGCCGCCGTGCCGTGTCTGTCGCCACACCCACCATGATCAGCACACTTGTACCTGCACGCACATAACGACAAGGGAGCAAGTTCAGCAGTTGCAAAGCTTCCCTGACAGTCTGCAGTACAGAATCCTGTTCAGAAAGTGGCACCTCTCACATGAAGCCCCTTTGCCCATTGGCAAACCCCAGCATTGTACATGTGTCAGCTCGTAGGAGCTTGGCGGAGCTGAAATCTGACGGTAGTAGGTAATCATGCCCAAATGCAGCAAAGGTGAGGGGAGTTTCAGCCCCTGACGTCCTCACGACCGTTGTACCAGCAGCCACGCAACATGATTTGCAACATGCCAGTCTGCTACTGGCTCGAGCCACTGCACAATGCAGCCTCATCCCACATGACTGATTGACTGGGGGGCCAACACTCAGTACTACATCATGCACAATACCCTGCATTTGATCAACATGTGTACATCAAGCGCTGTTAGCAGCAGTACACCGTGCTGCCGGGACAGTCCCCCCTACCTGCGAAGCCCCTGAAGGCTGACAGGTGTGTGAGCCCCTCCACCGCAGCAGGGGCCAGTGACAGCGCCCCAGGAAGATACTGCCCAGCAGGGACATGCGGGTGAGGGTGGACGCTACGTACTCAGCAGTCTGCTTGCCGGGGCGGATGCCGGGAATGGCTGCTCCTGTACGCTTCAGCTGCTCTGACAAGTCCTTGGGCTCAAGCTGGATAGGCAGGACACAGGCAGAGTGTGTGAGTGAGTGCTTGAGTAAGGGACATGGTTGTGTGATCAGCCTTGACAAAATAGCAGCAATCACTCTTGATATGCTGCCGGTGCGCACAGGATGTCCCCCACTGATGATGCTCCCTAAAATCCCCGTCTACCAAGGCACACATGCTCCGGCTTGAGACACTTCACAGCCTGTGCCACAGGGTGCCCACTGGTGTTTTCAGCGCTACAGCCCCTGTGCAGCGCTACAGCTGCTGTCCAGTGCTACAGCCGCTGTCTGCAGTGCTACAACCGCTGCCCAGCGCTACGGCCACTGCCCAGCGCTCCCTCCCCTGCCCCTGCCCACCTGCAGGAATGTGTAGTAGTAGTTGAAGAAGGCAATGAGGGCCACGTTGATGGGCAGGTACAGGGCACCACCGGGGCCCAGGGCAGAGGCCGCTCCCTCCAGGGCAGCACTGTCGGTAAGGCGGGCCAGCGCCAGTGGCAGACCCAACAGGCTGGACGCAAAGATGAGGGGCATCACACCTAGGGAGTGAAAGGGAGGACATAGCAGCAGCAGCAGCAGGAGGTGGAAGTGGGGTGGGTTGAATGCACTGTTTGCAGCAGGGCCAGCGGCAGACCCAACAGGCTGGACGCAAGGACAAGGGGCATCACACCTGGCGATGACAGCTACATGAAGATGAAAGGTGTACACGGCGGATACTCCAGTGTTGGCAGCAGAAGGGGCAGCTCGTGAAAGCAGGGTGCTAAACAGCCGGGCTGCGTCAAGGCTCAACCCGACTGCTAGGGCTGTGTGCAAGTATGCAGCAGTAGCTTATGTGTAACAGCCTGCCCCGTAAGGAGAGGGCGATAGTAGTCAAATCATACAGTGGAGCGCTGTCCATTGCAACCACCGAGAAGGGCCGTAAGATGTTTGACTGGTCTAGATGGCAGACTGGTCTAGATGGCGCTGAGCGGCCAGTCAGTCATGACAGCACAGCCTCACCTGTTGCATTGACCTTGAAGGGCAGGTAGCTCTGGCGAGCAAGGTTGCCTGCCTGGTACCTGCAGAGCACCACAACAGCACCAGCAGACACGGCAGCAGATGTCAGGCAAGCCATCGCCTTCACTGGGTGACACGCCACCCCTCGCAAACTAAGCCATGCTCAAGTGCCCTGCTTCCCTGCTGCACCCCCTCCCTCCTTGCCACCTCCAACCCCCCTCAATTTCCCAGCCAAGCAGCGGCATCACCACCTCACCCCACAGGTTCCCTGTCCCTTTGCCCTCCCCCTGTCCTGGCTCTCTGTCCCCAATTGCCCCTAACTCACCCTGTCCCTGACCCCTCAACACCTCTCTTACCCTCTGGACACCTTGGCCCCCTGACTCCTCTCTTACCCCCTGACCCCCTGACCTCCCCCCCCCCCCCCCGGCTTCTGCGTGACTCATCCCCACCTGCTGCTGTAGTTGACAGGGATGCGTCGCTCTGCCTCCTGCACATAAATGATGCCCAGGGTGGTCAGGAAGAAGGCTACCGCATAGATTGCGATGTTGCCAGGGTCTGACTCAGTGCTCTGGGCCAGCAGTGCCCCTACACTGGTGGGCAGGCTGGAGGCAATGTTGGCAAAGATCAGAACGCTGGTACCGTTACCAAGCTTCAACTCGCTGATTGTGTCTGCAGGGCAGCAGCAGCAGCAGCAGCAGGAGTGGCAGCAGCAGCAACAAGTCAAGGTTGTAGGACCGCGCACCAGCAATGTGGGTATAGTGAGCACAAACCTACACTGTGCCAAAGAGTATGTTGAAAGTGACTGTCAGAAGCCACACAGCTGTGCATGGTCAAACACAACCATTGCGGACGTGCAGCCGATAGGCCACCCTGGCTTCCTAAGGTACATGCATGATCATATCAGATGCTCTTTGCTGCTGCTGGGTGTTTCCGGCTATAACTTCTGGATGCTGCCATAGGGGCTGGTTCAACAGGTGCTGCACTGTCCCTCCCTTCCATCCCCCGCTAATCCCCCCTCCCCCTCCAGGGCCGCCCTGCACTGCTTTGCCCTGCACCACCCTGCCCCATATCCCCACCTGCCACATAGATGAGTGCCATTGCTCCTGCCACCAGGGACATACTGCTGCCAAACAGCCACTCGGGCGAGAAGTCCGTCACATACGGCCTGATGTAGGTCAACTGGCCAACAGCCTGCAGCACAGCAGTACACAGCAGACATAATCATTCAGCACACAAGGCTCAACTGCAGCCCCCAACTTGGAAGTCACTACTGCTTGGTGGCCCTGCACACAGCCTCAGCACCTTTGCCTATGTAGGAACCTCACGACCGCACCACATTGTCAAGGGTGTCCAGCACCGCTGGCCCGGCTGTTGGTGCCATGTGCAGCAAGGCATTGTTGAAACCCTTCAACCCAGTGACAACCCACTCACTTTGACCAGCTACTCAAGCTGTGGTGAGCTTTTCCACCATGACTCCGACACCCCCCCCCCCCTGCCCCACCACCCTAGGGATGGAGGGCTACTAACAGACCGCCAAGCTACTCACACAGCCATCACCACCGCCATGCACCTGAACTGCCCCATGTGCTTTGTTGCTGCCAGTGATGCACCCAGCATCACACTTCCAACAGGCAGCACATGCCACCCCAACCGAAACAGAGGCTGCAGAGAGTGCAAGACTTTCCCCCCAGCATCGCCCCCATCTTCTTGGTGCACAGCCCACACGTGACCACCACACATGTGCATGCCCCAGCCACCCAGCCAGCTCAATTGTGAGCCAATAGTCACCTCACACAACTTTACACACACGAATTCTGGGTGCAGCTGCAGGAATGAGCTCCATGCCCCACCCCTGAATTGTAATCCCCCGTGCGTACCTGTGCGATAGCAAACACGAATGCTGCCAGCTTCTGGTAGTACTGGAATCGTGCCCTGCCCTGGGGGCCGTCCTCACGCTGCATCTTCTTGAGTGCTGGGAATGCTGCACTCATCAGCTGCAGCACGATGGAGGCATTGATGTAGGGGATGATACCCAGGCTGAACAGACCAACCTGACACAGCAACAGCAGCAGCAGCAGCAGCAGGTCAGGAGAGCAGTTGCGTAGGAGCTGGGCACACACCAGTGCGATAAGCATGGGGTGCTCAGCCCAGCAGGCCGACAGAGGGCAACCATGGATACAGTGGTGGTCACGAAGCTGTGACGTGACTGCTGCTGCATCATGCATGCATGCCTACAAATGTGGCCACAGTTGTTGCTTGCATCATGCAGCCCATTGCGACCTCTGGGAGGGATGCTCCTGCCGCCGCTCCCTGCTGCACCCTACACAAGCTGGGGCTCCCTGCAGTAGTGCATACTCCGCACCCACTGGGTGCTTACCTTGCTAATGCTGCCGCCTGAAAGAGCATCCACATATCCCAGCAGACCATTCGACTGCATCGCCGCCGAGAAAGCATCCACATCCACTCCAGGGATGCGTACATACACACCCACACGACTGACCACAATTAGGCCCACCAGCGCTGCTAGCTTCCCTGGCAGGGGCCCACTGAAGAACGAGCCCCAGCTAAACCCCTCCTCTTCTGACGAAGACATGGGGCTAGTGGGCCTGCTGCTGCTTGGTGTTACACTGCGGCCTGCAGTGCTGCTGCTGCTACCAGATGGCCTGATTGTGCCGTTGCCGTTCCCGCTGCCTGACGGGCTGGGAGGGGCATCCGGGACCTTCGGTTGCGTGTCTGTGTCGGACTCTGCCGCATGCACTGTGAGGAGCCTGCCTCTGCTGTTGAGGTGGATGCCTCTGCTGCTACTGCTGCTGCTGGTGATCGGGCATGCCTGTGGCAAGCCTACACTCCTTGGGCGCCAGCTTGAGCAGGCTACATTGCTGCAGCTCTGAGACAGAGCAGCACTGCGCACACTGCTGCCCTGCATGGTTCCCTGCAGGTACCTTGTGAAGGTCACAGCAATCGATCAACCTCTCCTGCTATGTTCGTGTACAGGCGTGTGACTCCTGGAGCACGAACAAGCTGCTGAAGCGAAACAGAAACGGAACGATATCAATTGAACCGCAGATCTGCCGCACGGTGCAGCTTTCACCGCAAGCTGCCACGACAATGCGATGATAGAATGCGTTGAACAACGCAATGACATGCAAAAATCACTTTTTCTGTGCATGCTGCTTGAGTCAACAGGTTTGACCTGGGCCAGCAGCTGCAACTGTCGAGATGGGGTGTCCAGCCTGGCAGGTGTCCCAGCTGCAAGCTGTGCCAATCACTCTGCTGCAGCTCAATAGCTTAGCCACTCCAATGCATATGCCGTGACTTGCGCACCCTGCAATCATATGATTGGCATGCCATATCTGATCACAAATTCCACCCAGCCAGAGGCCTTGAGCAGTCTAGCACAGAATCCAGTGCCTCCCTTATCCACCCGGATCAGCAGACATGCCAACCCATCCGCACACTGCCAGGCTCCAGGAACAGCCTGGTGCCTTACTCAGCCTTACTGAGCTAAGTTAGCTCACCCCCTGCACAACTGAATGCAGCATCACCTCTGACAATCATTGTGCATGCTGCACACCCCCCACCATCATTGGCAGGTGTACGTTGCCTTCAGAGCCTCAAAGACCGGCACCCCAGGACCGCAACCAGTGCCTATTAGTAATCATGGCTGCAAGTACGATTGTCCAGCCCCAGGTCCCCGAGTGCTGCTGATGCCACACCCTTGCATGCTCCTGCATACAGCAGAACACACTGGACCCCAGCTGCGCATGTGGCTGCCGCTGTTGTTACACACCCTTGACCATTGGACAACACCTGCCTGTGCACTGCCACGCGCGACCCTTCCTGCATACCATTACGGTAGTCCCCACCCACTGCACCTGCAGGTGAACCACATCATCACACATCAGTCCCTGCTGTTCCGCAAGCCACAGCCCTCCTTGTGCCTAAACAAATACACCCCCGTTCCCAGAACTCTGCAACCCCACTGCCCCCCCCCCCCCCCGGGCCTCTCACTCCTCACCCCCACCGCAGTGTGCCACAGGCACATGCAGCAGCTGCGACAGCAAGTGCAAATGCCACACCGTATCAAGCAGCTTTTTGCACATGGACAGCAGGAAGGAATGGGTGCAGAAGCATGACAAGATCTTGTCATGCCTCTAGAGGAACGAATGATGGAATCCCAAGTGCTGGGAGTTGAGCCTGCACTGCGGGGTGCTTCCGATGTGCTGCAGCAGGGTCACCCTGAGGGCTGCAGCGGCCCAACAATCCTGCATAAGGCTGCGTGACTTATGAAAAAGAAACCTTACAAAAATCTTCAAAAAAGCTTAGTGTGACTCGTTAGGGCAGGAGCAGGGTGTCAGTGCAGCAAGCCTGAAGTGAAGCCTTGGGATACTGGCTGAAATGGGAGATGGTTGAGGGAGCAGCATTCCAATCTCCTAGCTGTAACAGTCACCCCACCAGTCACCATGATGGCCAAACCCATGCAGGAACCTGGTCTCAACTTGTGCATGTCATCCTTGTAAGGGGCTGACCACTTGGCCAGCTACATGTCCCACACACAGGGGCAGACCTGTAGCTGGCTGTAGCTGTAGAATTTGTTTCGGCAGATGTAACTTTTAAGTCAAAACCATTCCCACCCCCAGGTCAGCTACATGGAAAACCCCCCTCCCTGGACACATATGTCTGTGTGTGACTGTAGCTTGTAGCTCATTATGCCTTGTATGGGGGCCATGTTGACTGTAACATGTAGCCCGGTGTAGCTGGCTGTAGCTGTGCTGCTGTTTCGGCATGTAGCTCTTTGATTTGGCGTGTAGCTGCTGGTGTAACGGTCATGAACCATTACATTGTGCATCATTGTGTTCCTTGGCCAACCAAAAGGGCCAGCCAGGGAAAGTATCCACAAGGGTTAGTACTGCACAATCAGAGGCTGGCCAGCTGCAGCCAGGTACAGCTGGCTACACCATGTGCTCTGGCAACTGTAGCTTGTAGCCTGTTCCTAGGGCAGCCTGGGTCAATGCTGCCGTAGCTTGTAGCTGGATGTAGCTGGGAGTAGCCGACTTGGTGTGTAGAGAGTATTGATCATGCTCAACCTAGTGGTGCAGGCGGCTCATCCAGCTACAGCCAGCTACATGCCCGCCCCGGTGTGTGGGACATGTAGCTGGCCAAGTGGTCAGCCCCTTATCCTTGTTCAGGGGCCTCAGGATCGCTGCTGCTGCTGCTAGCTCAGCAAAACCTGAATGCTGCGTGTAACACTGTGCCGTGAAGACACTGCATATGGCAGGGCTGCTGCTGCTGCTGCTGCTGCTGCTGCTGCTGCTGCTGCTGCTGCTGCTGCTGCTGCTGCTGCTGCTGCTGCTGCTGCTGCATCTGCTTGTGGTGAGGGTGATGCATGGCCTTTTCCAATGCAGAAGAAGGGTTGTGTGCATCGCATGTGTAGGCCCACCACAACGCCTGGTGCCGCACCATGTTTGAAGTCCTTGGTAAGGCTTGCATGTATGCAGTGCTGAACACAGTGCAAAGTATCAAGCCAAGCACTGAGGTACAGCAGGATGGCGCAGCTTTCCCTCATCTGCACCTTGCTTCTTCCAGGCCTACCGCACACACATCTTGCTGTGACTTGCGTGTCACATCTGCAATACAGCTTGCCACAGTCCACTGCGTGCGTTGTACAGCAAGGAAATGATATTACAGGGCATGAGAGGAAATCAGCAGAGCCCCTGCGGTCCCAGTGCATCATGATGGGTTTGAAGTGACCAAGCCTTGCACGGTGCTGCAACACCAGATACGTGCACGTGACAAGCTGCATGGTTTGCTGCTCCCACATGCAGGCCTGCAAGGCTGCTTCTCAGGTGAGACCAAGGTCGTTGTGCAAGGGGTGAAGGAGCCGGTGCAGCTTCAGGACCTGCGCGTGGGCCAACATGTGCTCTGCTACGATGGGGGTGTTGACATGCTGGCCCCAGGAGCCCCTCGTTGGTGTGAGGTCTTCAATTTTGTAAGTACTGCAGTGTTTATGGTCATGTACTGTGCTGTACTGTGGTGTGCTGTGCTGTACTGCATTTTCAAGTGTGCCTCCTTACACAAGCACGAGGTTGCAGGGCTTGGCAGCTGTGGACTATGTAGGAAGTGTAGCAGCCGCATAACAGTGTGGGCTTTCAGCCAATACCTGACAGGTCATTGCAACTCAGCCAAGTCCCACTCTGCCTGCATGCCCCGACCTTGATGGTACTGGCGACTGTCTGTTGCTGACGATGCTGCTGCTGTGGCTGCTGCCCTGCTGTGTAGTTCCGTGCTGCTGACGAGGATTTTCCCGACATGGTCCGCATCACCTTCAGGGCACCTGATGGCTCCCTGCAGACCACCACAGTATCCTGGCTGCACATCATGCACCTCATCACAGACCCGCAACCCAAGCGCGAGGCCACCACGCCACGGGAGTGTAAGTGTGACTCGCTGTGGGTGAGACACGTGCAGATCATGCATGTTCAGTATATGGCTGCAACAGCTGTTGCAATTTTTGTGCCAACCATGTGCTGTAAGCAGCAGAGTGCACGTGACAGTTATGCTATGTGGCAGCTAGTATGGCCACAAGGGCCTTGCTGTGCTTTGGCTTCAACTTTCCGAGGGTTGAAGCCAAGGATTGGCAACCTGCCTGCCAACACACTGCAACGCACCGGTGCAAACTTTTTGCAGCCACGCCCAATGCCTGCCCCATCAAGGAAGGTGTCATCGAACCTTTGTTTGGTCATTGCTGCTGATGTGCTGCATACGTCCTGACGTACGCCCTCGTCTGATGCTCTGCAGTGGGTGCACACGTCCAAGACATCGCAAGCAACGTCAGGGCTGGCCAGTTGATCCCAGTGCCAACCTCACCCCACTTCAATACCACATACATGCCGGCCATTGTGGAACGTGTGGACTATTTTGTCGCCAGGGGCAAGTACATCCCAGCCGTCGAACACCCCTACCTTTTGGCAGACGGTCTTGTGCACCCCATGTGAGTGGGCACAGATTGATGGTTGCGTGTTTGACAAGGGTGTGGTGACTCGCCCTTGGGGTATCGTGCAGTGTTGGCCTGGCAGCAGTCACTGCATTGTCCAGGCTTGACCTCAGCATTTCAGCACTGTAGCACGACCAGCAAGGCTTGCCTCCTGGAGATCCACACCATCTTCGTTCTGCAGGCAGATTTGCAGGACAAGTCAGGGCAATTGCTCAATGCGCATTTGTTTGAATTTCACGACACGTCCACAATGCTGGCGTGCTGCCTTGCGGCCTTGCTGTATATGCAGTTGGCCTGGCTGGCCTCGTCTCACGCAAGACCCTGTCGTGTTGAAGGTCGACCCCTATATTGCGAATGCCTTCCGTCACATCATGCACGCGCCCTTGTGGATGACAAAGACACAGCCCCTGGGCACACCCGGCAAGCATGCGCAGTGGGACGGGGATAGTCGCGCGCCACTGATGCGAACTCTTACGGCCTCAATCGAAGGCCTCGGCGACATGCCCGTGTCAGGCACCGCCAACTTCACACGCACACTCGAGTGGTTCGTTCCGCGATATCTGGAGTGGAAGGATGATCCCACCAACGCTATCACCACGGATGAAGTCCTGAGCGTGTGGCCATCACTCTTTGATGGTGCCGGTAGGCCTTTGAACCTCAGCCAATCCGTTCAGTCGTACGTGCGGTACACAGCGTGCGGCAAGGAGTTCTGTCCAGCAGCTAGCGCCTTCACCAGTGCCGTCTCAAGGAGCTCAATGATGACTTGCCAGGGATGAGTTGACGGTGGGGGGGGGCATCTGTTGTCTGGTGAACGCTTGTGGCTGTGTTGATTGCGAACGTGTGTGTTATTGTTTGTATCTGGTTGGGGTTGAGACCCACCCTGTCTTTTTGTGTGCTCCTTATATTCCCATCCATGCTGGGAGGGCCCTGTTGAAAGCCCTTGGTGTATTCCAAGTTTGTGTAGAATATGTTGTATCGGACAGGAGTTGAAGGCCCAACTACTTGGTGATTGTGTTGTCCTTTCATTCATCAGTGCGTGAAGAGCCCTGGTGTGACATAACAACACATTGCATTGCCTGCCAATGCAGCTTGTTGCTGCCTCAAATCTGGCATCATTCTGAGCCTTGCAGCTGGTGTGGCTGGGCAGTGGCAACGAATGTGGAGGCCACTGAGGCAAGGTGGGGCTGCCCTTGCCAAGAAGAAGCAGTGTCAGCGACCCCGGCGCTGTGTGTGTATACACACACTACTACTACGTAGTGGTTGCAGGGCGATAAGCTGCATCTGCACACCTGGGCTGTCACCTGATGTTTGCAATGGCAGGGTTCATGATGAACCATCCAGCCTGTTGGCAGGCTATTGGAGGTTGGCCAGGGAGGCACGTTGGGAGAGGTCAGTGGCTTTGTTGGCCTTGGGCAGGCTTGTTGTTTCTTTGCATGTACACTCTAGGGAGGGAGGTATGTTATTATAATTATAAGAGTGGTAATTACCACTCTGCCACAAGGGCAGGCGCATAGGCCTATGCACCTGCCCTTGTTGGTGGTCTTGCGTTTCTTGGTGATTGGGTACAACGCATGCCTTGAAGGGTGCATTGGTGCCAACCTACCGCTGACCTGTTTGGTGAGGGAGCCATGTAGCTTGTGGTGAACGTGATGAGCTGCACCTTGGCTATAGGACCAAGCTGGCTCTGAGTGGAGTGCTGTGGCCCTAGGCAGAAGTAGTCAGGTACCGGTAGCATATGTCTGCTGGTCTGTTGTAGTGTTGTGTGTTGACATAGGGGTAAGTTGATTGTCATGGACAGGCAATGGGGAGCATACTGTAGTGCAGACAGCTGTGCAGTGTGATGCAGATGGTGTGCCACAATGTGTTGTTGACAGTGCTACCTGGTGCTTGCAGCAATTGTCAATGGGCCTCTGCGATCTTACCACAACAGCATATGTCACTGCAGATGTGACACATTGGTGTGCTTAGTCACGTTGGTAACATCTGTACATTGGTGTGCTTGGTTGGCGTTGGTAGCATCTGTACTACTACATGTGCGTGTGGTGAAAGGGCGTTGGTAAGGCATCTGTACTACTACATGTGGTAAGGCATCTGTACTACTACATGTGCATGTGGTGATACAGATTTCAGGCTTGAAGACCGCAAGGGTAATCTCCACCATAGATGACACAACACCCACATACGCATGCAAGCACACAGCAGCATTACGCTAGACAACCCCACAAAAAAAACCTTCACATTATGAGACGCGTAGCCTGCAACATTACAAGGACACACATGCACCCTTTGTGGAATGATGTTGTGGCAGCCGTCCGTGATTCTTGAACTCTTGGAACAGATGACTTTGGACCCCTTTTTCAGTTACAGATACAGATACAGCATTTGGCACGACCAAAGCCGTACAATCCACAAGGGAGCCCGAAGCTCGTGAAGTAGCCAACGGACAACCATCAGTTTCATGAACAGAATCACAATCATCAAGCACTGCTGAAACCAGCCACCCGGATCGGTCCACCCACCTCATCAGTTGCCTCTGCATGGTCCACCCCCCTCCCCACCCCCTCCCCACCTTGTGTTAACTGCCTTGCTCCCCTCCCCTTGTCTTGTGCCTGTTGCAGGGACATTGGGCCACGCTGGGGGTGGAGACCGCTACGGCGCCCGCCCCGCATCTTCTTCCTACCCTCTCTTCCCCTTGTGCCCACTCACTTACATGAAACCTCTGCTGTCACTCATACACATATGCATATCTCTTCAGCCTGTCTCTCTTTGGGCTGCGCCCGGTGCGTTCCTGTAGCAGTGTCAGTACCACCGTTTAGCAACGGCGGGGCTTCTTGCCCCGTTGGTGGTTAACTTCACACCGTGCTGCGTTAAGTTTTTGGGTGGCAGGGTGGTTTTTCTTCTGCCTTGTGCTCTTTGCCGTCCGGCTGTCTGTTTTTTTGTGTGCCCCGCCTGTCCTGTGTTATTTCTGTCTGCTGTGCCTGTTCAGGTCCCACGGTGACGGCCTACTTGGTGCTGCCAGCCTACGCTGGGGGTGGGGAGGACCCCCACCCTCCCCCCCTTGTGCCTACATGCTCCTTCCTGGCATCCTGGTGGGCTGTTCCTGACGCTCGCTGCGCGGTGGTGGTGCTGCTTGCAGGTAATCCTACTAGGCTTGATGGGGCTGCTGGACTCACAGCTTTGGTCTGGACTCCTTCTATTGTACTGTGAGGTTGCTTTGTTAGGCTTTCGTTGCCTGGGGTGGCGGTGGGGGACCCAGTGCTAGCTACATTGTGTTCTGTGTTCCCATCTTTGTGTGTTCCCAGTGTCTCCACAGGAAATCTTGCTACCTCCCCGGTTCCGGGCACTGTCTCAAGGACACACATGCAAGCACATCACCAGTCAAAGGCCAGAAGGCCCCGAAGGGCTTCTTCAAGGTAGTTACCGCAGCGCATGCAACAACACACGGACAGGAGACCGCACGCGCAACAGCTGCAACACCACGACAACAACTACAGCATCCCTACTTGAGCTGTCACTCAGCCGCAGCTGTTCAACGCATTTCCTGTCAGGAAGGAGGGCAGTGCCCGGCACACCCTCCAATCACACTCCAATGCACGATCCCCCTACCCCCACAGACTCTGTCAGCAGGTTTCAGAACCACAGC
Source organism: Desmodesmus armatus (assembly GCA_007449985.2). Lineage (NCBI taxonomy): Eukaryota > Viridiplantae > Chlorophyta > Chlorophyceae > Sphaeropleales > Scenedesmaceae > Desmodesmus > Desmodesmus armatus. The sequence goes on from VIIQ02000562.1 coordinate 19,731, forward strand.
CAGTGCCTCGGTGAGCAGGTAAAGCAGAACATACAGCCGTGCCTTCCTCATCTACCGCAAGCGAAATGCCTGAGCCAACCCAGCAGCCCACTGCCAGGCTCTAGGAACAGCTTGCTGCAGCCTCACCCCTGCACCAGTGACACCACTGGCCTACCACCATCTGCAGTAGGTGTATGCTGCCTCCAGACGCCAAAGGCCGGCACCCCAGGACCGCAACCGATGCCTCTATCATTCATTGTAATTGTCCAGCCCTAGGTCCCTAAGTGCTGCTGATGCCACGTCCTTGCAGGCCCCAGGGTGCAGCCCCTTCACAGCCCTCAGCAGCCCTTCACACCCAGCAGCCAAGAAGCCCGGCCGCAACTCAGGGTTGCGCACAACCATGTTGCGCACGGCCATGCAGGCCTGCCGCTGCACTGCTGCCGCCGAGCCGCCGCCATTGCTGCCATTGCTGCTGATACCCACTCCAAACACCCTGTGAGCCAGCTCGTCTGCATCCTGGTCTGTCACCGCCGCTGCAGTAGTATCCTTACTCACCGGCGCGCCATTGCTGCCATTGCTGCCAGCGGCGGCTGCCTTAGCTTTGGCTGCCGCTGCTGCCATGGCTGGTGCGGCTGTGAGCACCTCTGTGAGGGCTTCGACTGCTCCTGCCTCTGCTGCTGCTGTGCTGATGTCGGGCATGCGCAGGACCAGTGCCACCAGCAGGCCCAGCAGGGCCTCCTGCACACCTGGCTGGGGGTATACACGCACAGCCCTGCAGGGACGCAACAGACAAAAGTGAGGGGGGGGGGAGGTGAAGTCAGGGCGCAAAACTTGTTGGCAAAGGGCAACACTACATGTGCTGATGAAACAAGCACAGCCCTGCAGGGACGAGACAGGGCGGAGAGGGAGGGAGGGGGAGGTCAACTTAGAGCTTGCGTAAGCTGTGGGGGCGCAACACATGTCTCATGTCACATGGAGTGTAACCAGTCCCTGCATCCTGCATCCTGCCATGACAGTGAGTGCGTTATACACCTGCGGCAGAGGCCCAGCAAATCACCATTCTGCCTCAAACACTTCCTGTTCCCCTCATATCAGCTGCTGCATGCCCCCCTTTCATCAGTTGCCGCCTGACCCTCTCACATCAGTTGCTCCCCCCCCCTCACCTCAGCAGCACGGGCAGCACTCCCTCCTCTGCCAGCTGTGCCTTGATGCTGTCACTGTTGGCCAGCTGGCGCAGCGCAGCAGCAGCCCCGCGCACCAGCTCAGGGGGCCCAGCCTCGGTGGCAGTTGACAGCAGCTGCAGCAGGGCTGACACACCACCAGCCTCGGCAAAGGACTTGCAGATCTCATCATTGGCAGCAACCTGACGCAGCAGGGGGGGATGGAAAAGTGCGGGGCAAGAAAAGCACAAGTGGCAGCGGCAGCAGCAGCGGCTGTGAGTGGTTGTGGTGAGAACAGGATGCATGCTGTTGTGTTGACAGCCCCACCCCCTCCATCCACTAACAGTGACACATGACAGAACTTGCTCGGCCTACTGCTTCACCTCTGGCGGCCATCAAATGCACACTCGGCAGTCAAAATAAAACACCTGACGCAAAACTGCACCTCCCACACACTGCTCGTGCACAAACACTACCACCCCCGCCCCTGGAAGCCACCACCAATTTTGAGTTCCCCCCGCCCCCCTCAACATCCGACGATCCACCCCGACGACACTTCATCCTATCACGTGATACCCCCATACCTGTCTCACTGCCGCCATTACAGCAGCCAGTGGTCCCGCAGGCAGCGGCGTGCAGCCCGCCAGCTGCACCAGCACAGGCAGCAGCACACCCAGCGCATTGTGAGGAGGCCCCGCCAGCAGCCGGGCATGCAGGAAGGCCTTGGAGGCAGGAGGCCGCTCATCATCTGCTGTGGTGCACGCCCGCAGGGTGCCACTGGCACATGCAGCAGCAGTGGCTGCTGCTGCGGCGAGTGCTGGGGGCTCGGCCTGCACTGCGTGGGTGCTGCCGATGTGCTGCAGTAGGGTGAGCGCTGCTGCAGTCCATCCGTCCTGCATCAGGCTGTGTGAAGTGTGAGAGATGCCATGGAGAAGGGCAGCACGCAGTACAGGGCAGCAGGCACAAGGGCCGTCAGGCAGGGTTGTGAATAACTGCTGCAAGGCGTGGCTTCCGTTAGAGCATGCATGCATGCGGCACAACAGCGCCAGGTACATAGGTTGATGTAGTCCGAAAAGGCTCAACCGTTGCTGCTGCTGCTGCTGCTGAGCACCGGTCCATGATATGCATCTTATGTCTGGCACTGTCAATGTATGTGTCCATAGCTCCGTCAGCGCTCCTCACTCACATGCACTTTGCATCCTCATCCTGCCAGGCAGCAGCCTCTGCCAGTGCTGCCACAGCAGCAGCCAGCTGGTACTGCTGCTGCTGCTGCTGAAGCTTATCGTCCACATGCTGTGCTGTGCTAAGCGCTGCACAGCAGCGCAGCAGCAGCTGCAGCAGCAGCGCGGGGCCGCTAGCAGCTAGGAAAGTGGCCCTGCAATCCGGCAGCTGCATCAGCAGCCGCAAGCTGCGAAGGCTGGGGATGAGCACGGACACCACAACATCAGGCTGTACTGCTGCTTCTGCTGATGCTATGCTGCTGCTGCTGAGGTGCTCTGCTGCCTTGGCTGTTGTGAGCAGGGCGGTGACGGTGCCCTCCTTGTTGGCAACTGCAAGGGGTGATGGACGCAGGTGCAGGGGTACCCACGCAGCAGTTTTCACATGATGCTATGGCTGCAGCTACTGCTGTATCAGCAATCTGCAGCTTGCAATCTGTAACTTACTGAAGCGCATGGTCAAACCAACCCTAGGGCCTCCGCACGACTGCTGCCCAGCTGTAACAGAAGTATGCTTCGACAGCTGCCTCACAAAGCAGCAGCCGGACGATGGTTTCTCTTACGGCGACGGGCAAAACACCACCCTCCACAGCACAAAACCACAAACGAAGAAAGCCACCCAGGTGTGGAAGATACCCACACACCCCTGATATGCCCCATCAAGCTGTTACTCACCAGCCAGGGCCTGCTGCATGTCGTTGCTGCTGAGTCCCTTGAACTGCTGCTGCAGGGCTGCCAGGCTCTGCTGCAGGGCTGCGAGCTGTGGGTCTGCATCACTGGCTGCTGCTGCAAGTGCCTTGGTGGCCACTGACACTGGGTGACTGCAGGTGTGCAGCAGGAGCAGAAGCAGAGCGGCAGAGTGGCAAGCAGGCTTCAGTTGACGATTGCATGCAACCAGCCTGGCAAGGAAGGCAGATCCCGCATACATGTGCTCCATAGCTCTACAAGATTGCAGGATACAAACAAGCAAGGTAGTAGCAGATGCGCGGTTGCAAGGACCATCGGAACTACGGTAGCAGTGCGTCTATGGATGAACCTGAACCCCACCCCTGCACACCTGTCTGTGTTACCACCTGAGCTGCTCATGATGATGCCTTCCAGGGAGTAGCCCTGCAGCAGAACAACAGAAACGGGTCTGCATGAGTGTGAGATCAGCAAGCCAACCGCCTTTGCAACCACTTTGTGTGCACCTCCGGCTGTCAAAGCACCTGCTGCTGGGCATGTCTCCTACCTGCAGCTTGAACTCCTCGATGGCGCTTGTTACTGCCTCCTCAGCCTGCAGACAACATACACAAGTATGTCATGCGTTGGAAAACGCTCAAGCCGAGTGGCAGGCAGGATCACAACAGCAACAGAAAGACAGCACTCCATGATCTGCACCTCCATGTCGAAATCTTCTATGTTGGTCTTGACGGCTTCATCAAACTCTTCCTGCAGCACACATGGTTAAGATGAGTGCCTGTATGGCCTAGGCTGATCCATGTCGTCTCCATGCCATCAAGGGCACACCTGGCTGAGTTTGGGCGGCATGATGGGGGATTCAAAACAGTGTGTGCACTGTGCGCTCCAAACGGCTAGCGGTGGATGGAGGACTCCTAGATCGCACTGATAGAAATCATCGCCAGTCTTGTGCCGACGGTTTTGGGGGTAGCAGTTGAGGGAATGTAACCTTTAGTCATGAGGGGCATGGGCCTGAGCGGTAGGCGTGATCAGAGGTGACGTTGTTGCAAGAGTTTGATCAAGCTGACGCCTAGCCTGCCAGCCTGTCGCCGATACTCCCTGCACAACAGCACAGCCGTGCAGTGCCGAAAGCTTCCCTGCTATTCACCTCTGGTCGCCGAGCTATGCTCTGTGCCTATAAGTGGGCTTCAGAAGGTGCCGATTCGACACAACAGCAGCTGTAGTGGTCTTGGCAGCAGTTTCTTCACTAGCAGCAGCACCAGCAGCAGCAGCAGCGTAACCAGCAGCGACAGCAGCAGTCATGGCATCAGACGGCTTGCAGCCCAAGGCGGTTTACGAGCCGGTCGCAAAGCTCGAGGCGTTCTATACAGGTGGTGCTGTGCGGGTGACGCGCGACAACAAGCACATGGCCTGTGCCTGTGGGGATGAGGTCAAACTGTTGGACCTGGCAACAGGCACAGTCACACGCACACTCCCAGGGGTGAGTATTCGCAGACACTGCAGCGGTTGTAGCAGCTGTAACTTGATACCATATTTGTTGCAACCATCACAGCATGATCAGCAGAGGCACAGCAGCGAGGCACACTGCAAACAGCCACCAAAGATACAAAGTACTTTATAAGCAGTGCTGCTGGCTTGTGGTGACTAGCCAGCGGTGAGTGCAGCTGCAGCACTCGGTCTAAACTGCTGGAGCTGTCAGTAGTCACACTTACGTGCACACTGGTGTGGGTGAATAAGCACAACGTAGGGCTCTGTGGCAGCTGCAGCTTGATTTTTGTTCGTATCGCAGTCTTAGTCTTAACATGCAGGCAGCTGTACATACAGCACCTCAGCCAGGGCGGGCTTGGCAGCCAGGGCCAGGGTACACACCTAGTGTGGGTGGGCCGACCAGCGGGGTGTGTGTTGAGCTGCAGTCGCCTTCCAGTGTGTGTGTGATCATCACCCCATCCACATCAGCAGCAGCAGCAGCAGGGTGACTCTCCCGACGTTATGGATGCTACATCAGTTTTAGCTTGGTTAGCAAGCTCTGTACTGCAGCGGGGTGGGCAAGGCCCTTCCTCGGTATGCTCTTTGTTGTACTGCAACAGTAGGAGCAGTGTGTTCAGTGCTGTGGGGCCCAGGGTTGCTGGCAACACTGCTGCAGAGTGTGATTGATTTGCTCTCTGAGGAGGCTTCCTCATGGTTGCTCAACCCTGAAGGGGTCTCCTTTGAGGGTGGTGTATCACTCTGCAGCAGTGTTGCCAGCAACCCTGGGCCCCACAGCTGATGCAGGCATGAGCTTGCTTTGCACCCTGCTTGCCATGCTCTCCCCGTGCATTCACTCCACAGGGACTGTCAGTGCCATGTGATACTCACTGTTGTCACAACCTTCTCACTTCCCCCCCCCCCCTTGCCTCTCCCTCCGTCCCCCTCCGCCCCCCCCCCCCTCGCCCCCCCCCCCCCCCCCCCGCGCCTGCTCCCTCCCTCCGTCCCCACTTGTCCTCCAGGACTCTGAGCCCATCACTGCGTTGGCGCTGAGTCCGGACAAGCACAGCCTGGTTGCTGCCAGCAGGAGCCTGTCAGTGAGGCTGTGGGACTGGACCAACGGGGAGTGCAAGAGGACGTGGAAGGTGAGCGGGAGGGATGCAATGTTGGACAACGTCAGCGGCAGCACCAGCACCAGCAGAAACAGTCTGAGTAGCAGCAGCCACAGCAACAGCAGCAGCAGCAGGATGTGTAAGCCTGACTTGCCCACAGGCAAAGCCTAAACAGTATGGACCAGGGTGTTGACGACAACAGCAGCAGCAGCAGCAGGGGCAGCAAAGGCAGGAGGAGCAGAGGCAACAGCGGCAGCAGCAGAAACAAAACAGCAGAGCGTGCATCTTTTCACATAACAGGACGCTGCAGCTGCTGCAATCTTCTGCAGCAGCAGCAGGGTTTAGGCGCAGTGAGGTTTGGTGATGGTGGTAGTGAATTGCCTGGCAATGCAGCAGCAGCAGCGAAGCAGCAATTTGGAGCCAGGGCCATTTATGGTGTTTGTCACTTGTGTTGAGTGCCTGCACCCTGCATCACACTAGCAGCAGCAGCAGCAGCAGCAAGTGCAGCAGCATCAGCAGCAGGCATAAGAACGTCATGACTGGCCTGATGCCCCAACGCTCAAGTGTTACAACCGCTGCTCTGACACCTGCTGCATGCATCCCCCCCCCACCCACCTGCTCCCCCCCCCCCTCCGCAGCCCCACCGTGCTCCTGTTGCTGACATTGCCATTGATGCGTCTGGTGGGTTTGTGGCCACTGGCAGCAGTGACAGGTCCGTCAAGGTGACTGACCTTACAGGAGGCTTTGTCACACACCACTTCACAGGACACAGGTAAGGGGGGGAGGGGGGGGAGCTCTCACAAGCGTTGTCTTTGGTAAGGCGTGGGAAGGGGGCAACTGCGGGGCAGTCCCAAGGGATTTTTGGGGTGAGGTGTGGGAAGGGGGCACTGAGGGCCCAGTATGCAACAGTGAGGCAGCATGCCCTACAGTGTGTCAACAATGCTACAGCACACGTATGACAGGACAGGGGGGACAGTGGTCCTTATTGTGCCTGATGCGCGACACTTTCTCACAACTGCCATGCTGTGCTGTGCCTTGCTGTTTTCCTGCTGTTTCCTTGCTGTTTCCCTGCTGTGTGTGGTCTGTTTGCCCTGTGTGTGTCTCCCTGTTTTGTGATGGTATGATGTGCGGCTGCGTGTGCCGCCTTTCCTTGCAGTGGCATTGTGCTGCGTGTGTTGTTCCACCCCAAGCAGCTGATGCTGTTCAGCTCTGACGACCAGGGTGAGGTGCGCGTGTGGGACCTCGTCACTAAGGCACCAGCATTCAAAAACATGGCTAAGGTGAGCCGGATGGGTAGGGGGTGGGGCGGGGGGGCATGACGGTGCTGAATGGATGGGAGAGAGAGGGGGTGTTACGTAACTGTGTTGCCCCATGCAAAGGCTCTGCTATGTTGCTATCTGTAAACATGTGCAAATGCATGCCATGTGTTCCTTGGGGTAGGCTGTACTGCATTCTCCACTCCAAGGCGTCCGCCACAATGTTTGCTGACCCTCCCCCCCCTCTCCTGGACCCCCCCCCCTCCCACCCCCCCCCCAGGGTCACATGAGTGCTGTTCCTGCGCTGTGCCTGTCCCCTGATGGCTGGCATCTGCTGTCAGGGGGCCGTGACAAGGTGGTGTGTGTGTGGGACATACGCAATGGCAGCAGGGTGGCAACACTGCCAGTGTACGAAGCATTGGAAGGTACGACGTGCTTGTTATGTGGCCCGGGGGGGGGGGAGCATGGGGGGAAGGAGGGGGATGTCGTATGTTTGAAATGGAGGAGGGGGATGGGGAGGAAGGAGGGTGGCTTTGTGGGGCCGGGGAAGGGGGGGGGGAGAGGGGGGGAAGTTGTGGGGGGCTGTAATGACGGCAACAGGGTGGCAACACTGCCGATGTATGAGGCACTGGAAGGTACGACGTGCTTTGTATGTGGCCCCGCGGGGGGAGGGGGGTGCTCTTATTTCCTGAGCTCATGCCCTTTGGTGGATCAGTGGGCGTTGCTAAGTGGGGTTAGCCAAAAGGCTCACAGATATAGGGAAGTGGGCAACAGAAGGGCAGGTTCCTCATGTTTGTTGCCCAGGGGCCCGCTCTGCAGTGTGACACATGTGTGCTGTTGTGTCATTACTTTCACGGCGGGCCCACAGCATCACCCCCCAGTGCTGCAGCAGTGCCTGACAGCGGGACACCCCCTAGTGGGGGGCTGCAGGCCATGTGGCACTGGGGGCACATCCACATGCACACAACATGCACCCCTACACACACCACCCCTGTGGCTACATATACACGTGCAGACACATGCACATTGTATCTTTATATCTCTAGACACAGCCTTCTTGCTCTTGCAATTCCCGATCTCAGTTCCTCAATCCATTGTGACCTTATGACACCCCATGCTCTGTACCCCCCCCCCCCCAGGTCTTGCTGTGCTACCGGTAGGTGCCGCTTTCCCCGGCATCCCCACCGCCCCCGCCCTCCTGCAGCAGGGCCTCTCAGGCAAGGTCCACTTCTTCGCCACAGCCGGTGAACGTGGTGTGGTGCGCATATGGCGCTCAGACACTGCCACCTGTGTATACACCTATGACGGCAGCAGCAGCAGCCTGCTTGGCAGCAGTGGCAGCAATGGCGGCAGCAATGGCGGCAGCAGTGGCGGCAGCAGTAAGAAGAAGCAGAAGACAGCGCTGGGTGCGAGTGAGGTTGTGTCTGCTGCTGCTGGTGACGAGCTGCTGGAGCTGATGCTGCTGCCGGGGGGCAAGGGGCTGATGGCAGCAACGGGCGACGCGCGGCTGCTGTTTTTCCACCCAAAGGTAGGTATCATACAAATAATCTCCAATGATTGTGTGTGGCCCCCGGGGGGGGGGGCACGCTGGTGGCATGTGAGTTGAGGGGGAATCAGTGGGGCCAGGGGCTGCAACAGGCGACGCACGGCTGCTGTCCTTCCACCCAAAGGTAACAGGACTGGGGGAGTTGGTGGGGGGCAGTCTGATCAACTGGAGAGAGGGGGGAGGCAGGGCATACTTGATATGTGGACAAGGGGCGAGGTCTGAGGGGGGGGGTGGAGGGTCGTGTCCCCCAAAAGATGCCTCGTGTGTTGAGCACATGAGCATTTTGGGGGAAGGGGGGGGGGGGGCGGGCGGCAGGGGGGATGTGAGGTGAGGGGGGCGGGGCAATCCAGAGCCGAACACCAAAGCCATAGCCGTGGCCACTCTGCACATCTTGCACAGTCCCAGTGCCTCACACTATGTTCTCACTGCTGCTGCTGCTGCTGCTGCTGCTGCTGCTGGTGCTGCTAGGCTGATGCTGAAGATGGCTCCCCCACTGACCTATTTCTCACCCGTCAGCTGGTGGGAAACCTGGACGCAGTCACAGACCTCGCATTCATATACAACACAAACAGCACCCCAGCAGACGACAACGCCACCGCTACTGCTGCTGCTGATGGTGCTGGTGGCAGCAATGACGGCAGCAGTGACGGCAGCAGCGGCAGCAGTGGTCTGGTGCTGCTGCCGCATGAGCCTCGTCGTGTTGCTGTGTCAACCAACAGCCATGAGATCAGGTTGTTTGAGTTGTCTGACGCCAGCTGTGTGGGGGGATTCAGCGGGCACAGGGACATCGTGGTGTGCCTCGCGACTGTCAGGCCAACACCAGGTGGGTGGAGTCGCTGTGTGGGTGTGGGGTGGGGGGGGGGGGCAGTTAGTGAGGGTTAAAAGGGGTGCATGTTGTGTGGGAAGTGTGCGGGAAGTACATGTGTAGGGTAGTGGAGCATTGGGGAGGTATGCATCCTCACGTTGCAGCTGTGTCTGTGTGATGCTGATGCCACGTGCACGTTGCGGGCATTTCACAGCCTTCCATTGCTGGGTTTATGTTCACGAATGTGTCACAGGCAGACTTTGAGATGTTTGGCATCAAGCTTGCAAGGTGCTGAGCTAGCTGCCCAAGGTTTCTCCACCTGCAATGCCTGTGTCAACATACTCCTGTCCCCTACTGCTGCTGCTGCTGCTGCTGCTGCTGCTGCTGCTCTTGTTCCCTCCCCCCCCCCCCCCCCCCGCGCTTGCACACGCAGGCGTTGAGCTGTTGGCGTCAGGCAGTAAGGACGCTGAGGTCCGTGTATGGGACTCACTCAGTGGCTCCTGCCTGGGTGTAGCTGCGGGTCACGTTGCTGCTGTCACTGCCCTGGCCTGGTCTGGGGCCAAGGGCAAGGCGGGACGACTGCTGGCCACTGGGGGGCCGACAAGCTGCTCAAGCTGTGGGACACCTTTGCACTGCTGGAAACAAAGGGCAAGAGAGCAGGTGGGTGGAAGGATTGGCAGGCAGGGGGGGGGCAATGGAGGGGCGCGGAGTTCAGTAAGGGTTGGGTGGAGGGCGGGGGGCATGTTGCTCAAGCTGTGGGACATTTCGGCACTGCTGGACACAAAGGGCAAGAGGGCAGGTGGGTGGGGGGCGGGGGGGGGGGTTTGTGGGAAGGGCAGGGTGGGCAGGGCTGCGGGGCTGCTGTGGGGGGACATGGCAGGTGGGGGCCTTGTGGGGTGGAAATGGTTAAGGGGCCAGCAGCAATGCAGTGTGCTTGTGTGGTGTGTCCCCTGAAGCAGAGAGACTGATGACGACATTCTCCCACCCCACTCCCTCTCCCACCCATGGATTCCCTTCATGGTCTTTGACCACCTCGATCCTTTCCCCTCACCCACCCGGTTCCTGTTTTGCAGGCCCTGTGGCCCTGTCGACGGTTGCTGCTGTTGCTGCCCATGACAAGGACATCAACGCCCTGGCCTTCAGCCCCAACGACTCCCTGCTGCCCCCCCCCCTCCCCCCAACAAAACAGGGGAGCTCATCGCCCTAACCACCATTGCTGCTATGTTCCCTGTGACAAAGGCATTTCATTACCCACCCACCACCAGCATCAAGCCCTTCCACCTCCCCTCCCCCCCAACCCTCAATCCCTCTCCTTTTTATCTTGCAGGCCCTGTCGCCCTGTCCACGGTTGCTGCCGTTGCTGCCCATGACAAGGACATCAACGCCCTGGCCTTCAGCCCCGATGACTCCCTGCTGGCCACCCCCTCCCCCTTCCCCCAACGAGAAAGGGAGCCCACCGCCCTGACCACCTTCACTGCTATCGTTCCCTGTGGCAAAGGCATTGCATACCCACCCACTAGCAGCACTAAGCGCCCCCCTCCCCCCCCCCTCTGTTTTCTACTGTGCAGGCCCTGTCGCCCTGTCCACGGTTGCTGCCGTTGCTGCTCATGACAAGGACATCAACGCCCTGGCCTTCAGCCCCAACGACTCCCTCTTGCCCCCCCCCTCCCCCAACAAAAAAGGGAGCCCATCGCCCTGACCACCTTTGCTGCTACTGTTTCCCGTGGCAAAGGCATTTCACACCCACCTACTAGCAGCACTGCCGCCTATCAAAATAAACCCCCTCTGCTTTCCACTGTGCAGGCCCTGTGGCCCTGTCCACGGTTGCTGCCGTTGCTGCTCATGACAAGGACATCAATGCCCTGGCCTTCAGCCCCAACGACTCCCTGCTGGCCACTGCCAGTCAGGACAAGAGCATCAAGCTGTGGACACTGCCCAGCCTGGTGCTCAGGGCAACACTGAGGGGGCACAAGAGGGGGGTGTGGGACGTGGCATTCAGCCCTGCAGAACAGGTATGCGTTTATTCTGTGTGTGTGTGGGGGGGGGGAGTTGCAATCAGGTGCCTGCAGATGCATTACACAAAGAGGAGATGTACTTTCCAGTAGCACGGTTCCTTGTGCTGCGTGCTGTCAAAGATCAGGACTGCTTGTGTACACCTTAGTATCAGGGTAGTCAAACATTGCGTGTGCTTTGTTGTGCTGTGTGCTGTGCTGTGTGTCCCTTCAGGTGCTGCTGAGCTGTTCGAGTGACCGTCTGTTGAAGCTGTGGAGTGTGGTGGACGGCACCTGCCTGCGCACATTTGAGGGACACACGGGGGGAGTGCTGCGCTGCAGCTTCATCACAGCAGGAACACAGGTGGGCCGTTGTGTAGACACAGGGAGTGCAATCAGCCAATGCAACCATCCAAGGATGTGACATTCCGAAGTTGGGTATAAGCGCGTGGGGCGCCCAGTAAAAAATCGTACTCAATCATGAATAATAATAAAAACTTGGGGGGGGGGGGCACATATGCATACACGTGGTAAAAGGAATGCCAGGTATGCTTTCATGTTTGCACAAAGGGGGCATGATGGAGGGTAAGTGGCGAGTGATTGCGTAGGAGTGGCCTGTGCTGTCAGGACGGTTGGCAACCTGTCCCATGCAGCCATATCCTACCTGCATGTGCCGCACCTCTCACCCACATGTTGGCATACCCTATCTCTCCCCCCCCCCCCCACTCTCCTCTGCCCTCCTGTTCCTTCACCCACACCCACATTCGCCTGCCCCCCCCCCCCCACCCCGCCACCACCGCCGCCACCACTACCACCACACATGCACACACTCTGCTATTTTGCAGGTGATGTCATCAGGTGCTGACGGCCTTCTCAAGCTGTGGGACACCCGCACCGGTGCAAATCTGGACACCTTTGAGTCCCATGACAACCGGCTGTGGGGGCTGGACGTGTCACGCAGCACAGCAGAGTCGCTGGTAGCCACTGGTGGTGATGATGCGCGGCTGGTGCTGTGGCGTGATGTGACTGCTGCCAGGGCGGCTGCTGCTGAAGCAGAGGAGGAGGCTCTGGTGGTTAAGCAGCAGGAACTCAGCAACGCACTGGCGGTAAGGCGGGCGGGGGTGGGGGTGGGGGGGGTGTAAAAGATATTGACATGTGTGTGTGAGGGGGGGGGGATGGGGATGTGAGGGGGGGGGGAGGCACTGGTGGTCAAACAGCAGGAACGCAGTAACGCACTGGCGGTGCGTTTGGGTGTGTGTAGGGGGGGGGGGGGGGAGCTGTATGGGGGGGGGGGGGGGACGTGACTGCGGCCAGGGCTGCTGCTGCTGAGGCGGAGGAGGAGGCGCTGGTGGTCAAGCAGCAGGAACTCAGTAACGCTTTGGCGGTGAGTTTGGGTGTTGGGCACGGAGAATACATGTGTATAAACATGCAAGCCACATGCAAGGGAGGGGGGGAGCTGTGTGTGGGGGGGGGGGGGGGGGGGGGGGTGACTTCGGCCAGGGCGGCTGCTGCACTAGCGGCGAGTATGGGTGTGTGTGTGTGTGGGGGGGGGGGGGAGGGGGGCTGTTTTTTTCGGGGGGGGGGGGGGTTAGGAGGCTCTGGTTGTCACACAGCAGGAACTCAGCAACGCACTGGCGGTGAGCGGCGAGGGGGGGGGGCTGTAAGACATGGACATGTGTGTTGCATCCACCAGGTACATGTCATTGTCATGATGACTACTTCAGATGATGACTCATGCTCACCTCCTGCACACACCCATCCTGCCATAACCAACCTCTCCCCCCCCCCCCCCCCGTCCCCTGCACCCCCTCCCTCCTCCTTGCAGGATGGTGATTATGCTGCTGCCGCGCGCCTGGCACTCTCCCCCTCGCCCCACTTCTCGTTCGCATCCTGCACATCCTCCACCCTTCATCACCAACATCTGCTGCCCCCTGCCCCCCCCTCCCCCCCCCCCCCCCCACACACACACATTATGATAAACACGTTTACCAATATGTGCGTGTCGGAACGCACTTTTAAAGCCCGTCGTCATGACATGCACTTGATGGTTGTAACTCATGTGTTTAACACACACACACTTACTCCTTACAGGATGGCGACTATGCTGCTGCCGCGCGCCTGGCGTTCAGCCTGCGCCACCCGGGGCGTTTGCTAGAGGTGTTGCGGCGCCAGCCTGGCGGTCCCACTGCAGCCCTCAGCGCACTGCAGGCACTGGTGGGGGGCTGCAGCCTGAGGACCTGGCCACTGCACTTAGCTACTGCAGGTGGGTGGTAGGGTTGGGTTGTGTTGTTGGGTTTGCTGGGGTTTGTGTTTGGGGTTTGAGTATATTTTGCATTGAGTGTGCTGCAGGCATGAGTGTGTGTGTGTGTGGGGGGGGGGGGGCTGCAGCCAGATCACTTGGCCGCTGCACTCAGCTACTGCAGGTGTGTGGGGGAGGGAACCAGTGTGCAGAATTGGGGAAAGGGGACGGCAGGGTGGCAGCATGCATGCAGAGCACAGCAGCCGGCATTGAAATGCTGTGCTGTTGTTGTGCGGACAGATGTGCTGTCCTATGATGTCCTTTGATGTGTTGTTTAACAAACAAACAAGTGACGTGGGTTGATGGCCCCTGCATGCTGCCCCAACTGCATCTCGCTTCATCCATACTCCTGCTGCTGCTGCTGCTGCTGCTGCTGCCCCAGGGAGTGGAACACCAACACCCGTAACGCCCACCTTGCTCAGGCGCTGCTGAGGGCCATACTCAGCAAACACACACACCAGCAGATACTGGACGTGCCAGGTGAGAAACAGGGACACTCAACGTGCCGCAGTGTCAAAAGTAAACAGGCTGTAGATAATGGCATGCTGTAGAACTCATCAGGATTGCATGACTGTCTCCCGCGTCCTCCAAATGCATCAACAGACACACAACGCATCTCTCTGCGCGCCTGCCCCCCCCCCCCTTCCCAGGTGCTGGTGAGTTGGTTGCTGGTCTGTTGGCGTACAGTCAGCGCCACGCGTCCCGCCTGGACCGCCTGCTGCGCAGCACATTCCTCCTCGACTACACACTCGCAGCCAGCCAGGTGCTGCTGCCAGCAGACGCACACGACGCAGCCGACGCAGCCATCGCAGCCGCCGCCACTGCTGCTGCTGCTGCTGGCGGCTACAATGGGGGTATGAATGGGGTGAAGATGGCTAACGGACACCATGGTGGGGGTGGGGGGGAGGTCAGCACCAGCAGCAGTGATGGTGATGGTGATGAAGAAGACAGTCAGGGAGATGGCAGCATGTCAGGCTCAGAGGAAGAGCAGCAGCAGCAGCAGCCACAGCGGCGGCGGCAGCAGCAGCAGCCGACTGCTGCTGCTGCTGAGGATGATGCTAGTAAGCCTGACTCATCGTTGCCAGGGTGGGGTGGTGGTGGTGATGATTTGAGTGATGATTGGGAGGGGCCAGGGGCCGAGGAGGAACAGCAGGAAGAGGAGGAGGAGGCTCATGACATCATGGGCTCAGGGGATGACGCTGATGACGTCAGCACGGGCTCACTGGGTGAGGGTGAGGAAGAGGAGGAGAGTGAGGAAGGGAGTGAGGAGGATGAGGGTGGGAGCAGTGAGGGTGAGGGGCAGGATGGTGGGCCGTTGCTGTCAGATGGGGCTGAGGGCGGCTTCAGCAGCAGCCTGTCAGAGGGGGAGGAAGAAGAGGAGGGCTCTGATGGCGAGCAGCAGCAGCTGCAGCAAGTGAAGCAGCAGAAGCACAGAGGTGCAGCCCTGCAGCAGCAGCAGCCGCAGGGGAAGCAGCAGCAGGGTAAGGCAGGCAAGCAGTTGCAAGGTGCTGCTGCTAAGCCGCAGCGGAAGCAGCAGCAGCGGCAGCAGCCGGCTGCGGCGAATGGCACAGCAGCGAGAGGCAAAGCAGCAGGTGGAGTCAGTCCCGGCAAGGGTGCTGCAGCCGGCAGCAGGCCGCAGCAGCGGCGGCGGTTGAGGGCGTAGCAGGCCGTTGAGCGAGCAGAAGTGCTAGCATGCTGTTGTTGATCTTTTGTGTGCAGGTGTTACATTGTGTGCAGGCCCCTGGTAATCAAGAGTTTTTCATTCTGGTTCATATTCAGGGGGATTCAGACTGTTTAGGTGTGGTGCATACAGCTCCTGCAAAGTATGCAGCGTACCCTTCAATGGCATTGCCCACAGTAGTGCAATCTTGGCTTACAATGGCATTGCCCACAGTAGTGCAATCTTGGCTTACAGTGGAGGAACAACAGTATCAGGTCAACTTGCGGTTCCAGCAAGTCCTGATCATGACAGTGCACCTTCTACTGGTGCTGCAGTGCGGCAGTGCCGTAGTGAGGTGTAATATCCAGTAGTGTGATATACAACTTGGAGGGGGACAGGTCGAAAGGCTGAGGTACAGTGCTGATGGCGCACCATCACGCTGGTTCAACAATCACAGCAATCATCAGCACACAAGACTTGATAAACACAATGGGCGGGCGAAATTTGCTGTCTTGAGGGCACCTGAGTGCTGCTGTTGCATACACACAACACAGGCCGTCACACGTACCGCAACAGCTTGATGGCAACAACACGGTTTGCCTGGCAACACTCGATTGCTTGCATGGCAACCCAAACAATGATCTGCAACATTCATATGCAGATAGCAGCACCAGCCAGATGCTGTTGCCAGCCTGGCACATTGCAACCCCTACT
Organism: Desmodesmus armatus; assembly: GCA_007449985.2. Lineage (NCBI taxonomy): Eukaryota > Viridiplantae > Chlorophyta > Chlorophyceae > Sphaeropleales > Scenedesmaceae > Desmodesmus > Desmodesmus armatus. The sequence goes on from VIIQ02000562.1 coordinate 35,615, forward strand.
GCGGCAGTTCTGAGTAGTCCCGCCACACGTTGGGCAATCAGGCCCATCCCCTGCGCCTGAACTGCCACTGCCATTGACAACCACAGGTACCTACGCAACCCTTGAGTGGCCACTACCTAATCATTCGCCGGCCACCACGTGATCCACTACAACAGACCCCCCCCCCCAACTAGCTACTCCATTGCTCGTAATTGCAATGCTGGCAACAGCCCTCACAGCTTGCCTGAGTGGCAGGGTCAACCCCAATCCCCCCTGAATACCAACTATGCAGGTGCCAGCATCAGGCTGGATCTCTGAAACCTACAGCGGCTTCCTCAATAGCCCCGCCACATGTAGGGCAATCAAACTCATCCCCTCCGCCTCATACGGCCACTGCCAGTTAAAATAACAGCCTGCCTCATTGGCAGCAGTGACATGCAGGTGTCAGCATCAAGCTGGCATGCTCTGCAATCCCTACAGCGGCTTCCTCAATAGCCCCGCAACATGTGGGGCAATCAGGCCCATTCCCTCCACCTCAAACCTCCACAGGTCAGCACTACCATTCACAATCCCCGGCAGCACAAACCCCCCACCTCCACTCCTCCCGCCACTCACCACCCCACCCCCTCCCCCACCACCCCCACCATTGCTGCCATCCGCATTCGCAGCAGCAGTGGCGGCTGCCTTGAGTGGCAGCGGTGGCAGAGGCTGTGGGGTGAGGGTGGTGGCTAGGACAGCAGCAGCAGTGTCTCGAGTGAGGTGGCAGTTGTCGGCCAGCAGGCGCTGCAGGGGGTCCAGCAGCCGCTGTTGCAGCTGCAGTAGGTTGAGTTGTGGGGCTATGACGTGCTCGATGAGAAGTAGTTGGCCGCCGGGCTTGAGGACACGCAGCAGCTCTGAGAGGACTGACTGGGGCTGAGGGACTGAACACATCACCTGCAGCAGCAGCAGCAGTAGGGGGAGGGGGTGCTCTGGTCAAGCTGTCTTGTTGTAGGGTACCTGCTGTTTGTATGTGGTGTAGACTCAAACAATTAGCAGCAACAGTGACGATGCGAGGGTAGGGGGAGTGTGTTACGTGAACCCAATTGGAGAGACCGTCGACTGATTGCACATGACTGCATCAGGTGGTGGGAGGACAAGGGGTGAGAAGATGTGTGCCGCTGCCCTACTGCCGCTGCAAACGCACCATATGGTTTGCTGACTTAGCGCAACGATGCAAGACTGACCCAATACCTTCACTGTGCTGCTGAGATGTCGCTTGGCTGCCAAGTGCTGCAAACACCTACAACAGCACTCATGCAATGTCATGCAGGTCCAACACTGTTCATGCAATGCAGCAGCGTCGACTATCGACATCATCAGCACCACCCCAGCCTTACCAGTGTCATCACCGCTGCATCAAAGCTGCTGTCGTCAAAGGGCATCTGCTGCGCATCTCCCTCCACCAGCTGCAGCTGCCGCTGGTCAAAGCCTGTCACCGCTGCCGCGCGCTGTGCATATTCAAACATGGAGCTGTTGGGGTCCAGCCCTGTGACCGTGAGGTTTAGTGCTGCGCTGTTGTCCCTGCTGCTGCTGGAGGCGCTGAAGGGCTGGTAGAAAGGGAGGTTGGGGCCTGCAGGGGGGGGGGCAGGGGAGGGGCAGGGGGGGGGGGGGCGGCAGGGGCAGGGGGGGGGGTACCACCGGTGTGGAGGTAGGCAGGGGGGAAGGGGGGGGGGGGGGCAGTGAGCATGTAGCATAAGCAGTGGTGCAAGAGTAAAGTTCACGAAATGACCACATGTTCAGCGGCGGAGAAGCGATAGCATGTTGCAGGGTTTGGGGCCTATGGGCAAATGAAAGACACAGGAGCAGCGGGAACGGACGCGGTGAAAAGTCACAGGCTGCATGCCCAGGTATCCTAGACATGTGAGACATGCTAGACTCTGCCAGCTGCTGTTTGTGATGGCTATCTCAGGGATCATGATATACCAATCAATTGAAATATCAGTGCCCCAGTCTGCCTCAGACAGGGTATCAGTGTTGCATTGCAAGAGCAGCTGCACCAACACACCACACCAAGCTATCTGCATCGCAGCTCTCCTTGCCTGTGCCTATCCCCACCTCCAGCACAGATACAGGGCCACTGCTGCTGCTGCTGCTGCTGCTGAGTGAGGTGAAGAGCTGCTTGAACAGCTGCTGCTTCACTGGGCGAATGGCTGCCTCGTATTCAGTCATGCCCACGGCCATGTTGTAGGCAAAGTACTTGTCGTACCATGCGCTCCTGTGGCTGCTGCTGCCGCATCCACAGCAACCTGCTGTGCACAAGCTTCCTGCAGCACATGGAGGTTGGGGTTCGGTTTTGATGGCTTGAAAACCTAATTAACGCGTGTGCGGGATACTCGCAAGCGTGGGAGCAGTACTGCTTTACTAGTACAGTAACCCACTGAGCGGATGGTTCAACACATAAGCGTTGCCAATGAGCAGTTGCTGTGGCTGCAGCGGCTTCCAGTCACACACCTAGCACTGCTCTACGACCAAGAGCTGCTGCGGCAGTGGCTGTTCTGTGTGGTATCCGTCGGACATCACCAACCCCACCCACAGGCTGTAGCTGTTGCAGCAGCATGCTGTTGTGCCGAAGTGGCTTTGGTGGAATGGGATGCACACCTTGTACCAAATGAACATCGCAAAACGTTTCATCCGATCACGATGATGATCGACGCTGGGGATATGCCACGTCAGCTTGAATCAGGTTGCAAGTCAGATCAGGTTACAGAAGGCATTGTTAGGGGACAGCACAACGATGCCCGCTGCTCTTGCAAATTTCCTAAAGACACAATGGCGGTTTATTCGGGGCTACAGCGGCATTGTCGCCAATGCATAGATCTGAGGTGCCATAGGCGACAGCAGCGCCAGGCTGTCACTCGTGCATCAGCAGCAGCAGCATCAACACAACCTACCATGGCACCTGCTACAGCCATCCCCATTCATCGCAAAGCATGGCACATCACGCAGCAAGGTGACATGGACTCTCTGCAGCTGGTGGAAGAGCCAATGCCGACATTGCAGCCTGGGCAGGTGTGGCGGGCTCGTGTCTGGTATCTTACTGCCCTCTTGGCATGAAGCTAGATTTTGCATGTCCTCATTATGCGGTCACTCGTGCACCCATAACCATACATAAGACCTAAAGGCTGGGTTAACATCTAAGCAGGGCATTTGATCCCGCTGTTGCCCAAGCAGGTGCTGGTAGAGGTTCAAGCTTGTGGCCTCAACTTTGCAGACGTGTTCTGTGCCCTTGGCCTGTACAAGGCAGCTCCCAAAGGGGACTTCATACCCGGTAGGCAGGGAATTTGAAAGCGAAGCACCTGCATACGTATCTCAGCTGTGCCTCAACTAAAGCGGATGCCACCTCAAGCAGCCATGTTGCAGGAGGCACCACTCTCACGCCTCATAGGCAAGGCTGCATCACATCTGCTGGAGTCAGTGCGCTGCTGCAGTTGCATGCAACGGCTGTATCGCTGCTCACTGCTTGCTGCCTGCGCGCCTTGCTCTGTGCAGGGCTGGAGTTTGCAGGCACTGTGGTGCAAATCTCACCCCAGGACAGCAGCACCAGCAGCAGCAGCAGCAGCAGCAGCAGCAGCACCAACCCTGCCCAGCAGCAGCCCCAGCCCCCAAGCTTCGCCCCTGGAGCCCGAGTCTTAGGTGTCCTCAGGTTTGGTGCCTTTGCTAGCCATGTGGCTGTCCAAGCATCATACCTGCGCCCTGTACCCCAGGTGTGTGCGTCCTTGACGGATCCCTACTTATTCTGCAGGCTTGTTCCCATCTCTTGTATTTTTTTTGGTTTTACCAGGGGGGGCTGACTCTCATCTCTTGTATTAGAGTCAGTTCAAGCCCTGCTGCTTGTGCACTCATGTGATTGGCTGTTTGCTACATTGCGGCCCACTGGGCCCAGCCACCCGATGTTGGCCAGGTATGTCGCACACCAAGCCGTTACAAGGTCAGCAAACCACCTGCAGCACGCAAGGTTCAGACTATTCGCCTCCCCTCCCTGCTGCGTCCTCACTGCTGCTGCCTCTGTTACGTCAACTGACACTGCTGTGACTGTCAAATTTGTGTTAGTTTATTTGACCTCTCTTGTTGTGCCGCAGGACTGGTCGTTTGAGCAGGCGGCCAGCTACCCGGTTCAAACCCTGACGGCTGCATACGGCATTTTTGAGGCCGGGGCTTTTAGGCCGGGTCAGGCAGTGCTGGTGCATTCAGCAGCAGGGGGCGTGGGGCTGCAGGCGCTGCAGATACTGACAAAGTGCAACGCAGCAGTGCTGGGCCTTGTTGGCAGCGACAGCAAGGCAAGACTGCTGCAGGAACGGTTTGCAGAGCATGCGAAGAGACAGACAGCAGACAGCCAACTACATGCGGGAGTGCAGCAGCAGCAGCAGCAGCAGCAGCAGCAGCAGCAGCAGCAGCGGCCGTACCTTGAGTTTGCAGCACGGCAGGGAGATGCAGCGGCCGCACAGCAGCAGCTGTCGGGCTTTTTGTCGAGGGCTGGCTGCAGTGGCTTTGATGTCATCCTGGACAGCTTAGGACCAGGTGAGCAGGGCACAGTAACCTATCAGTGTTGACATGCTCATATGGTGCTGCTGCTGCTGGTGTAGACAGTATTGCCCCCGGGGGGGAGGGGGGGGTCAAGAGACAAGCCAGCAGGGCAGACGGGATAGCTACCAGCAGCAGAGGGCCTATCTTGCCTACATTTTGCTTGCAAAATCGCGACGTTGTCATCCTGCTCTGGTGAGTCAGCAGTAGCCAGGCCTGACTTAGAGGCTGTCAGCACATTTGCCAGTGTGGCCATGGTGACCATCACCTGCTAGACTTTATCAAGAACGGCAGTCCAAACTGCTGTCAGCCTTGCTGAAGTGTGCACTGCTAATGTCACCGCCATGATCCGACCTTCTCCACCCACCGCAGGCCCCTACTTCCAACCCAGCTACGACGCGCTAAACCCCTGCGGCCGCCACGTCATATTTGGTGCCGGCTCCCTGACCCCAAAGCCTGGCTTGAGGGTCAGCCTCAACCCCCTAGACCTCCTGTCAGCACCCAGATCTCTCTGGGGTTTACTGAAGTTGGGTTGGGGCTGGTTTTGGCGGCCTCGCTTGGATGTGATTAGCATGCCGGGGGATAACAAGGGCGTCCTGGGGTTCAATCTGATCTATTTGTATGAACGGTTGGAGGTTTTGGCGGGGTTGTATGCGAGGGTGGAGGAGTTAGGGTTGGAGCCACCGCTTGTGGGGCGTGTGTTTGGATTTGATCAGCTGCCGAGTGCGCTGCGCTACTTGCAGTCAGGGGAGAGTGTGGGAAAGGTGGTGCTGTCAGTTGACCCTGATGCAGTCAGCAGGTAGTAGGGTTGAGTGGGTGGCCGCACTACTGCTTGTGTTGAGGCCAAGACAGCTCTGCGCAGGCTGCGCAGGGTAGGGGAACTAGCTCCCAAAAGAGTTGTCATTCAACAATCAGGATTGCTGGTTGATATTGGTGGTTGCTGCAAGAGCTGTTGCTGGCATGTAGTGTGAGGTGTGGGCATGGCACTGTGTATGTTGTTTTGTTGGTCACACTTCCTTGCTTGGCACAAGTGCCTTCCATTGGCACTGCGCAGCAGCTGCTGCCACAGCCTGGTGCTTCAAGCCGTAAGCCTGAAGGACAGCGCTTGAGATTTCAACATGGCCATGCAACAGCCTGATGACTGCACACCACCACACAGCCTGAGTGTAAACGCACCAGGAGGAGGAGCGATGACATGTGAAGTGCAAGGAACAGCATACAACGACTTGGGGCACAGCAACACCGCCTGCTACTAAAGATTACCACAATAGCCCAGCAGTTGCTCAGGTGTCACACGTACACTCATGTGTGCACCACATGTGGGCGTCAGCAAATCAATGCACCAACTCTCAAGGACATGCACACAAGACACGGAGGGCCCCAATAGCCACCAGGTACAATGAGCACGCTCAGTAGTTCAAGGCCAAACACAAACAGTGCTGCAGCTCACAGGGGGTTGTTCATCATGCTGGTTCTTCATTCTTGTTGGCTTAACCTGGGGTTAAGACAATTCTGGTAGCACGGATAGCAGTGCATGTGCGCCAATTCAGCATAACAACAAGAAGACTGTTGAGTATCTGTCCCCAACTGCCCAGTTCAACGGCAATGGCTGCAGTCCTGGGGACAGTTGAGCAGTCATTGGCCTTCTTCAGTAGGTCGATAGGAATCAATGCAACCCACTCACAACAACATAACCAGGGAACAAGTGTATGACATGGCCCAACATTCTGCGACCTATAACTGCAAACGTCATCAGGGCCTGGACAGCCATTCAGTCTTCCGCTATCGCCAATTCAGCAGCACCCTACAACACTGTGCCTCACTCACACCTCAGTGTGAACCCCAATGTGATGCACTGTCAGACAGCCGAGGCTGGGGTTCACAAGCGTCTCTAAGGCTCTCATGACTATAGGTAACATACTCCCCCCAAAAATAAGCTTGAAAGCTTCCTGGCATAGCGCAAGCAACAACAGCCTCACCCACTCACTACACCTGGCACCACAACTAGGCACCTTGATGCTTTCGCATGGCAACTGGAGTCATGCTGCACAGTGCTGAGCCCACCCTTCAGATCCACCCAGGCTGCTTAGGCCTAAAAGAGGGCCCTCTCAAAGATGCTGCCGAGTCAGCTGCGCGCACCGACCCAGCTTGCTCCCTCACAGGCCCAGACTTTCCACTGCTGTGTCCACATGTCCCAGCTCCAGGTCCTGCATGAGACGGCAACTGCTGCATGTATGCCCCGCATGGCAGCAGGCCAGCTACCTTCACACACAGTGCTTTAAGGCTGCCGGATGAAGCCATCACAGCGGCATAGATACAGTACGCCACAAACACTGAGTTGACAACAACGACAATGATGGCAACAGTGGCATGCGCAGCTGCTACAGATTCAGCAGCCTTATCAACAGGAAACATGGTCAGGGCCCCCAGACACGTCACAAATAGGCACGCCGTCGAAGCATAATGGGCTGAGTGCAGCTTGTGTATCATGTAGGGCTTGAACATGCCCTGTACAGCTGCACTCAGAGCAAAAATGGAAGACAGCAACAACACAGAGAAGTACGCCTCCAGACGGAAGTGAAAAGCCGCGACCAATGACAGCAGCACAGTCTGTACTGCCCAAACCATCTCCCACCATGCCTTATCAGGCACATAGTTGCGGTAGAGGAAGCCGAAATGCTCCCTGAATGCCGGCTCATCAAGTGTTGCACGGGACTTGAGCAGCCACAGCAGCCCGACAGGCACGACGACGCAAGTGACAATCACAGCAGGGACACCCAGGCCCAGAGCCCACCGCTTGTGCCAACCTGCAAAGCATTCTTGCTGTATGTCCAACACAGAGTATCCGTGTATGTGCGCCAGCAGGGCAACACCCGAACCCACGGTGGCAGAGTCGATGTGCAAACATGCAAAGAACGACAGAGAGGCCCGCAAAAGAGTGGGGTAAGCATAGTACATGACCAACAAGGCAGCAATTGGCATTACACGTAGGCACTCCCGCAGAAGCAGCGGCTTTGCAACATCATAAAGCTGCGCACAGCATCTGTTGGTGCTGCCCCGCGTTGCAGCCGCAAGGCACCTTCGCACAGCCCAGACCAGCAGCTGCAACACAAAGAGAGCCAGCCACACCAACACTGGGCCAAAAACTGCACCAGCTGCAACTGCATAGCTCTCGGCACACGGGAATGCTTGCGTGGGGCATAGTATCCCAGCCAGCAGTCAAAGGACACAGCCTGGCCTGCTGCCACACCAAACACCACAGCCGATGCTCTGAACAAGCCCTGGATCACTGAGGGCCAAGGGACAGGTACGCTGCCAATGATCACAAGGTATTGCAGATGCTGCACAACCACTTTGATAAAGTCTGAAGGCCTGAGCCCCGTGCCTCCCTCTACATTGTCCTTGTATGTGAAGTGAACCGTGGCAGCAATGAAAAACACCGTCACACATGCGATCACCGCATACAAGGCCAGCTGAATCCGAGGCCGCATGCATTTCGTGCAGGTAAGCGGCAAAACATGACCGTGCTCGGGTGCACATGCGCCACAAAGGGGCCCCTGGTATGCCGGCTGGCACACATCCTTGCCGGCACACGCGGTAACATGCAGTGGGCACTTGTGCACCTGCGCGCTAAGGGCGAACTGCGCCAAAAGCCAGGCAGCGGCTGCACCATATCACCGCCCGGACACAGGGCGTTGTCAGGGCATGGCTGACACACCCCAGACGTGTCAAAGTTATAGCTGCGCTCTGGGCAGCACACACACCCTGCTGTGCGGCTGTCTGTGAACTCCCCGACGCCGCAAGGGCTCCTGTCCAGCACAACCCCCTTACTGCACTTCGAGATGCCAACAAGCCGGTCAACGGTTGCGTTACTGAACTCTGTTGGGGGCAAGTGCAACCTGGTGCTCCCAGAAGCAACCAGATCATAACCATAGGCTTTGCCACGAACCTGGTTGGAGCCGAACAGCACATTGGGCGACACGTGCAACGTGGCCCGGCCTGCCGTGTACAACCCAGCACCGCTGATATCAGCCATGTTTCCCTCCACGACACTGTTGCCTGTGATCACAACAGTGGCATTGTCAACGGCTGCAACACCCCCTCCCAAGCCCCCAGCTGCGCCCTGCAGAGCATCGCAGAAGTTGCGCACAATGCTGCTGCTGTTGATGACGGCAGAGGCACTGCCGCTAACGTACAGACCAGCCCCGTCACCTTTGCTCGCCCAGTTGAGAGTGACAGTGCTGTTAACCATCTCCAGAAGAGCCCGGCCATCCATCCTGATGGCACCACCATTTGTGTTGTTCACTGCGTTGCTGCGCAACTCACTGCCTTGTACAAGGACGGTGGCGTTGTCCCGCCCATAGACTGCGCGCATAGTGTTGGAACTCAGCGTCGTGTTGACAATAGACAGGCTGCTGCTGTTGGTTGCACACAGCACGGAGTGATGATCGTCACTGCGCAGCCCAGTGATTGTGCTGTCACGCAGCACAACTGCTGCACTGCCACAGAAGGTGATCAGGCATCCTGGCATGAAGCAGCCGTCGTCCAAAGTGACTCCAGAAAAGCTCCCTTGGGCTGCAGGGATGCTGTTGTGAGCAGCTACTGGAACGGCTGCATCTCCTTGACACTGCAGGCTGGCTGAGACCACAGGGCCGGTGTGGCTGCTGCGCTTTGAACCAGGCCCAGTGATGTGTGCTACACATGACGAGGCTGCAGATGGTGCTGAAATGCTTTGCAGCAACAGCACTACGACCAAGAGCGTTCCAGACCACAATTTGCAAATTGTGCAATTGCTTGGGCCAGCCATGTTTCCAGTCACCAAGACTGTCTCATTTGCCAGTCACCAAGACTGTCTCATTTAGCACTTATCGCAGGATTGACTGCTGGAGTACACACGATTCACCAATTCAGCGCGTCCCAGGAGAAAACCACAGTTGTACAACGGTGTCACTATGCAAACGTGGCAGCTTCACAAGACTAGATATAGCTTTGTCATTACAGCAGTTCCTATCATCAGCGGCAAGTATCCCGAGCTAGCCACTGTGCTTCGCTCTGATCATCATGCTGTTCCTTTCAGTCTTGGGGTTGCTGCTCTGTCCTTGGGTGGAAGTAAGTCGCTTGTTTTGACACCCAGCTTTCTTTCAAAGGCTTTCTGGCACGATGGCGCCCAGATTGGCCAAGACAGGGAGCCCATGCTGGGAACTGGCCCACTATTGTATGCAGGCGGCACCACGCTCAGACAGAGGCAGTGCCATCATATTCGACATCTATGACCCCAGTCGCATCGTCAGCAATGCTACAGGGCCAGGTCAGTCTCTGCAGACAGCTCAGCATTTGCTTGCGCAACCTGGGCCATGCCCTCAAAGGCCCAGCCTGACGGAACCGCCCCACTGCACTTGCTGTTGCAGAGTGCCCGACGACCAATGTATTGTTCGACAAGGAGACTGAGTTCAACTGTAAGATAGAGTCAGGCATGCCAGCACATACATCATGGACGTGAGGAATCAGCACCCCATTGATTACGCACATGCAGCAGCGGCTCCAGGCAGAATGGCTGCCACCGGACACAGGCTGCTTGCATGATCCTTCTGATGCTGCTTTGAAATGTGCATGTTTCACAGCTGCCAGTACCCGTCAGGCTGACAAATCGGCCTTCTTGGGGGCTTCCAAGTATCCTGCCTACCTCACTCCTGTGTCACCTGCTGTCAACCAGATGAGGAGTTGCCGAAGTATCAAGCACACCTAAGGGATCAGAGCGTCAGCCAACGCTGCCAGGCACTAGCTATCAGTGACATGGCGGTGTGCTATGTGGACCGCAGCTACTCAATCAAGCACGGCTGCTGCTCCAAGAGGTGCAGCCAGGGATTCAAAAGGGTAAGGCAGCTGAGGAACGGCATCGCCGAAAGCAGAAGGGAAAGGGAAGCACATCAGCCAAACTGATGTGGCACCTGTGCTGCCACAAAAGGTGGCCGCAGCATACCGACGAATTCATGCGATGGTCAGGACACACTACTTGCACCTTTACCCCCTGCCTTCACAAAGGCATGCTTCATGTTGATTGGCAGCGTCGCCTTGCTGCTTGTGGTGCTGCTCTGCCTCCAGGTGATTGAGTTCGGGTGCGGCATTGAGTTCAGGGTAGCCACATGCAAGCAGCGCTCCGCATGGCCCATCTTGATCGCAGTGTGAGTCAGGCTCACCGCCCCCCCCCCCCCGGCCCAGAGCAGCATCGACCGATGGAGATCCTCAGGCTCTCCAGCAATTTGGCCCCTGTCCTGTTGTGTCTTGCTTCCACTTCTGTTGCATGTGGTTTTTCAGAGGAAAAAAAAATGGCCTCTCTGCCATACGCATTGGTTGCAATTGCCAGCTGGCACACTATCAGCTTGTGAACCATCACCAACAAAGCCTGTACGCCAGTGGTGTCAGTCAAAGGACGGCATGTGTCTTGAATTGCCAGGACAAAGCAGAAGCTCTGAAGTGCAAGCCAGCTTGTGAATGTCTGCTGCTTGACGGCTTGGGCATGCTTGATACCCTATCGATTTGCAGGGACGCGCTGTCCAAGCGCTGTGCCAACCACACAGAACTTACATGCCAGGTGAGGCAAGGATAGCTACTAGATAGTTGAATAGTATCACGCTGCTTGAGTGGGCTCCCAGGTTGTTGAATGCTACAATGTAGCGTCTGTGGTTCTTGCGGGTTCCCCGCGGCCAGTGGGTTACCATGCCGAATTGGCATCAGCCGCCTGCTGGGGAAGAGCCAGGCTGCCAACGCTCATAGCAAATACGGGGTGGTAGCAGGTGACTGTTGAGTTCATGGCCCGTTAGCACACCCGTGCAGATCTTTTCGCTGTCACCAGACACTTGACGTTCGATGTTCACTGTTCGCAGGAGGCGCTAGCTGAGCCTCTGGAGGTGCTGCTGGCAAGGCATCGTGCTGACAGTAGTGGCGACACAGCAAACACGCCTGCTGCCAGTAGCGTGGTGACAACCCCGCCTAAGTCTGGCAGACAAACCAGCAGCGGCGGCCACTCCTGGCGCTCAGCAGGGGCAGGCTTGTTCAGTGCTGTTGCTCTTGCAGCTCTGCTTTGATCAAAGCTTGTGGTTATGTGCTGATGTTACGGGAGACCAAGAAGTTGTTGTGTGCTGAGTCAGTAACTTGATGTTATGATGAACTGATGGTCCTTGCAGTGCACGGCTGATGTGGTGTTCACTGCTGTGGGTAGTGTGCCCCACCTTACCGTGACAGACATGTGTGGTTACCAATATTGCTTACGCGTTGCATACTCATTGGCAACTACTGCGCAACTTGCTCCCCTGTCATAGGGGTGAGTGGTTTCAAACCCCCCTACTATAGTATCAACAAGCGTGAACAGCTGGGGCCCCTAGTTGTGTGCATGAATCGTCTAGTTGGGTACACTGGTACATTTTTTGCTGAATAGTTGGGTACACTGGTACAGCACTCTCTCATACTGCTATCGCATCGCATGCCAGCGTTGTAGGTTTGGCAACTGCTTGCTTGCTTGCTTGCTTACTTGTGCCGCACAAGAAGGCTTCTTCTGGCTTGAGTTGTGTGCAGGCCAGCACAAGCTGATGCACACCAATGTACGCACCTGTTGAGTTGGTGGTGGTGGTGGTGGTGGTTGTGGTGGTGGTGGTGTTTGCGCACGTGTCCATGGCTTCATTGTGGATAGGGCAACACAACTACCCATGCAACTGACTGTGCATAAGCCGAGCTGCTTGTGGACATGCTTGTGGTATGTGCCAAGAGTGACCCATCCTGCCAGGCATGATGCGTAACGCTCCTGTGGTGATACTTGTTGGGGAGGCTAGTAGCAACACTGCCACGATGTGAAATGTGATGCCTTCTGTGACGCCTCTATATGCTGCATGGCTATGTGTTGCCCATGAGCTGAGCAATTGCTGCTTGCGCCCTATCAGAAGCCCCGGCCTGGCGGGGGCGTGCACCCCTCATTTTGTAAGCGATGGCAGTGTTGTCCAGCAGGCTGTTTTCCACCAGCAGCGCTGGCAAGAGCTGCCTGGCAGAACCAGCCCATCGCCTAGCAGACTTCTGGAAGGTCATTGGTGTAGCTACTCCCACGGACAGCAGTACGGCACACATTGCTGCTGCTGTAGGCCCTCTGTAGAGTCTCTGCTCTGAAGGTACAATGCCCTAGGTCAGAGAGCACCCAGCAGTCATAATAATAATTCAGCCGGGGATGTGGAATAGACAGATCGACAAATATCTGGCAACAATCGCAACCAGATCAGCACGGCGCTGCTTTCGCAACACGCCGGTCTGCATCGCGGCGCTCTGTCGTGTCGAAGGTCCCGCAGATCGTGCATTCATTGCAGCAGCAATTCAATTATTTTGGATGCCTTGCACTTGACTGCTCTCTTCGCAACCACAACCAACTTCTCCAACGTTACTCACTACGACGGTTGCCACACTGTTCAGGTTACATAACCACTTCAAAAGTCTATTATTGCCTGCGATGCACCCCTTCCCTTGTGTCTCCTACTAGAGAACTGATAGATTTTGTTGTTGAGAAACACTCAGCCATGGCTGTGGAGCAGCTGCGTGACCTCTTTGGACTGGACGCCTCTGAGGTGAGTTTGCAGCACTTTCTGCCTCACCTTCTCACTGCAATGCATGCATCAACCCGTCAGACCATATGCTGTTCGGCGTTCACTAGCATATATATCTGTCAACACAGGCAGCAGCTGCCTTGAAGGCAGTCTGTCTTGGCGTGCAAATGCAACCTCCTCCAACAAGGGCTTGCACTGCTGCATTGCTCTGCAGGATCTGCATGGGACCCACCTATGCACCCACAAGAAGTCTAGAGGAACAAAGCTCAGACATGTAAGCCTTACTGCATCGCCAGTGCCATCACACACCAGCTATCATGTCCTGTACTATCAATCTGACGTGTTGGGTGCCTCCATGCAGCTGATGGTAGGTACTGGTAGGTACTGCCCAGCAGTGCACCCTCACATAAATCTTGATGTTCTTCTATCCAGAAACATCAACAGAACACCACAGCATTGGCTGACTTCAAGGCCAGAGCTTTGTTGTCCTGTGAGATACGGCTGACACTTTGCACACTTCTGCTGCTGCTGACGTGTCACTGCAGGGTTACATCTACATATTCAGCAGCTGCATGGTGTTCCATGTCAACCTGGCGGGCTCTGCAAGAGTCGTCAGGGTGCACTTCAAGGTAATTTGACAGGTCAAAAAGGCCACGTGCCTCTCCATGCATGGTTGTCGCCACCCATGTGCAGCTGCACAGGGCTGCTGGCGGTGGTGCATTGCAGTGGCTGGCATCTTGTCAGGGCCTTTTTTGTAAGGGCTGGATTGGCGTCCATCATTGTGAAGAACACATTGATGATAAATTGTCAGCATAGGCCTTGCCAGTAGACAGCAGCGATAGAGCGGTAACACAGCTCTTACAGCACGATGCATCACACCTCATCATTGCCACGTGTGTACACCCAAGGAAGAATGCAGGTGTGAATTGTTGCCGATACAGCATACTGCTTGGCTGCAGGCAGAGCAGGAATGGGTTTTGCAGCGCCAGTCAGCCGCTACTGCCAACATCTGATCCGATCAGTGATATGCTGGGTGCTGGGTGCTGGCTGCCTGTCTGCAGGATGTGACAAGCATCTGCAAGCACAGATCTGTAGGGCTGCCTGCAGTCAAGGTGGGGCTGGTGCCACCAATGGGGGTTGCTCAGCAACTGTGTCAGTTATTACCCAGCGAGCACTACTAGTAGTAACGGCACGCCGTCTTTACAGGCCTACAGGCACTATCCTACCTGGGTTTTGAGTACGTGAATGCCAGGGGATGTTGCACATGGCTGTGAAAATGGGGACCTAATTGTGGCCAAACACTGCTGCTGCAGCTGCAGTCCCTCTGCAACCCACTGCATCTCATTGCAGTGTGATAGGCATACCCTGCGGCTTGGATCAAGATAGTGGGGAAAGTTCACTGTGCATGCCACCCGCAAACATACATTGATTATCGTCCCCTTGTGCTTTTGGGAAGATGCCTGGATTTTTGCCGCACCAACATGCAATGTGTTGGCTGCAGGTGTCGCGGATAGACAGCTCTGGTGCTGCTTACGGGGACCTGTTTGCATTCGGTTGGCATGGCCTGCGGGGAAAGGCCTACGACGGCATGGTCATGCGCTGGAAGGAGGTCAAGTGAGTGGCATTGACGCTGGGGGCCGTTGAAACCGTGCAGCTGTCGGCTCTGCCTGTGAAAAACGCGCCGTAGTGGCGTAATCATTCACAAGGTGGTGTTGGAGCTTGGGATGTGCACTTGGCCTGTTGCCTTGCCATAGCTCTACATGGCTCCTGTTTGTGCATGCAGAGTTGACCGGGTGAAAGCATGAAAACCCCCATGCTGTGCCCCATTAACCCATAACTGGGCCTCCGGGTAGTTTTCTACCCAGGGCCCTGTCATGCCTGATTCCCCCCGATATTGGCATGGGTACCCCATAGCACCCTATACAAGTTTAGTTTAGGTCGTTTACTGTCGTCTCAGCCGGGCAGTACGTCCAGCAACCGCTTTCAACCCTGCCTGTGGCCCTGTTTGGGATCAGGGTTCTGCGGGTTGGTGGCACCATGGTCTGGCCAGTGCCAACAGCGTGCATGTGTGGCAATCCAGTCGCTTTGCTGCCTCAAACTCAATGACTGCTGTAAGAATAGACTGTATCATGTCTGTTCCAGCTGCCCTGGCAGGGCATTGGGTGCAAGTGCCAGCAGAGCCATCAACATCTATAGTGGCTGTACAGATAGAACAGTACATACTGTTCCTGCCAGGGTCGTGCATCACGCACTGCACTCCTCACAGTCGTTACTTGGGCTTGCACCAGAACGTTTGGGGCCTATTGTCGAAGCTGACTGCGTCAGGGAGTCGTTTGTTGTGCGATCAAAAGTATGACCCCGAGTGAGGTGGCTCCGTTCCAGGCTTACGGTTCATGCTCCTTGCAGAACATAACAAAAATATTTGTTAGATAGCTATATTGAGGTCCATGCGTGCTCACGAAGCGACTGAACCAACCCACAGCAGACTGATGGCAAGTGCTGCTGCTGCTGCGTTCTGCACAAGCATTGTTGTGTGGCAGAACGTGGACGGTATCAGGGTCAACCATATTCATCCTGGTTCAACTGGGGCGCTCACAGGCTAGACAACTATGTCATAACAGGCTAGACTGGGACTGGGCAAAGGGACCCTGTGCATTGAGGGCCCCTGGCCGTAGGGCCACAGCAGGGTTTAGTGACTTATGGATGTTTACTGTGGTGCACCACCTCAAGGGCTGCAGCACTATAGGGTGGCACCACTGGTCCCACCCCTGCAGGCAGTACAACATGGCCAGTTCCTGATTTCAAGGCCTGTTTGAGCCAATAGTGGCAGTTGTTGAACCCCATTAGTAAAACCCTGATTAAGGTTTGACCAGGTTTGACCACATGGGCAGGTAGCTTACAGTCCTGGCTTTCAGATGGGCCAACCCCCAGGAGCATTGGAGGTCCCAAGCAGGAGCTATGGCTTTGGAAAGCCAAGGGGTACCAATTGCCTAGGCCCAGTTATGGGTTAAACATTGCGGCATCACCTCCCCCCCTGCTGCTGCCCCCTGCAGCCCTGAAGCCGCTGCCAACCCGGATGCCACCTTTGCCGGCTGCGAGGGGTCTGACCTTTCACAGACAGCCGGGCATGATGGTGAGTCGCAAAGCCCAGCCCTGCACCCCAAACCTCATGCCTCAAGGGAAGCTAGGCCTAGCTTACAAGCGAGCCACTGTAGAAGCCTGCAGGTCGGTTTCACCGCCTACACCTGCTCTGTGCAGCTGTCACCAGTTGTAGGTCACGATGTTGGGCCTCCACATTAGTGCACGGTGCAAGGAGATCATATAGCGGCTGGCTTGGCTCCCTGCGCACCCAACACAGCCTCCCGCCCGTAAGGCCGTACGGGTGTGGACAGACTCTCAGACATTGCGGCAATGTGTGTTAATCTATGCGTGCAGACAGCTTGTAGGCTACCAGTAGCCCCGCCTCTGCCTGTTGCATTCTAGATGTGTCCGCCAACCTGCACATGCCAACAGGTGACGAGGAGCTGGAACTGCTTGACATCCTGCCCATGGAGCCCTTCCCTCGCCCCCTTGAGCAGCTGCTGCTGCCTGCCAGCGCTGCTGCTGGTCTGGCCTTCCCTGCGGGTGTGGAGGCACGGGAGGTGGCGAGGGAAGTGCTGCCGGGCAGTGCACTGGAGCTGGCATCGGTGAGAGCTGTTGTCATCATCATGATGGTGCTGGGCGTTGTACCACCGCTAGTGTGTTGGCGTGTCTAGCTAGACCTTGCTTGCTTTCAACGCTTGACTTGTTGAGATGTTTGCCCAATGTTAGGTCAGTGAGCCATAGAGACGGTGATGTAAGCGGTCTGCTCAGCAGTGCTGCAACTGTAGAAGTTGAGTGCGGCACAGATGTACCAAATGCACAGTTGGGCATGGTGCATGTGCAACAGCTGTGTCGGCAGCCTGGCTGAAATCTCCTGCATGCATACAAGCACCCCATTGACTTGTGTGGCACGTGCAGGTGCTGCTGTCCAACGCCAGTGGGTTCTACCCTCATGCAAAGGCACAGCAGAAGGGGACAGAGGAGCTGATCAGCATAACACAGTGGCAGGTGGGTGGGGGTGTGTACTGGGGAGGCATGGGAGGGACAGCAGGCTGACTGCAGTAGAAACCGGATGTGCCGTGCTTTCAGGCAAGGTTTGGTTGCCAGCAAGTGACGGCACCTGAACAGTGTACCGTGCGGAGATTCTATCCTAGTAGGCCGACTATGCTGCATTGCACTTGCGGTGTGCTGCTTGTGCTGTGTGTTCTGCCGTGATCTTATGCACTGCGTTGCTGCACAATACAGCTGTTGTGTGCCAGCAGACCAACCTTTCCTTGATCATGTTCCCTCAAGTCAAGCATGTCCAGCTCATATTCCCTGTTTGTCAAGCATGTCCAGAAGCAAAATGTATGTGTATGTGTGACTTTCACACATCTGATGAACAATCACACTGTATGGCATACCCTCCCCCCCCCCCCCCCCCGCACCTCAGGTTGTGGCTGAGGGTGACTCCAGCCTACTGCCCGGCAGCCTGACTCGCTCTTTCAGCTACCTCTTTGTCAACAATGAGTCATGGCCCAAAGTGCGCACCACCGTGCACCAGGAGCAGGCGCTGCTGCTATTTGATGATGGACGCCTGCAGCTGCACATCACACAGACCATGCCCAAGCTTCCCACGGGTGGGTCTGCCTTTGGACAGGCATAAACGGCAGCAACGTAGCACCATGTCACACACTGTGTGACACACATGGCATGTGTGCACGTGTTTGGTGACACACCAGCCCACTGGCGAAGGCTGCAGCTCAACGCATTGGGAGTGGGTGGCACAGCACAGCCTGGGCGGCACCCTCAGCCCCTGCAAAGCCTCCTTGTCCAACCTTGCTGCTTGCTGAGCCACTAGACGTTGAGGGCTGCCATTGTCGAGTCTGTAGCATGCCAGCAACCAGCAACAGGCAATGGGACGTCTCAGCTAGTAGCAAATTCGCTCACCAACAGCAGACGTTATCACTCACGGCGCTGAGCAAATCATCGGTGTGTGCACGTGCTGATGTGCATTTGCTTGCCTTACCCACCCCCCTGCCGTGCTGTCGGTGAGCTCCACAACCCCAAGTGGCAACGTGTGGACATGAATGCCGGCACAGGCCAGTGCCAATGACACACTCAGTGACTGGTACTGTCACCAGTGTCAATGCAATGAGGCTCGCGTTTGTCCTGCCTGCAGGTGTTGGCAAGGTTATGAAGGTGCACATGGCATGGGAAGTGACCCCAGTGGCTGCTGGCCCTTTCTCCTCTCCTGCTCCGGGCTCTGGGGCAGCAGTACCATCAGCAACACCGGTCAGGAGTGGGGTGCAGGACGATCCTGTAGTGGATGGCAGTGCCAGTGCAGCATCAGCAAGCAGCAGCAGCAGCAGCATCGGGAGCCCCTTTGGGGATTTTGCAGAGGCATCTGTGCGCAGCGCTACCAAGGCGGCCAAGAGCTTCAGGAACCTAGCTAGGCAGAGTTTCACTGGCAACAGTGGCTCCCCAACAGCAGCAGCAGGGGCAGCGCAGCGAGCACTGCGCATCAGCAGTGCGCCTGTGTGCTCTCCCACGCCGCCCACAACACCCGTCACACCACATCAAGCAGGCAGCAGCAGCAGTAGCAGCAGCAGTAGCAGCAGCAGTGGCAACAGCAGTGTTGAGTGGAGGGTGTCTGTGGGAGTGCAGTGGACCGGCAGCCACTATGCTCAGGGCATTGTGACTGACAAGACCTTGAAGAGCACTGCGGCTTCTCAGCAGGCGTTGGTTGATGCTGCAGTGCGCTGGCTGCAGCAGCCATCTGAGAGGTGCACCCTGCTGGAGGTGATGCCTGGGGCGGCTGACACACAACACACAGGTGGGTGACGGTGCAGACAGTGCCAGAGCTAGCAAGCGCTTGCTAGGCCTAGGTAATTGACTCTGTACACTGACAGAGAGAATGCATGCCAGCGGCAACACCAACTTGATGCACAGCAGTCAGGAAAGCAGTCAGGCAAGCAAAGACAGCTTTGCGGAAGGGAGACATTTCGTGTTTGTTTTGACAAATCAAGTTGTACAGTGAACAGCTGCTGCTATGGCCGCCAACACGATGGTGCCAAATCTGCATGCAGTGGTGCTGTGTGGATGGTATTGCGATTACGCTGCTGCTGCACTTGCTGTTACTAAGTAGTAGACCCTGAGATACATGTCAGCCAGTGCCAAGCGGCATCATGACACCTATTGCAACCAGCACCCTCCAGCCCTCAAGTCAGCTGCATAGTAGCCTCTGATCATCAACCAGCACACCACTCCTCACAATGTGTGATGTGATCCCTTGCACGTCTGGCATAAGATGCTCTGTGCCTCACCACCCTTCTGTAGGGTCGAAGCGACCGGGCCACACGCGCCGTTTGAGCCGCAAGATTGCATTGGGACTATCCAGCAGGAGCCATTCCCTGTCACCACACGAATCTGGCTCAGGCGGCAATAGCCTGCAGCAGAGGCACAGCACAGCACAGCAACAGCTTGGGGGTAGCAGCTTAGCGCAGGAGGGAGGTGTGGGTGGCCAGCAGGGCAGGCGGGGGCTGTGGGGGGTATGTGCAGCCTACCTGCCATACGGGGGGGTCAGGGCTGCTGGTGGTGGTGTGGGTTCAGGGTTGTCGTGGGTGCAGCTGTTGGGATTGGGTCTGTCTGTTTTGCAGGTGGTGCTGCTGTGGAGGGTGGTGGGGGCGGTGGCAGCACTTAGCAGCAGGATTGAGGAGTTGGGGGCGTCTAGCAGCACATGCACGAATGCGTGAGAAGAGTTGGAGGCCAGCCAAATCGCCCAAGCTGGGCGGAGAGAGTGCCTCTCCCAAGTGCACAGCAACAGCATTGCAGTCCCGCAGTTTGCAGTGATGTGTGGGCAGAAATCAGTGGCTGCGAGTGTGTTTGCTTCTAGAGCGGCACATGTGGCTGGCTACCTGATGGTGTTGATATTGTTCGATAGTGTACGATCTGAGTTGACGCCAGTGACCGCGTTCAGTATGAAGTATGAACGTGTTCAGTATGATGTTCAGCTTGCACTTGCACTGCTGTTCTGCCAAGCTGTCTGAAGTGGATTTCCAGACATGCGTGTTCAGCGTCTTGCTTGACTGTCAATTTTGCTACTGTTCCATACACCGTCCGGCAAATGGCGTATGCTGCAACAACCTGTAACAAGGTGCTTCCAAAGGACTGCAGATTGGAATGGTGCTCAACCACCCAGCACCGCAAAGCAAAGCCCTGATCAACGGCAGCACAGGCAACCTACTCCAGTGCACCTGAGCTTGCAAGACCAACTGGCCACTGTAAGTTCACGATCCAGAATGTTAGCCACCATCAACACACTGTCACATGATGGGCCATATACGGCACCAGCACAACCGCACACATACTGCATGCATCCAATCCTCAAAGCCTTGTCCCCAGCTCGCCCAGCCCCGCCTCTACAACCATCTGATGGCTGCAGTCTCAACACTGCATGCACTGGACTTCGCGGCGACGTCGATTTGCTGGCGCTGGAGCATTCACAAGTGCTGCCGCAACGGCAGGCTCCCCCCAAAGCCCTGGCTGCGCAGCCTTGGCTTGCCACACAGGCTGTCGTCAACACTTGCGCACGGTCTCAAAACATATTCAGCATCATCCTCACCTCCTGCAACTGCTTCAACTGCCTGTTGAGCTGTGCCCTGCGCTCAGCAGTTGGCCCATCCTCTGCCATGAGCCGCGCTGCAGCTGCAAGCATATGTCTGCCGGCACCCTCAGGCATCTGCCTCACGCTGCTGCTGCTGCTGCTGCTATGCCCACCACTGCCAGCCTCACCCCCTTCACCGGCACTGAGCTGCTGGCCGTCAGCCACTGCTGCGGTGGAAGATACGGTCTCTGCAGCCAGCTGTAACGGCAGGGCACTGAGCCTGCTGCAGAATTGCTTGAGCAGTAGTGGTTCAGGTGCATGGGGATGCCATCGATGACGCGCTTGCTGGAGATCTGTGTGCAGAAACAGCAAACCGGTTGTAGGAGGACATGCAGTTGCGTTAGGCTAAATTGCTGAGTGTTGAATCAGCTGTGGGAGTCTGCCCCCCCCCCCCTCGGAAACAACAAAACAGCATGGAGGCTTGCAGCATTAGTTGCAACAGGTGTCTCTTGTGGGAGGCTTTCATGAGTAGTGGCGGCAACATGTTCACAGTGGGACTGCAGTCCAGCTGGTCAGCGGGTGTCAAGGTAGATGGGGTACAAGTCTGTATTTAAGGTCGTACATCTGCCTTGACACCCGCTGCTGGCAGCAAAAAGGCGCAGCCAGGATCTCAATCGGACTGCTGCCAAATAAAGGCAATTATAGGCCATGTAGCAACAGGCAGCATGAGATGTTGTGCAGCCGTTGGTGCTGTACTACTTAGTAAGTGCTGACTTATTGCCTCACAACGGGTACCAACCTTGAGGTAGGCCAGTGCACCTGCGATGAGCTGCACCTGCAGCAGCCCCTCATCCTCCTCTGCTGCCTTCTGCTTCTTCCTAGCCACTGCCAAGTCCAAGTCCTCAGCAAACAGGTTGATGCCAACCGCAAGCAGCAGCGTCTGCGCCTTGGAAAGCACCGACCCTGGAGAGCCGCCGTCTGGGAGCTTGGAGCTGTCGGTGTAGTTGTGCCGGGCGTTGGCGGCAGGTCCACTACTGTACAGCTCCTTGAACAGGAGGTCTTCGAAGGTCTTCTTGCTGCTTATGAAGTAGTGGTTGTTCTGGGTCCAGATCTGGTCGCGCTCCATTTCCATGAGAGTGTTGATCTGCTGCGCTGCCTTGGACAGCAGTTCGCCATGCAGCTGGTACAGCAGGGCCCTGCACAGCATGGCACAGCACAGCGTGGCACAGCACAACGACAGTACAATGCAGGGCAAGCAACAACACTGGGGTGGAGACCAGGGGTATGACACACAACACGACGTCACATCATGATATCATGATAGTCTCAGTGCACACTGGTGTGGGTCCAATTTGCTGCATACAACTGATGCGCATGAGCTCTTGAGCTTCATAGCTACAGGTGTAACTTTGATTTGATTTGATGCGCGTCTGAGTGCACTGCACTCAGGCTGGTTGTTTTGGGGGCCCCAACCCAGTCCCGAGGACTTCAAAAATGTTTCTTGGCAGTGATGCGCAAGGCAGTTTTTAGCAGCGTTGACGCAACCATGTAAGACTACCTCCGCTGTTGTGCATTGCCATCCCCCAAAGCAAGTCTGCACGCATGCGCGCGGTCAGCTGCGGCTGCCAGATATTGTATCGTGCCCCCACACGTACGGCACCTGATCTCCTTGTGTGCTCCAGCAAACTGCCCAAAGTGCTCGCCTACCAGCCTGTCTGTCAGCTGCTCCAGCACAGCAGCTACACCCTCCACACACTCCTCAGCAGCAGCACACCATTGCCCCGTGTGCACCCTCACAAGCGCCTCCAAAACGCGATAGGACTGGAAGGTTGGGAGCTTGCGCCCTCGGTACTGCTTTGCCAGCTGGCGGGACATGTCCATGGTGATCAGGCCAACAGGCTCAACACCTCCAACATGAGGAGGGCCCAGCAGCCAGTACTGGAAGTCCTCCTCCTGCCATACGGTGCTGCTGCTGCTGCTGCTGCTGGTGCCGGGGTCGGTGCCAGTGACGGTGCTGGTGGTGCCGGTACCGGCGGCGCCATTGCTGCCGCTGGGTTTGGTGGCAGTACTGCTGCTGGCGCTCTTGCCTGAGGTGGTGCAAGTGCCAGTGCTGGTGCTGGTGCTTTTGCTAGCAGACGCTCCGGTCGCCGCACTGTGAGCGCTGGTGAGGCGCAGGGTGGGGCGTGATGAGAGCACGGCCTCCCTGAACTTTTCAAACAGGGTGTTGACGTCTTCCAAGAAAGCCAGGTCGCCAGCACCATGCACTGCTGCTGACACAGAGTGAGCCAGGTCCTTCAGACGGTTGAGGAGCTCAAAGGTGGGATCAGCGGCTGCGGGAGGTGGCAGCTTGTTGAGCTTTGCCTCAGTCTGCATGGTGAGGACAGCAGCAAAGGGCGCTGGCCGTCAAATGGCCGACGCGTGCGTGCCAACTGACTGCAGTCAGCTGAGGCCTTGCCAGAAGCATAGGCAAACCACATTAGGTGTCCACCACATGCCATGAGGTTGCCCCAGTGGGGCAACCTCAGCTATACAACATTGTGCATGACAAGGGATGCCTGAGTAACACACTGCAGCTGGTAATGCAGCACAGTACAGAAGTACTCTGCTCTGCAAGTCGCAGCGCACTTGGGTACCCTTGAAATGCGCAGCAAATTCAAGCAAAGAATGCGAATCGCACAAAGCTGTGAGCTGCTGCTGACAAAGCGAACAGCCTTCGTGTGGCACCCACCTGGGCCAGAACTTCATCGAGTGCCTTCTTCATTTTGGGCAGCTCCCTGTGTGTCAGGGACACCAGCTGCTTGCTCAGCTGCAGACGCAGGGCATCCACGCCTAAGCGCTCGCGCACAGACTGGACCGTTGTCGACCCAAAGAAGGTGTCGTACTGAAAGAAGTTCAGCTCCTTGGCAGCTGCATCCTCCTGGCTCATGCTGCTGTTGATGTCGGCCTGCAAAGGGTGGCACGGCACAGCCAAGAAACACAAACCCTGTCGTCAGAAGGCAACACACCATCTTGTGCCTTGGACAAACCATGGCTCCTGTATCACTGTGAATGGTAAAATGGATGTCAAGGCTATCTGTACAGCGTCTTGGCGCACAAAGCAGCTGCACATGTGCGTCGCTGTGGTTCTGCCGCAATGGCTGATGCAACCCTTTGCATTCACCTGCGAGGGGTTGACAACGCAGTAGTATCCTAGGCGCAGAGGATAAGCCTGGCCCTGCAGGACCTTCAGCCAGTAGTGGTGCGTGCCAGGCTCAATGGTGTCAGCCTTGGTCAGCACGCCAATGGTGCGGCTGCCCTCCTTGTCAGCAGCACGCGCCATCTGCATGACTGCCTGCAGTGCAGCCGGCATCAAGAAGGCGCAGTGCTTTCGTGTCTGCGAGAGGACTCAAGCAGGTGGTTGCTGTTGGTGACCAACGTTCAACGGCTGCAAACAGTAGCAAAGGTGGTTGCTGTTGGTAGCCAACCAGTAGCAAAGTGCGGGTTGCCTGCTGCATACCAAAGTGCGCAGCTGCCCTGACAACTGCCAGCACACATATGCTTGGTCCTTCCTGTTGCCATGTCTATGTCTGTCCTTTCCTTCACTATTTGACGGAGTCAGAAACATGTAAGAGTTGAAAACTGCCTCCAGAACAAAACAAAAGGTGCCCTTGCGCTTGTCACTTTGATGTCTCTAGAACATACACTGCAGTACGGACATGTGGCCGCCACACACCTGAAGTGTATGATGCATCTGTGTGCGCACGCTTGTGCACGTTGCGATGGAGCGCACCTGGTTGTCAATGTCGTCCTTGCAGGTGATGGTTGCCACGATAATGGCTCTGTCGCTGCTGATGTACTGCTGCACCAGGGACTTGATGAGCTCCACGTTGGATCCGTTGCTTGCCTGATCTGTCTGAATGATGCCGGGCAGGTCTATGAGTGACAGATCCACGTCAGCACCAGTGACCTCAAGCACAACAACGTTCCGCGTGAACTTCAGGGTGTCCTCGTGGTCTGCACTGCCGGCAGGGGCTGCAAAGGTGTGCTTGGTGTCGTTGTCAGCGCTTTCGAAGGACTTGAACCTGCCACTGAAAAAGCTGCTGCTGTTGCTCCTTGGGTCACTTGCCACCTGGGTGCCTGCGGAGTGTACAGAAAGCTGCTGGTCTGCCTCGCTGGCAAAGGTATGTGCTGCTTTGTCAGGGTTGAGGAGTGCACGTTGTGCTGCAGAGATGTAGAAGTGGAGGTGATCCTTCTGTTCCTGCAGCAGATGACACACCCCCACACCCTTGTCAGTGGTTGCAAGCGGAACTCTGCTGGTGCACTTGCACTAGTATCATTGTGAAACATCTTGAGTCACTCAGTGCGACGTCGCATCAGTTTCTTGGACTAGCCTGGATCCAGGCCAGTCCGGATGGCAATGATCAGGAGCTGGCAGCTGCGCATTCATGTTGCTGGCTTTCACTCACTTTGGCAGCAACATAAGGCCCAGTATGGGGCTGAGACCATGTGTCAGGCGATATAGGGGATGTCACTGGGTGGCAAAGCTTTGTCGCAACCAAAGTAGCAACCAACACAGGCGCGAGGGGCGCAGATGCACAAGGAGCACAACATGTTCAGGGCGTGTTGGCGCACCTGGTTGAGTGTCTTGAAGAGCATCTCCTTGGGCTTGTGGTCCAGGGGTGTGTTGCCGCTGTCGTACTCTATGCGCAGCTTGATGTGGCAGCACCAACTGTCACAGCCACCTGGGGCAGCAGTGCTCAGACGCACCTGCAGGTGACAACTGCACAACACAGCAGCTGGATACATGTGTCCATTGAGTACACACTGAAGATATGGTTCCTGTCATCACACAACTGCAACAATGCCATCGATCCGGTATATGCCACGCAAAATGCACAGTGGTTGAACGCAGCTGATGCACTGTGCATTCTAGGCCTGCCAGACATGGCACTATGTGACCCACGGACAACAATGCCTGCATGCATAATGCCAACAGACCCAAGTTTCGGAGCTGCACTGCATCCCCACCTCAGTTGGGCACTTGGTGCATGTGCCTGCTCCCCGTGGCAGCTTGAGTCCACACAGCCTGCGAGACAAACAGCATCTTGGTGCATTGGCTGTGCCAGGAGAACCAGCTGCAACGAACCAGCACTGTTGCCAGTGCACCCCATAGACAACACCCTTACAGCGCCTGGTCCTGGGTGCCCATCTGCCAGCCAATGCGCAGACGCTGGAGTCCCCATCACCTTTCCAGCAGGGACGACTTTCCCGCTGACTGGTTGCCGCACACCACCACTGTAGGCACTGTGAAGCTGGCCTGGGCACCAGCATCCCGCAGGTGGTTGACAAGACCAACTAGTTTCCTGCTCTGTTCAGTGTACAGGGTCTGGTCAAAGCTCAATGCCTGGGATGCTGTGGCAGGCACCATCAGGACAGCGCGGTGTGCCAAGTCCCTGCCAGACTGTTGTTACTGCGACAATGCACACGGTTGGACGCTACTTTGCGCCCTCAACAGCCGGGTACGTGATACAAGGAAGGCACATGCCACCTAGGTTTCGGACGGTGCGCGGATAACCGCATCGGCCAAGGTATGTCCGAGGGATGGGCAGTTGACAACCATACCAGCATCAAGTGTGTGCGGTCGTGTTTTAAAACTTGATATTGCCTGCACAGCGCCAAAAAAGCGCTGCTGACGCGCTGCTCAGGCGTGCGCTTTTCAACTTGTCAACAATGAAGGCGACCCTCTGGTGTCACAGCCAATGAACGGAACGCGTGAATTCAGTCTGGAAGAGATCTTAAGCTTTGATTCCCTTGGAAAGGTCTGTTGGCAAGCAGTGAACGTCCGCGCTCCTTTTATTAGTCCTCGCGATGCTTTCGACCGCGCGACATTCGTGCAGTGCGGGGCATACAACGCTGAGATGAGGCGCTCAATTGCCAATCGCCTTGTCTGTTATAACCCTCGACATTCTAGCCGTGTAACACCTTCAGTCATTAATTATTTTAGCCAAATTCATCAATCATCAACCCTGCGCAATCAGGGTTTTTCACCGGTCTCCAACAATCCCTGCGCAGAGGGAAACCCCCTCTTCGCCTGTTGCACCCTGCCAGCGTGGTGTTTCGATATATCAGACATGGCCGTTGAGCATCTGCGAGGTCTGTGCGAGCTGGACCCCTCTGAGGTGAGCTTCAGGGGACCTTCCCCCAAGGGGCGGGGCGCAGGCCTGCGCAATGCCACTGTCATGTTGCATGGCCGTGTCTGCTATGCGTGCCATGTGTTGCCCCAAAGCGTTGAATTACATGGAACCTATCGTTCTGTGATCCAAGGCATGGTCTGCTTCAGGCATGCATGACTCACAGCTGCAGTGCAAGGCAGCTGCGTTGCTGTGGCCAGAGGCGCAAACTCTCTCAGCCCCTGCTGTTGCTGCAGGAACTGCATGGAACCCACGCCAGTAGCCACAAGAAGCCTGGGCCCTACACCTATGCTGGTACCAATGTGAGTCTCTCACTGCCTTCCGCCTTGGCGCTTCCCAATGCATTGGCACTTGCACACGCCTTCCAGCTGTCACTCAGCTATGTAAACGAACTACCACTCAGCAATGTAAACAAACTACCTTGATCTCGGGACGTCCCAGCCGTAGCAATCCTGCTGACGCCCACATCGGTTCCAAAGATGTTTTTTGCCTTTCCCTTGCTGCTTCACTTGCATGTGCAATCCCCCCTGCCATGTCGCCTCAGGGCTGCCTCTACATATTCAGCAGCTGCTTGGTGTTCCACGCCAACCCCTGTGGCTTGGGAAAAGCTTTCAGGTGATCCCTCAGGAGTGGTGAACTTCCAGGTGATCCCTCAGGAGTGGTGATGCTGCCGACAGCCTGACGGTTGCACAGCAATAGCTGGTCAGTACACCTGCAGCTGGTGCATTCCAGTCACTGCAGGAACACATTGTGGCTGCAGCTTGCGCACAGGGTCATGCAGTGCATTCGCTTCCTGCAAGGCCTGTCCAGCAGGCTGTGTCACAGTGACGGTCACTGCATAAGAAAACGCTGGCTAGCCTTGCAGCTGGGGAGCTTATCTAGCAAAGAGGCTGTCGTAGACCACTGTAACGACTCATTCATTCGGAAGTGTTAGTGCAGTTTCGCGTGCACAAAGTCAACTGTCTTCACAGCTCAGTTACTGGTATGAAGCCCAGTGTTCTTTTGCCAACTTGGCAGGGCGCTGCTTCTGACGTCAGACAATTGAGCAGATACACGTGTGCTTGTGCTGCGTGCCTGCAGGATGTGGACAGAATCTTCAAGTACACCAGTCGGACCACGTGGCCTGCAATCAAGGTGGGGATGGGTGGCCAGTCCCTGGACAGATCTGTACTACACCCATGTGGCACCCATGTGGCACCCATGCGTGGACAGCGTACTAGTAGATCTGTGTGCATGCGTCTCATATGAGCTGACCTGGTCCATGGAGTGGTTCACACACTGAAGCCTGCCAGGTTGGCAGGGCTCAGCTGGTGTATGGCACAGTAGTGTGATGTTGAACCCCTGCCGTCAGGCATCTGAACCAACTGGTGGTTTGCAAGCCGTCAGCTCAGCAACTCCGCAGTTGCAACATTGCAACAATCGTTAGCTATGAAGCTTGCGCAGGCCTGGTGAGCATCGGCAAAGGCTGCTGCTGCTGCTGCTGCTGCTGCTCCTGGCCCTAACAAAAGCTCCTGCCATCTGCCAGACAGTGGCACCTGCTAGCTAAGACTTTGACATTATGGTATGGCATGGTCTTCTGCAGGTGGCTCACCAGGACAGCTCTGGTGCCACTCAGGAGGAGCAGTTTACATTCGGGCGACGTGGTCTGCGGGGCCGGTCGTACAATGACATGGTCCTGCGCTGGAGGACGGTCAAGTGAGTGTCAGGGCCACCTGACTCCAGCACTATAGCGCCATGACACCGGTGCACTGTTGCATTGAAGGCAAAAGCTGGTGGCTCGCACCAGTCCCTGGTGCACT
Organism: Desmodesmus armatus; assembly: GCA_007449985.2. Classification (NCBI taxonomy): domain Eukaryota; kingdom Viridiplantae; phylum Chlorophyta; class Chlorophyceae; order Sphaeropleales; family Scenedesmaceae; genus Desmodesmus; species Desmodesmus armatus. The sequence goes on from VIIQ02000562.1 coordinate 64,371, forward strand.
CCAGCACGCTGAACACAGAACTGCAAGTACAGTACTAGTTCTGCCAGGGGCTCCCTCCACCCCTAGATCTAGACACCTCAACTTGAACCATGGACATGTTGAACATGGCATGGTAGTGATGGTTTGGAATCAAATGCCTGCTGGCCTAGCAAGGTTGTAGCGGGAGCTCTTCCCCAATCCAGTTGTGACATGCACCCTATGGCGGAAGGAGCTCTCCCCCGATCCAGTTGACCCACCCATCTGGCCCATGTGGGCCACGTGAGAAGTGCACGTGCTGAACCTCTGGTTGTGCCAGTGCCACTGAACGTGTTGAGGCTCAACTTTGTCACTGTGCTGCCCTGCAGCCCTGCCGCTGCACAGCTTGCTGCACTGAATGCCCCACCCGACCCTGAATACTGTCAAGACAACCAGGAGGCACAGATGGCAGTGCAAGGTGATGACACAGAATGGGAAGACGTGCTGGACCCCACCCCCCTGGAGCCCTTCCCCAAGCCCCTGGAGCAGCTGCTGCTGCCTGCTAGTGCTGCTGCTGCAGGACTGGCCCCTGCTGGGGTGGAGATACCACAGGCAGCAATCAATGAGGTGGTGACACAGGTCCCGCTGCCTGTTAGTGCGCGAGAGCTGGCCTCGGTGAGTGTGTTGAGTGAGAGTGAGTTCAGTCAAAGTGAGGTCCAAGACAGGCTGATGAGGACCGTACTGGCAGTACCGTACTCAGCGGCTGATGCTGCGCAGCGATGCAGCTCTGCATGTCAAAGTGCCATATGCAGACACTGTCCCTAGGGCCTCCTAGATGGATTCATACCAAAATATGGAACGCAAGCATGTTTGAAAGCGGTTTATCCACCTGATAAATGGTGATGCCGTCCCTGCTGCATGCTGTCCTCTCTCAGGTGCTGCTCTCCAACGGCAGTGGGTTCTTCCCGCACATCATGTCACAGCAGCTGGGCGTTGTGTCACTCACAAGCATCACACAGTGGCAGGTCACTAGGCCGACGGACCCCTGGCTCGGCTAGGTTTGCCCCTAGCCAGGTCCTCTGGCTAGGGGTCAGCTAGCCCTCGGCTAGGGCACCACCACTGGCTAGCCCTTGGCCAGGCTGGCTAGGTTCCAGCCAGCCCCCACGGGGCTGGCCACCCCCTAGCTGCGGGCTGGCCAGCCTCGACTAGGAGGTGACCAGGTGGCAGGCGGACCACAAAGGCTCCATTTGCATAGTCTACTGTCTTGCTGCTGTCAGTGTGTGGTGCTATATAGTCTGTGCTGGTGTGGGTTGGCTTAGGAGTGGTCATGTCCCGTCATACAGCATGCCACGGGTGGCACCACCAGCAGGGCGTGAGAGGGGGCATCACATGACGGTGGCACACATGCAGAATTTCACATAAAGTGTGTTCTGCAGAGGCTGGGTATCTGAACATTACAAAAAGGTGACACCATAGCTAAGTTCACTGGGCATGGGGTTTGAACGCGGCAAGGCTCAAGGTAGGTAGCCTACCAGCATCAAGGCCAGCCAGTCAAACATGGGTTCTGGTGTTGCATGGCCCCAACCTGCACAGTGCTACTGTGCGTCACACCGCGCGGTATATGCACTCAACTACAGCCGCTGCAGGTTGCTATGTGCACATAGCATCCATTGGGTCTGCCCTGTGGCCCAACACTGTGGCACAGTATCTACTCACGCACAGTAACAGCACTCCTGCTGTTGGACTGTATAATCACTAAACTTTGGTTCAGGCAAACCTGCTGTGCACACCCATCAGTACTTTTGGCAGTGACTACACTGACAGGCAAAAGGGCATGCCAAAAACTTGGTACTCACCACAATAGGTGGGGGGGGGGGCATGCAGGGAAGGGTGCATGTACATGCACATGTGAGTGCATGTCCTGCCGAGAAGCTGCGCGTATTGCCCTTTTGCTGTCGTGACCCACCGTAGATGTCACCTGGAAAGCTGTCATTGTTCTTGACACTGTTTCTGTTGGGTTTTTGGGGTCATTGTGCTCAGTGCAGCTGCACTCTGCAGAGTGCAGCGCGGCACGCATGTGCAGCACAGTGCAGCAGTCTTTTCACTGCAAGGGATGTGAGCCAGTTGCCAATGCTGCATTGGGCCCTGCATTGAGGGAAGCCTATATCTGACACAACCACGGAATGAGCGGGGCTGAGGGCAAGCTTGGAGTTGCTGGCACTGCATCCATGGATCCTGGCCAGGCAGAACGCACCTCATGCAAATTTCCTGGGATCCCCAATGCACTCTTCCATGTTTGCTTGCCGTCTTCTAGGACAAAGCAAGCAACGTCGCACCCTCCAAAGCTTTCAAGCTTGCCCCCAGAAGTGCTGCCTGTTCTGCTGTGTTTGAACAGGCTGTCACACTGACCGGGGTCAGGGTGGCAACGTCTTGATGCTAGACAGTGCTTCTTACGTCATAATCCCTTCCGTCCTATGGTCTGTTGTCCGGTTTATGATCATCAGTGCGTGCCATTACTAGCACTTGCAGTTGCGAACGTGGTGGGTGGTCCTGCCGTCTCATTCGCAGCTCGCTGTGGTCCGTTGTCGCTATGATGGACTCACGTCTAGTATCTTGGATGGTAGTAGGACGATGTTGTGCCTCTGCAGCAGCTACTCCACGCAGCAGCAGTAATCGACAGATCTGCCTCAAGAGATCACACACTGGAGGCAGCGCCTGTACCTGGCAATGGAGAACATGCCCAAGGGCGTTGCAGTCGCTGAAAATCTGCTGAAGACTGACCGACTGGGCGAATTGCAGCGTGAGTTCAGCCACGGTGGTTGATCTGACAGCTGTGCTTTGATCATGTGCACGGCTTGCCATGAGTCAGTCAGAACCTCGTGTTCCTCAGCAAGGCTGACAGTTGCAGAAGCACAGGCATTTAAGTCTTGTTCTGCTGCACAGCCGATGCGCAGCTGGCATGTGCAGCCACAGCCTGCCACGACTGTGCCTACGTGTGCTGCTGCTCAGTACTGGCCTTGTATGTTTGTGCTGCCCTGTATTTGTGCAGGAGGTGCTGCTGTGTGGCCTCTGACCTGATCAAGGATCAACACAAGCTTGGATGCTGGCAACTGAGAGCAACAGCACGATGAGCGGTGAGTTCAAGTTGCAATCTGTCAGCTTGAATTATGTTGCCATCGTTCAGGGACGGCCACACACTTCGTTATATCCTGCAGGCGGGACGTGTGTTTCTGCACTCTTGCCATGCTGCATCGATGCCTGCAACCGTAAGTTGTCAGGGCAACTGTTGTCTCTGGTTGTTGCTGCTGCTGCTGCCGTCTTCTCCCCTACAGTCATGCAATGAGCGCTTCAAGGGTCGAACATACCAACGTGCTTGCATAGCTCTAGGGCCTGCTAAGTCTGGTGTGAGAACCTTCCCCAAACACTAACAGTGTATGTGGGGTGTGGCAGCTTCATTCAGCAGCATGGCAAGTTCTTTTGCCTGGGGCCGTCATACTGGCAGTGTCTGCAGGTCACCAGCTCTGCAACAGCCTGCTTGTTCTGCATTGTGTTGCTTGCAGGCGAGCAACGAGCTGCGACAGTGGGGTTGCTTGGCCACCTGCAGGACCTGGAGCTGAGTGGCGCTCGGGAGCCTTACGACAGTGACGCCCGCTCCTGCACAACAGGGGCCAAGTGCAGCTACCGGTGCAGTGCAGCACCAGCGGTTGCAGTGGCTCTGCGGACTTGTAGGGCAGAGCCAGACCACAAGCACACAGTCAAAATCAATGACTGCCAGCAATGCAGCAGCGCTGCTGGCTGTGCTTTAGCCTACAGTGGAAACCAAGCTCTCTTTGTAGTGCGGCCCAGCTCTCTTTGTAGTGCGGCCCAGCAGCAGTTGCACTGTTTGGCTGCCTGCAATGAGAGGGGATCATGCACCCGGTGGTGTGCAGTACAGGCCGGTGCGCTTTCGTCTGCGGTGCACCTGTTGTTGACAAGTGCCGCATATGTTTGACTGCAAGTTACTGTCCCTTATGGGCCGTGTTGAGAACGGGGTAATGCTTGTGCAAGTGCAACAGTATGCATGACATTGCTTGAGGTGCTGGATGTTGATTTCTCTGTAAGATTGTGTGGCTGTTGGTTTGGCTCTGTGCACACATTGTCTTGGCAGCACAGCAGTGCCTGTGCCAATGCGAAGCGTGTACATGCAGCATGTCTGCTCTTCCTGCCAGGCTGAAGCAAAGCGATGTGAGCAGGCTACACGGTCTTGGTTGCTGAAGTCACACAGTATGGCATCTCTGAAAGCAGAAATGTACACTATAAGTATGCTGCAAGCACATTCAAACGCAGCACAAACTCCCTACAGCAGCCACATTCGAGCGCCGTGACCAGGCCATAGCCAGGCCATGGTGCACTGTGCAGAAGCTAGCCATGGCCAAAAGCTAGCCAGCCATACCCAGCACCCTGACCACACCCTTGCCAGACGTTTGGCTATGGCCAGGCGGCAGCCACCCTAGCCAGCCTTGGCTGCAACAGTCAGCCATGGCCGCCCCAAGCGGCCAACCTCGGCTAGGTCTGGCCAGGGTGTGGCCACCCTAGCCGGAGTCTCATTTTGGTCAGGGTGGCCAGCCAACCCCAGTCAATGAAAACAGGGTTGGCCCAGCCAGGGGGTCGTCGGCCTAGTGAGGTGGGTGTGGGTGTTTGAGTGGGCTGGTTTGACAATGACCGCATCGGGCAACGTGTACTCAGCACGGTACCTGCATATGTTGCTGCCACAGCTAATGCGCGTGACCAGCAGTAATGGTTGCAGCGATACGCATTGCGTCATAGTAGGCCGCCCACAGGCAAGGGGGCCCCTTGCCTCCTGTCGGGCATCTTCCCCTCAAAAATGTTGCAAATCGCTCCATGCCATAGACTCCAAAAGTAGATAGTTTTGGAAGGGCCGCCGGGTGTTGTGAGCTTCAAATAGTCGGCAAGCCAACACACTTTGTGTGATGCCAAGGCTGCAAGGTGGCCTGCGGCAACAGCAGGCAAGCAGCCGCTTGTGCTGTGCTGTCCTATGCAGTGCCCTGCCGTGCCGTGCCAGACTGTGCTTTGCCAGTGCGCTTTGTTGTGCAGTACCAAAAAGGTCCACCCCGGTCATCAGTGATCGGTCACCAGTGATGGTGGCGGCCAAGCTTGCAAGCCTGTGTGCGTCAATGACAAACATGTCCAACCATGACTCCTCTCCCCTGCCTACTACCACCCCACCCCAGGTTGTGCCCGAGGGCCACCCCAGCCTGCAGCCCGGCAGCCTGAAACGCACCTTCAGCTACGCCTATGACAACAAGGGCAACATGCTCACAAAAGTGCGCACCCCCGTTCATCAGGAGCAGGTGCTGCTGCTGCTGGAGGACGGACGCCTGCAGCTGCGCATCACACAGACCATGCCTGACCTGCCCAAGGGTAGGTGAAGCACATGCACTGGCCACCCAACGCAGTGTTTCAAACACTGCTGTATGATACAGCAAGGCAGTTCAAACTGCCTTCAAATTTGAAGGGAACAAGTGACAATGTGTATCATCACATTCAATCTGTGGCTTCTCTGCGGCTTTTGGGGCAAACACAACACCTTACATGGCATTGCTGCTCAAAGTGGCCAGTTGTGGGGTAAGGTGTCAACAAGGACTGCTGTGCTTTGGCCAACTTGAACTGTAATGTTACTGCTAAGACCTGTCAGCAGTGGCACAGGCACAGTGGCAGCTGCAACATGCGGCTTTCCTCAGGAGCAGCTGGCCTGGTTGCCATGGCTGCTAATGTGCTGCCTGCAGGAATGGGCCCGCTGATGAAGGTGTTCATCGCCTGGGATGTGACCCCGGTGGCTGGTGCACCTGCAGCTGCTCCGGCAGGACCTGCAGAGCAGGCAGTGATGTCATCAATGGCAGCTGGGGAGCCAGCCAGTCCTTTTGCGGGTGGGGCGCAGACCACTCGTGGGGTGGGTGACCGCAGCTGGCCCCTGCAGGGGCCTGCGCAGCTGCGCAGTGCCAGTGCACCAGCAGCAAACAGCACTGCTGGCAGCAGCAATGGCCGTGGCAGCTGCAGCCCCGGTGGGGACATTGCTGTGTCTCCAAGTAGCCCCATCCCACCCGCAACACCTCAGGCAGGTGGCAACAGCAGTGCGGGCGCGGGCCGCAGCTACGGCAACAGCAGCGCGGGCAGCAGCAACGGCAACAGCAGCGCGGGCGCGGGTGGCAGCAATGGCAACGGCACCAGCAGCAGCATGCATGCCAATGATGGTGGGAGTGTCGAGTTGCGGGTTTCTGTGGGTGTGCATTGGATGAAAGGGCACTGGCTGGAGGGCCAGGTGACCGGGCCCACCCTGGAGCAGATGTCAGCCACTCAGCAGGCATTGGTTGCTGCTGCAGTGCGCTGGCTGCAGCATCCGTCGGAGAGGCGTTCCCTGCTGGAGGTGATGCCTGGGGCGGCTGACACACAACACGCAGGTGGGTGGGGGGCAGGTGCAGCCTGGAGGCCAGCTAGCAGTTGTGTGCGTCAGTGCCATCCATCCCGCTTCCGTTTCGGGACTGAGTGCATAATCATGGGCTCACTCGCACACCGACTCACAACTCTGTGGTTGATTCAGGTCTGTCTGGCTGCCAGTCACACGATCAATCTCTGGCTCAGTCTCAAAGCACGCTGCACCTGCACATGCCATGTCACAACAACTCATGACCAATCGCTCTGTCTCGGAGACCACCCTTGTGGAACGCTGTCAGATCTAAAAGATTGCTTGCATGACTCGCACGTACCCTACTTGTCAACACCACCCTCCACCTGCAGGGCCAAGGAGGGTGCCATGCGGACGCGGTGTGGCACATGCTGTGAGGCTGACTCACACCCGCAGCCCAAGCCTGACTCTCTCCCCTGCATCAACCTCAGGGGGCTCAAGGGGCAGGCCTAGGCGTGCAGCACAGCACAGCGCGGCACAGCAGCAGCAGGGTGACACCGCAGTACAGGAGGGTGGGGAGAAGCAGCAGAGAAGGCGGGGTCTGTGGGGGGCAAGTGCAGCCTACCTGCCAGGCTGGACGGTGTTCACAAGGCTCAGGGCTGGTGGTGGTGGTGTGCGATTGGAGGTGTCCTGGGTGCAGCTGTTGGGGTTGGGTCTGTCTGTGCTGCAGGTCGTGCTGCTGTGGAGGGTGGTGGCATTGCTGACGGCTATGTCACTCAGCAGCAATGATAGCGGGGTTGTTGGGTCTGCCAGCACAGGTTGAGCCACTTCAAGTGTCTTGGGTTGGGTTCGAGGTTGGCCCGTAGGGCACTCAGTACAAGCGCCCAGCGACAGCAGGCACTGGATGCAGGTTGTTTGCGCAGCAATGGGAAACGCTGGGAGGATAGGGTATGGCGTGTTGAGAACATGAAGTTGGTGCACAGTTGCTCTTGTCGTTGCTGGTGGGGGTAGAGTGGTAATGCATCTGAAGCAGCATCAGGTTCGCTGGTTGTAGCGCAGCAGTGCAGCAACAGCAGCAACTGACAGGACCATGTGCCAGTTGGCTGCATGCTCGTTTGAATCATACCTGACCATTCCAGCAGACAGCGCAAAGCCGCACAAACATCAACCAACACAAGGAAGTTTGGCAGAGATACGACAGGGGGGAAGGTTTCGTCAGCAAGATTAGAGCGTGCACAATGAGTTCTTCGAAGCTGTCTGCTACAGCCGCTGCTTGGGCGCCCGCTGCCCCCGTGGCAGCAAAGGTAGTCAATGGGGTGAAGCATAATGCGGATGTACCACCACTCAACACCTCAGCCCAGCAGCAGCAAGAGCAGCAGCAGCAGCAACAGCAGTTACCTGATGGTGACTGGGAGGGGAATCAGTATGAGGATGAAGATGAAGACTACTGGGGCTACTACGACGAAGAAGGAAACTGGATAGCCTACGAGAACGAGGAGCAGCAGGAGGGCGACAACCAGCATCCTCCTTCGCTGCCGCAACAGCACAACCAGCAGCAGCAGCAGCACCAGCACCAGCAGCAGAAACAGACAGGTTCTGAACAGTCAATCATGGGTGCAGAAGACGCAGTAGCGCTCCTGCACAGCTGCTATCCCACCCACCCCCGTAGCCTGCTGCAGCAGCTGGTGCAGGCCTGTGACTGTGACGTGCAGCAGGCCGCCCGCATCCTCTCTGATATGGACTTCGAGCAGCGCAGGACACGCATAGCTGCAGCAGCAGCGGCTAGCCGTGCTGACGCAGCTGCCAGAAGCAGCAGCACCAGCAGTCAGATTCGCGGGCCTGCAGGCAAGAAGCAGTTCGACTACCGTTTGGAGCAGTTTCCAGCGCTTGGCGGGGCGCCAAGCAGCAGCACAGCTGCAGGCAACCAGCCAACGGGAAGCAGCAAACAGAACAACTGGGCCGCAATCACCAGCAAGCCGCCAGCACCAGCCCCAGCTGCTGCTGCAGTCAGCAAGCCGCCACAATTCGGCAGCAGTGTCAACAGGCTACAGCAGCAGCCGGCAGCAGCAACGGCATCCATGCAGCGCGTCAGTGGGGATGGTGGTGGTGGGAGTGGGGCAGTGCCTTGGGTTGAGACAGGGGCTGCAGTGTCTCGGGAGTATGCTGCTGCAAGGGCTGAGGCCAGCGACCATGCCCGTGTGCGCAATGCATGCTTTCACCAGGCTACCATTGCATATCTGGCAGGCGATAAGGTGGGTGGCAAGGAGTGTGTGCGGCTGTGTTTATGGGCACCATCTGTGTGCTACTGGGCTTGGGACTGCACCTGTTCCTTGCACATGTGGGATTGCACAGTTTCGTGATACGGTGTATATGCAGGCAGCAGGCAAGAATGGGCAACAATGAGTGCCGCTTTTGTCAGCCAAAGCACCTGTTGTTGTGCAGCGTAGCACACTTGTGTTGAGGTACTGCTGTTGCTTCACTTGGTCGTTGGTTGCGATACATTGCTGGACACTGGTGTTGACTCTGCATCCTGGCGTGTATGTGTGCAGGCGCTTGCAAAGGAGTTGTCTGCAAAGGGCAAGGCTGCAGCTGACGCCATGTGGGCGGCACACGAGCAGGCCAGCAGCCAGATCTATGAGCAGCGCAACACGCGCCTCCAGCAGCAGCAACAGAAGGGCACAGGCAGCGGCAAAGGTGGCTCAGCTGCCCCTGTGATAGACCTGCATGGTAAGTGAGGACTGGGCCCAGGTGGATAGGCTGGACAGGCTCAACAGGCTGCAGCAGCAATGTCTGTCCAGCAGTGCTTCGGCAGGGAAGTGTGGTTGTATGCTAGTGAAGTGGCAACCAGCCTGGTGCATTGTCACAGCAAGGTCTTAGCCTGAGCCAGACAGCTATTTTTGTCCTGGTTCCTGCCGGTGGGTTGCAGAAGCCTTGAACTTTGTTGGTGCCTGCATTTGCTGCTGGTGACCGTCACCACGGTGGTTGTTGCTCCCCTCCAGGTCTCCATGTGCAAGAGATGATGCAGCTGCTGCCCCAGCAGATTGCAGCGTTCCAGAAGCAGGGACACCTTTCGGTCAGCGTGATAGTGGGTGTAGGGCACCACACGAAGGGTCCACCAGCAGCACGAATGCGCCCAGCGGTTGAAGCCCTGGTTCGGGAGCTCGGGTACAGCTTCACCGAGCCAACCCCTGGTCTGCTGAAAGTGCGGCTGCGATAGAAGTCGTTATTATTGTGTGCAGAGTCGTTTGCTTCGTGCCTTGGACCTTTCCTCGTACACATCACGCTTCGTCAAGGGTGACGTCACAGCTGCGGCGCAGGGTTTCGCAGGTGCGTATAAAGCGCTTCGGTTGCTCACGTTCACGCATTGTCTGTCCAATCGCTGCAGTCGTCAACAATCACACTTTGCACGAATCGCACAGTTCTCGTTCTTTCTGTTCTTTCGCCGAACACCACCATGTTGACCGCTCAGCGCACCGTTGCTTCTGGCCGCGTGGCAGGTCGCTGCACACCTGCTCTGCCAGCTCGCACATCTGTGATTCGTCGTTACAGGTGTGTGACAGTGCGTTTCCTCACCCCCACACCTATCCCTCAAACTGTGATGCCCTCCTAACCTACTGCGTGCATTGTGTGCAGGAACGAGCCTGAGGATAATATTGCAGAGGACATGAAGGGAGTGGCAGCCCGCCAAGACGCCAACTCAGAAACTGGCTCCAAGCTTAGTGCAGAGCAGCTGGAGGAGGTGAGGCTTGGCTGGTGTTGGCAGGAAGTGCATTGCTACTCACAATGCACTTGCTGTGGCAGGGGCTGGGAGTGCAGTGCTTGTTACAATGCAGCTGCTGCAGGTTGAGCAATGCCAACATCAGTGTTGAGGCGGTGCACTTGCTGCAAGTTGCGCGCTGTCGCTTGCTGAGAGGTGCAGCTCCAGCTCGACACTGTGCTTGCCTGCACATGCCAGGACAACAGCAACAGGCCTCATGATTGCTGCTGCCGCCAACTCCGCTACACCCAACCATCAACCCTCTATGATTCAACCTTTCCGCCTGCACATGCAGTTGGTGAGGACCCCCGCTGGCGTCTTCAGCCCCAGGAGGGCAGAAATGCGCGCCGACTTGGGCAAGGGTGAGTTGCCAATACCAATAGTACCAGTGTTGCAGGGGGTTGACCCTCTGCACCGGCACTAGCCAGCGAGCAGATCTGCTCATGGGAGATCATCACATATATCAGCACCCCAACTCTTCGCATTTGAGTTGCACTTGGCTCTGTCCATGCTGCTGAGGTGTTTTGGTGCAGCATGGTTTTAGATGGAGGCTTTGGAGATGAAATAGCCACGTGCTGCAGCCCATCAGCCGTGAAGGGGAAAATGACCAGGCATGCATGCGGTAGGCTGTCCTCTTGCCTGGCGCTGTCCTGACTCCTGGGGCAGGTAGTGTCCCAGTTCATTGCGAGCACACAACCCTTTCCATGCGTTGCCTGCTGTACTCAATGCATTGTCCTCCCTCCCGACCCCTCACCCCCCCCCACCCCCCTAATACCCTTTCCATCCCCGAACAGCTGCGGAGGACCCAGCCATGGCCCAGTACGCTGGCCCCCTGCAGACCCTGCAAGCCTTTGACGGTCCCATCCCCGAGACCCTCAACGGCCGGCTGTGCATGCTGGCAGTCCCCATCGCTCTGTGGGACGAGTTCACAAGCGGGCAGACCATCCTGGAGTCGGCCGCGGCCAACCCTGCACGTGTTGCAGGCATCTTCATCGCGATCACCATTGCCACCGCCGTACCTGTTATTAGGTGGGCGGGGAGTGACGAATGCGGCTGATAGTGTGGTGGCAGGGGAGTGCAGGAAGGGAGCTGGGATGGCTTGATTGTGTTGGTCACTGTTGTCAGCTTTGCACTGTGTACTAGTTACTGTGCTGCTCCTGTTGAGCTGGACTGCAATGCGTCGCATGGTGGAGCATGTGCATTGCAAGGGGAAGATGGTGTGCATGGCAAGGGCTGCCTTATCACATCATTTTGCGACCTGTTATTAGGTGGGCGGGGAGTGACGAATGCGGCTGATAGTGTGGTGGCAGGGGAGTGCAGGAAGGGAGCTGGGATGGCTTGATTGTGTTGGTCACTGTTGTGGCAGCTTTGCACTGTGTACTAGTTACTGTGCTGCTCCTGTTGAGCTGGACTGCAATGCGTCGCATGGTGGAGCATGTGCATTGCAAGGGGAAGATGGTGTGCATCACCAGGGCTGCATTATCACATAATTTTGCGACTAAAAGCTGGTTGAGTTGCTCAGCTTGCGTAGCTGATAGGAGTATTGTGTGCAGAGCACTTGCTGATCACTGTGATGTCCTGCACCCGCTGTTTGTCCTTCAGGGGCTACACCCGCAAGGAGCCCTATGCCACCAACATCTGGACACCAATGGCTGAGAACTGGAACGGCAGGTGAGAAGGAGTTGGTCAGGGAGGTGGAAGATCAAATCAAGTCAAAAGGAACACCTGTAGCTATGAAGCCCAAGAGCTCATGCCAGCCATTCACTGATATTATGGAGATGATAGAACAAACCAGAAAGAACAAAGCAAAACACTGAAAATGGTGTAGTTTGGTGAAGTAGATGACAGCCAGACCCTTCCGCCACCAACCATGGTTGCAACAAGTGTGCAGGATGGTGGCAGGGCTGAGGTTCTTTTTGGTGTCTTAGCGTTGTATGTCATGTAGCATGCAGCTTGTGTAAACTTTGCTCAAGGCATGATGCCTGCAGCTTTTTGTATGTGCAGCATCACCATCCCACAGGCACTGCTTGGAGTGTGACATGAAATAGGGCCTGCCTGCAGCGATCATTGTCTACAATCTAATTTGGTTTGTGTGTTTTCCAAAGGGGGGGGGGGCTGGTCTTGTTTGCTGGTCTTGCTGCAGGGCCTTTGGCAGGTGTGTCTACACAGTTCATCCAGTGTGGAGAGTACCGCTCAGCGGTGAAAGTCTTTACTTACACCCCCCCCCCTCCAAAAGAATTTGCAGTGCAGCGCACTGATGCAGTTCACTGTCTGCTGTGCTGCTGTTGTAGGTTGGCCATGCTTGGCTTCACAGGCATGCTGCTGGGCGAGATGATCACCCATGTGAACACTCTGCAGGCATGGGGACTGCAGGCCATCAACTCGGCAACTGGGCTGTGAATGACGTTTTTGATATTGCTCTTGGCGGGAGACGAGGGAGTTGTTGCTGTGATCATCATACGTGGAAGAAACAACTGTACTCTGTTGGTGAAGTCTTTTGAGAAGGACGCATGAGTCTGCCAAGGAGTTGTGTCTGTTGCTGGTGAAGTTGTGTTGTGTTGCAAATATTCAGTTTTGGGACTGATTGAAGGTGGCATTGCATGCGCATTGCTGACTGCATGTGCCGTACGCCAGGCTTTGGCTATTGATACTCTCTGATTGAGGCTGGAATGCAACGTGGCTTGCTGGGATGGATTGTAACTGGTGCTTGAAGACTGCTGCCTGGATGATAAAATATTGCGTCTGTTGGGGAAAGCATGCCGATGAATCCTGTTCTCGGCTACATGTTGATGCATGCATCTTACCATATCGCAGCATGCTGCAGCACCACATGTGTGTACACTCATTCATCACGTACCAGTACCACAACACTTCACCACGATGCAGCAAATCTGTACAAGAATGATAGATGAAGGTCGTGGTGCCCAGCACAGTTGGGCGGCAAGTATAGGGCTGTCCTTGCAGTCACAGTTGGAGACTCATTAGTGCCATTAGTGACCGCAGTGCCGCAGAGTCAGCAGATCTATGCATGCACACACCGCACACACGGCAGGTAGCATGTGCGTGCTGATTAGTCCAAGACTGTTTTATTGATACAGTGAGGCCTCTTTATACCTGTACACAACACATTCTGGGCCAATCATGAACCCTGCCCTGCTGCACACCTCTAAAGGACTAGCTGATGGCAATACCGCTTGGGTAAAAAAATATCAAAGTTACACCTGTGTCATTCAGGCCTGAATCTGTGTCTTGGACCAGCCAAGTTCGTGCTGAGCCTACATGCAGAACAGGGACAGTCAGTGCTGCAGCTCGCCATGCCTGCAGTCCACCAGGTAGCAACTGATCGTCACTGTCGTCACCATACTGTATGTGTACAAAATCATGACTTAGTTGCAGTCAAAAGAGTCATGGCCCTGCAACATGGCCGGGAAGCCTCTCCAGCACTGCATCCTGCAACACCAAGGGCGAGGGCGCCAGCAGTGTTTGCACACAAACAGATGTACCTTTGACGCACAAGCTCTGCAAGACCTGTCAACAGATAGGTCCCATTCCAGAGTGTGTTTGCTGACATACCTGGCCCTGTACTTGTTGTGCATTGTGTTCAGATTAGACAGCAATGCTACACACGTCCCGTTCTGCAGCAGGCATCACCAGCTGCATTTATGTGCCTGGGTGACCATTGGCAGGTGACTGGGCACGACCATGCGCGCAGACACGAGCCCTCCTGCTCCTGCGCAACGGCACCGGCGGTGTGGCTCAGAGATGCATTGTCCATGTGTCCATTCTGCCATCCATTGCACTGGCGGTTGTTTGCAGAAGCGCTTTGTATTCATGACTGCAGCATTTTCAAGATGTGGTGATGTTGACAGCCTTGAGAGCTTGATGTGTGATGAATTCATCAGAACCTGTAGCACCCTTCAGTGAACCAAAAAGACAAGCAGAAGGTAGTGTGCCAGCATACATCAACTGTCCCAGCCTAATTCCAGTCCTTTGGGGGGAGTATGTTACATGGACATTTTCGCCAAACAACAATGGCATTGCCCACCAGGATCGAGCCAGGTGAACCTCATAAGTTGTCTCCCCTGCGGTGGTTTGCACCACCTACACCGGGTTGACCAAAGAAGGCAGAACCACCAGAATTGCAGCAAGTGCCAGCCATGCTAGGAACCTATTGTGTGCCTTTCACGACAGTACCCTCATCGGTAAGTTGGCTGGCACACTGCAGTGTATTGTATGCAGCAGCAGAGAGTGGACTTGTAGTTGGGCATAAACCATTGACATTGAAGTCATACAATCTCAAGGGCACAATCATTATGCAAGCCGCATACTGTTGTTTGCACATAGCACAACTTGGAGCCAAAAGAAGCCACTATCACAGGCATGCACACGTTAATTGTGTGCATACAGCAACAAGTCTATCCTGGTGACACACAGCACACCACCAGACCGCCCCAGCAGCAGCATGCTGCCTGCTGCTCAATAGCACAGTGGCCTGTGCCGCAATGCAGCACAGGCCACGTGCGCTCCGTGCTTAGCTTGCAGCGGACTGAGTAGAACGTTATCCACCACCTTTCCATGCCAGTGGTCTCAAATCTGTCGCTGCTTGTCGGCTGGTGCTGCTGCTGCCGCCAAGCTCGTGCACAGCACCTTGTGCTGCTGCCTGTGTGCCGCCTGACATTCACGGCAGCAGTATCTGAGGGCCAAGCAGCAAGGGAAAAGCAACAGGGGCAGACCAGCAGCAAGCACCAAGACAATCACTGCTGCCATCACTCATCACAGTATGATTAGTAACACAGTGACGATTGCTGCACGGCTTGCACACGGCAACTGCATCAACACAGTGTTATGCAGCAACCTACAAGCCAAAGTGCCAAGTGCTCTGATGGCTTGCCGTGGCATCCACCTGATTACCCAGAGTTATTCTGATTCAAGACACGACCCGATCTGCCTGATACAGCGCACTACACTGGCTGGAAGCGTGTACCGTACACAGTAGTACCAAATCAACCTGTACACACCTCAAAGGTCTGGTCTGACCCTCTCACCTTGTCGCCACCAGCGTGCTCTGAAAAGGTACAGCGGCCGTCCCTCCAGCCTGCAGCCCCAGGCACCCTCCACACACGCAGCCCTTGCCCCGTACCAACGCAAAGCCTGCGCTCACCCCGCCCAGGTTGGTGCAGCGGGGGTTGCTGCAGCAGGCGCTGCTGGGCACAGCAGCACACAGCGCCTCCCCTGCTGCAACCATACTGTCCAGCAGAGCAAGTATCGCCCTCCCACTGCGCCCCTTCCATGCAACAGCCGCAGCAGGTGCTGAGCTCCCAATGTGCCCCTTTCTTCCGGCACCCACAGCAGATGAATCCTTTGTAGCCAGCTGTGCAACACTCATGCAGACAGGTAGGGCCTGGCAATCTCGCTGAGCTTGCAGGAGGTTGTCACGCAGCCATGAAGGCTGCCCCTGCTGCTGCTGCTGTTGGTCCTGATCGCACTGCTGAAATTCATCCCTGGCACATTGACCACCTGGCCTGCTGCTGCCGCTGCTGCTGCGGCTGCTATTGGTGGCTGTGTTGGTGCCCGTGCTGCTACTGTCATGGTCGGACAGGGCGGAGCTGCTGCCTGCGCTTTCAGCGCCTGATACAGGCGCTGCTAGGATTGCTGCACTGCGCGCCCAGTTTATGGAGTCCATGCAGGTTAGGAGTTCATCTAGGGCCTGCTGCAGGATGCTGACCTGCGGGGCTACTCCGTCATGTGGCTGTGTGGCCTGGTCTGCAGCAACAGATGGCACTGCCAGCCAGGAAAGGATACGGTCGGGCACTGGCTGCATGCGGCTGGACCGGCTGCTGCTGCTGCTGCTGCTGCTGTCGGCAGCCTCGCCAGGAGGCATGCCTGCAGCCCCTAGTGCCACCAGCAAGCGACCCACAAGTGACAGACCAGCGGCAAAAGAGTGAGACATGTACATGCCGCTGCTGCTGCCGCCTGCTGCTGCTTGAGCCTCGGAGCGTTGCAGCAGCTGCAGCAGGCGCACAGACAGCGCCAGATCCGGCGGAGAGACAGGGTGCTGATCGCTGAACAGCAGGCTGCTGTATGTCAGCAGCAGTGAGGTGCAGGACTGCAGCAGCTGCTGGCCCTGCAAGGACCCCAGCACAGCATCACCAGCTATGAGGTCCAGAGCTGAGGCAGCAGCGGCGTGTGCACTGATGCAGCATGTGCATTGTGCATTTTCCGGCCGCTGCAGCCGAAATGCCTTCATGATTCCCTCAAACTCCAGCCCCCACCGCCGCAAAATTGCCTCCACCAGCTGCAGGGTGTTTGCAACAGTTTGGACCTGCCTCAGCTGCATGGCTGTGTCTGTGTTGTTGCTGTGTACCTGTGCATTCAGGCATGCCTTGAGCATGCCCAGCTGCTCATTCCAGCCGTTGTTGGCGATGTGAAGCGTGTCACGCTTGGACTGGACTGTGTCCCGACCCCCAGCCTCGGGACTGCTTTGATCAGGTCTGCCGCAAGGGACAGGCACAGCAGCCAGTTATCCTGTGCAAGTGCAGGGGCCACAGCAGCGGCAGTGGTTGCCGCTGCCGCTGCTTGTGACTGGTCAATTCCACCAGGCGTGGCTGCATCGGCGGGCGCTGCTGGCTGCTCGTGTGGTGAACTGCTTCGCATCAAGACAGTTGCTGCTCTCACATGTGCTGTACAGCGGCATACACCAGTGGCTGCACTGGCTGCAACGCACCTGCAAGGCTCAGTGCTGCTGCCGCAGTTGCCAGCAGCGTGCATGCATGGCTGCAGGTACTGCTGCTGGTGCTGCTGGTGCTGCTCATGCTGCTGGTGCTGCTGTCCGCGTGTTTGTTACCAGTGAGGTGTTGGCAGAGTGCTGCCAGGGCTGTAGCTTTGTGGGTGTAGCTGGCATTGCTGAGGATGGGGGCTGGGCTCGGGGTGGCTGGCATGTGCCACACTGAGTGTTTACGCTGGACTGTCATGCCATGACTGTTGCTGCTGCTGCTGCTGGTGCCAGCCAAAGTGTCGACAGTGGTGCTAGCTACACCACTGGTAGGTGCACTCCAGGAGGCAAATGTACCTGGAAGATGGCCACAGTCCTGCATATCCCAAACAGCTGCGGCAGCTGCAGCATCTGCAGTGCTGTTACTGCCTGAGGTACTGGCAGCAGCTGCACTGGGCTGTATGCTGGCCAGCACTGTTGCTGCTGCTGGCAGGCAGAGCGGGAGGGACATACCCGCCCACAGTTTCTCACACACTGCCTTCCAAGCCAACACTGCTGCCCTGCTTGGTGCTGATGGCTGCATGGCCTGCAGTGTGTCTGCATGCTGCAGCAAGTAGCCCTCAGCTAGCTCGGCAATGCTCCTGCTGGTACTGTCCCTGCTGCTGCTGCTGCTGCTGCCAGTTGCTGTGTCACAGCTTGCAGAGTTTGTGGCTGCAGCCTCCTGCTGCATGCTGATGTCAGCTCCGTGATTGAGCTGAGATGATGGCCCCGCCTTTTGCTCAGCATGCAGCACCAGCTGGTGCAGGCAGACTGTCAGCATGGCTTGCAGCACACCCATTGTGGTGCCCTGCAGCTCACCACAAAGCTTGCTGGCTGATTTGGACAGGCTGGGAGCTATGCCCTGTGCCTCAGCCTCTTGCCGCTGCAGCAGCATTGTCCCAAGGGGCTCCAGCACCAGAGCTGCCACCTCCAGCACTGCTGCTGTGACAGGGGTAGCCACTGCATGCCGGGCCGGCTGCTCTGGACACTTGGCAGCCGCACTGCTGCTGGCATAAGCAGGTAGTACATCCTTGATGCCGCTGCTGCCACTGCTGCTGCTGCTGCTGCTGCTGCTGCGCACTCCTGTTGCTGCTGTCCCTAAAGCCCGGTGCAGTTTTGGCAGCTGTGTCACCAGCTGTGCTGCACAATCAACAGCTGTGCTCAACAGGTTGTGCAGGCCCCGTGCGTCGATGCTGCTGCTGGGCCAGATGCGGCACAGGGCTGCTATCCATTGGTACAGCAGCAGCACCTTTGCCAGCTGGTGCCGCGTGGCGGCCAGCTGCTTGGGGGGGATGCCGGCTGTGTCCTGCTGGGCAGGGTCAGAGTGGGGCACAAGCGACACTTTCGGTGCTGCAGATTGGTCCTGAAGAGCGATGCACTTACTGGCATGGAAAGTCTCTGCATTGCATGCATCAGCACCTAAGACTGCCCCTTGCAAAGTGGTAGCTGAGGTGCCAACATGGTGATGGGGATGGTGATCACAGCTTGTTGGTGACAGATCAACGTTGAGACTCAAGCCACTTTGGCTGTTCTACTAGCGCCTACTTGTGGATGTCCCTGCATGTTGTAGGCAGGCTGTTTGCTCACTTGGCTGATACTGAAGGCCTCCCACAACTGGCCGACTTTTCGGTCTGCCAAAGCGCCCAAATGCGCCTCCATGAGTTCCAACAGGACTGACTTGCTGGCAGCCAGGGCGACATCCAAGGCACACTGCCGGCTGTCTGCTGCTGCCAGTGCTGAGTGTGCTGGGTGGGCGCCTGGCATGGTCAGGCTGGTGATGGGCAGCACCACATGCCTGCAGGCAGACCGTGGCAGAGCACAACAGGCCATGCAGTTCATGTCACAGTCAGAGGGAATGTCGACAGTGTTCAGGAATGGTCACCTCGGAGCCGTTGTGGGGACCAGAACCCTCACTTGCACAGGGGGTCCCACTGCATAGGATGTCACAGCCAGGCAGTGCCCTTTTTGCCACTGGCAACAACTGTGATAGTAGTGAATGCAGGGGACCAGCGCACTAGCAAAAATCAGGCTGTGTGGTTTTAGAGTGACATTTCATGATGCATGAGAAGCATTGCATTGATCAGCACGTGAGGTCAGCCTGGTTGGTAGTAACCTCAGACATGAGCAGCTACATATCAATGGCTCACTTGCTCTGCAAGTCATGCATGCTTACCAGCACTGCAAGTGCCAATGCACTGATTGCAAGCCATCCCAATAAATGCAGCCCATGCAACCCAGCAAAGCCTTTGAGCATCGCCGTCAACCGTTGTTGCAGACTCTGGGGCCCAGAGCCACTCACTGTTGGAACACCTTCACGGCGTCTTGCATAGCATCCATCCTGTGAAAGCCTGAGGGGTGAACAGCTCAGCAGCCAGGACAGGCAGCATCCGCGACAGCACTGCTAGGCATTGCGAAGGCTGTGTTGGGCCTGAACCTTGCCCATCAACATTGAAAATCCGTTGCAGGTCCTGAACCTGGGCGCTGACAAAGTGGGCAGGTCCACTGCCGCGGCAGGTGAATACGTGGGCACGATGAGGGGGACAGTTGCGCGACTGGACCAGGCTCTCAAAGTGATGCTCATCAGGGTCGCTGTCATGATGATACATACCATACTCGATCCTGAATTCCAAAGTGGCGTCTGGGCTGGTCAGCATGCTTCTCAGCACTGCGTCTGTGTCCATTGTAAGGAGCTTGTGGCGGTGCTGCTACTGCTGCTGTTGTTGTTATCTCGACTGAGATCGGACGCATGACGCATGCGATCACAGTTTTTGCCAACCAAAACCAACAATAGCCAAATCTTGAGGGAACAAGATAGTCGGCTCTGGCGTTGGCGGCAGTTACGCTTCGTGATGACGTGCATCGGACCTTCATCGGAGTCAGCGGAGGCGGTTGACTCTGCCTCGACGTTCAGCAGCAACTACTGGAACACTTCAAAGGTTTCCAATGGTGATCAAAAGTTCTTTTGAAGAGGCAACACGCTTCAAATTTTTCCAGGGTGACCAAGAGTTGCTCCAGTTGGTGTTACTTGACCTGGCACCGGGCGCACACAGCGGTGGCAGCAGCTGTTGGCACTGCTTGGCAGCTTGACA
This sequence comes from Desmodesmus armatus, assembly GCA_007449985.2. Taxonomy (NCBI): domain Eukaryota; kingdom Viridiplantae; phylum Chlorophyta; class Chlorophyceae; order Sphaeropleales; family Scenedesmaceae; genus Desmodesmus; species Desmodesmus armatus. Next base: position 84,326 of record VIIQ02000562.1, read on the forward strand.
TTTGCTGGTTTTCGTTAGGGGATGGGCCTGCCTTGGCATTGGTGAACACCTGCACCATGGTAGTTTGCAAGGTCAAACACAGGCTGCATTGCGTGTGTGTCTGACAGATGTTGTTGGCTAGGCCGTGTATGTGTTGGTGTTTTGTAATCAGTGGCAATGCACAAATCGGCTGAGGAGACCCTTCCAGTGTTGGAGGTGTTCCACAAGTCATTGGTTAACTAAAGCTGCTGTCACCATGGTGACCACCCCTTTGTCACATCAGCTGGGCGGCACTACTGCCAGCAAGTCTTTGAACTGCATGCGAAGCAACAGCAACCAAGTCTCAAGGCTGCTGCCCAAAGTACGATATAGTCAGGCAAGTGAGTGGCGCCCGCCGCAGCATGATGCTTGAAATGCTGAAGCACCCTTGTTGACCCAGACAAGGGCAGAAGTCTGTTGACCCAAAAGAAAGCGATTGTACTAGTGGCACAGCAGATGCTGGCCTGTGTGAGGTGCCTATTGGAATGTGACATCCCACAAACGGATGCAACACTGTGCCTGGCTTCAATGCTGTGCGCATTGCGCGTACTACGTAGTATATGCGTAGAACCCCTATCATGGTGACCCAGAAGCTCTGATAAACATAGCAACAGCTGCTGCAACACCCCAAGCGGCACCAGAGCATCAACAGCTGACAGCCATAACAGCCACATCCCCACAGCAGCAACATCATGTGATGATCCCCACCAACAGAGCCCAAACATTGAGATGGTAGTTGACATCAACACATAAAACGGAACTTCTGCACACTAACAAACTTCAAGACTTACACAGAAAGCAAGCAGCTTGGAAGCCACCCCAGCCTGGAGCCACACAGCCCCACCAACAGCACTGCTAGTAGTACCCATCGTACTCATCATCATAATCATCCCCACCATGTCCATGCACCATCGCCCGCCTCACATCAACCTCTTCCTCTTCCTCTGCCCCCCCAGCCCCTCCCTGACCCTGACTCACAACACCCCTGGCCCCCTGGCCCTTCCTGCCCCCAGCGCTGGCCCCAGCCTGCCTCGCCCCCTCGCTGACACCCTCTCCACCAGCAGCTTCCCCTGGGGAGCTCCGCTCCTCTGGACAGCCCTCCTCGCCACCCGTGCCTGCTGCTGCTGCTGCTGCTGCTGCTGGGCTGTCTTCCCGTGTTGGCTCTTCGTCGTCATCAGCCTCAAATGTGGCCTGCAGCAAAAAGACCAACGACAAATGGTGAAGGCACAAGGCTCAGGCCAAGCAAACTTTGGAGGCTTGTTTTGAAAGCATACATGCTTACAGGCTGAAACAGTGGCTTGCGCACCATGCAAGAGACCTCCAGAGACATTCAGAGCAGCTCCACATGCCCTGCGCCCTGTGACTACACCACCCTAGGTGTGGTGCAGGGTTCTTGTGTGGCTGCCGAATCAGCACGGGGTCAACCATGGTGTGTGTGGTGCCTACCTGCAGTGCGTTGGCGAGTGTCTGCATGACGTCCTCTGTGAGCCCCCCTCCCGCCATCGCGTGGTCGATGCGCTCCCCGTTGACACGGGACTCCTTGTTGAACTTGGCCTTCATGTGACGCCTGCAGGGTTGTTTGGGGGAGGGGGGGGGTGTATGAATTTGCAAATGGTGGGTGGTGGGTGGGTGGGTGGATCGTTTTTTTGGGTGATGATAAGGGGAGCGGACCCCCACTGGCTGGACACACACACAGCAGCCGAAGCTGCTGGGAGCCCAAGGTCTAGCCTCACACCGATGAGAGACGCCTGACGGTGGGTGGATTGGTGGGTGAGGCTGTCATCCGGTTCTACTCAGCATTCGATGGGACCGGGCTGCACTGCAGAAGTACTGTGGTGAGGAAGCACAATGCGACACCACTAAACATGACACGCTGGATGCTCTTCTCGCGCTTGCACACCTGTTTCCCTGACCCTACGCTGTTCCCATTGGGCGCTGTTTGTCCCTGTCCTCCTTGTCCCTCCCTTGCCCCCCCCCGTCCCTGAATCTTGCTGTAGCTGCGGAGCCGTGGCAAAGCACATCATCCCCCTGGCTGCCCTCCTTCCCTTTATCCATGCCCCGTCCCTTTTACTCTTCAATCCTCGACTGACCCACCAACCCTGTCCCTCAAGCCCCCCCCCCCCCGCCTCTCACCTATCCCTGCCAGGGAAGAGCTTAGCCAGTGCTGTGAAGTCAGTGCCGAAGCAGGCGAGTGCGTGGTAGAAGCGGTTGGTCTCAGCCACCGTCCACCGCTCATTGGTGCGCCGCTTGGCATACGTCTGACTGTTGATGAAGCGATGCTGCAGCAGCAGGACAAGGGGCGGGGCGGGGGGGAGCGTATTGAGGTGGGGAGTGTATGAGTGAGGGAGGGAGTGAGGGAGTGATTGAGTGGGGGGGGGGCAGAGGGAGTAAGTGAGTGAGTGAGTGAGTGATTGAGATAGGTTGAGAGAGGGAGGCAACTCAAGATGACTGGACAATCTGCATGATCATGGGGATGCACAACACAGCAGTCACTACATCCCCTTTGTCCTGCACCACCTTTGCCTTGCCTCCATGCTCATCCACCCTCCTGCCGCCACCCCTCCATTTACCAGTGATGCCCTCCCCTCCCCACCCCCAATCACATGATCTAAACTCGAACCTCCCTCCTTACCTGTTCATCCACCCTCCTGAACGTTGACAGCTCCTGCTGCTGCGCCTGCACTGTCAGACTGCTGGTGTCAACAATCAGCTGACCATCCTCTCCAATGCGCACTTGAGGCGCCATCACACCACCACTCCCACCACCAGCGGCAGCACCCCACTCCCACCACCACCACCACCACCAGCAGCAGCAGGGGCACTACCCCCAGCAGCAGCAGCAGCAGCGGCGGCGGCTGTAGTACCTCCCTCCTCGCCAGGCTGTTCGAGGCCTGCTGCTGCTTCGTCTGTTGCTGCCGCTGCTGCTGCTGCTGCTGCCGCCTCTGCGTCCTTCTGCTGCTTGCGCAGTGCCTCGTACTGCTGCCTGTCCCAGGCCTGGGCACGGGAGGCAATGCTGCGGAGGCTCCAAGTAGTGGGGTCAACCTGGGGGAGGGCCGACAGAAGGGGGAAACAGCACATCCATTGGTGTGTGGCGTATGTCAGCTGGTGCAGCAGCACTGTCCAGCAGCTGCAAACGTATCCCAGATGCATACTGCCTGCTGCTGCTGGTAGCATCTCGGAGCGTGACAGGAGCAGCTCGATCCCCTGCCAGCACACATGGTGCGCACACTGCAATGTTCAAGGTGCTGCCACTGCTCACAAAGCCTGAGAATCAACCTCCATACTCCGCCGTTTCTCTCCGCCCAGCCCCCTACCCTCTCTCCTCCCCCCTCCTCACCTGTTCCGACAGGTCCACCTGCTGGCCAGGCAGTGCCCAGTAGCGCTTGTTCCCTCGCATAACAGGACCACCAGCAGCACCCTCGCCCTCACCGCCCTCATCACCCTCACCCCCACCCTCAGGGCCTGTAGCCAGCTCCCCACCACCAGCAGCAGCACGCACAGCAGCAGTAGCAGCCAGCGCCAGGGAGCGCCGCACTGCAGCACCAGTGGCCGAGCGAGGTGCTGCGGGCCCACGCTTCCTCCCACGCTTGGCACCTGCCCCCTTCTTAGCCCCTGCTGCTGCTGCTGCTGGGTCTGCGTCGGTGTCACTGCCTCCCCCACCTTCGTCACCCGAGGTCCCTTCTGCTGCTGCTGCTGCACGGCCACGCCCACGTGGCTTGCGGGCTGCTGTGCTGCGCTTGCGTCCTCTACTGCTACCAGCACCATAAGCAGCACCATCCTCCCCCTCCTCCTCTTCCCCATCTGTTACTGCTGCCTTGCGGCCCCTCCCCCTGCCACGGCCCCTGGCCCCCCTGCCTCTCTTGCCCCCCTGCCACCTCGTGTGCCCCTCTCCCCCTCACTCTCACTCGTCACACCCCAGTCACTCGACTCACTCCCACTCCCTGGCCCACCCTCACCCCCACTCTCACTCTTTTCACCACCCCCACCCCCACCACCCTCAGCAGCTGCAGCAGCACGACTGCGCTTCCGCCCAGTAGCGCCACCAGCAGCAGCAGCAGCAATAGGAGGAGGCAGCTCCCAGTCGCTGTCTGCCCCCTCATCGTCCTCACTGCCGCTGCCAGTCCCCCTCACAGCAGCCACCCAGCCACGCTGTCGGGACTGTTGTGCTGCTGCTGCTGCTCGACGGGGGCGCTTCACACCACCCTGCTGCTGCTGCTGCTGCTGTTCAAGCTCCTGCTGCTGCTGTTGATCATGCTCCTGCTGCTGTTCGTCCTCTTGTGCACGTGCTGCTGTTGCAGCAGCAGCAGCGGTGGTGGCCGCTGCTCCAGACTTGGCAGGCTTGCGTGGGCGGCGCCGCTGCGACAACTGAGGCTCAGCAGCAGCAGCAGCAGCAGCAGCAGCAGCAGCAGCAGCAGCAGCAGCAGCACCAGCAGCAGCAGCGCTGTCTTCGTCCTCATCTTCTGCTGCTGCTGCTGCTGCTGCTGGCTGAGCTTTCTTACCACGGGGTGTGCGGGCAGCTGGTGCCTTCCCTCTAAGGGCCGCCGCTGCTGCTGCCGCAGTCCCTGCTGCTGCTTCAGCGCTAGCGCCTGCTGCTGCTGGTGTGGGTGTGGTGACAGGTTCAAGAGGCTGCTTCCTTGGTCTGCCCCTACCCCGCTTGACAGGTGGAGGCTCTGCTGCTGCATCACCACCCAGTGCTAAATCCAGAGCAGCAATAGCAGCAGCAGAGGCAGCACCCCCTGCACTGACTTTGCGCCTCTTACTAGGAGACACAGCAGCAGCAGCAGCAGCAGCAGCAGCAGCAGCAGCAGCAGCAGCAGCAGCAGCAGCTGCAGGTCCTGTCTGCTGCTCTGGGGCAGCATCATGCTCAGCAGCTCTCTTCAGCCGCCCAGCTGCCCCTGTGCCTGCTGCTGTGCCTGCTGCTGCAGCTGTTGTTGCTGCTCCTGCTGCTGCTGCTGCTGTCCCTGTTCTGGCCTTGGGTGATGTGGCAGCAGCTACTGGCTGCTCAGCAGCACCTGCTGCTGCTGCTGCTGCAGGTGCTGAACGGTGAGGTTCCTCCTGCTGCTGCTGCTGCTGCTGCTGCTGTGGTGCCTGGCTGGCCTGTGTGCTCCCCAGGGGTTGTTGCGACTGTGAAGGAACGGCAGGAGCAGCAGCAGCTGCTGCTGACGGAGTCAAAGGCAACTGCGTGGCCTGCTGCTGAGACTGCTGCTGCTGCTGGGGCTGCTGCTGCAAAATAGAAGGCCTTGCATCAAGCTGCTGCTGCTGCTGCTGCTGCTGCTGGATTTGGTCCTTTGAGCGCTGCTGCTGCTGTTGTGGCTGCTGCAAGCTGGCTGCTGCAGTCTCACTAGCACTGCTGGCGCCCGCAGCAGCACCAGCAGCAGCACCAGCAGCAGCAGACGGGGCTGAGACCCCACCTGCCCCTGCTGCAGCAGATGCTGCTGCTGCTGCTGCTGCTGGCCTCTTCAACATGCCAGGGGTGAACTTGCCCCTGACTGGTGTCGCAGCCGTCTGCTTGGGAGCAGGCGCTGCTGCTGCTTGCGGTACTGCTGCTGGTGCTGCTTTTGTTGCTGGTTCTGCATTGTGTGCTGCATCAGCCTTGTTCTGTCTGCTGTCTTGCCGCTGCTCTGTGGCAGCTTCACTTACAGCTGCTGCTGCTGCTGCTGCTGCTGCAGATGCATTAGGCACAGCAGCGGCAGCAGCAGGCTTGGCAGCAGCTGCTGGTGCTGCCGGCACAGTCGGCGGCTGCTTGAAGGGTGGACGCACAGCAGGCGCTGCAAGCTTTGCTGTTGCTGCATCAACAGCGTTCCCTTCCTGCTGCTGCTGCTGCTGCTTGGCTCCAGTGTCGATCACAGGCCCTGCAGGTGCTGCTGCAGCAGCTGCTGCTGCTGCCTGTTTGCTGCTGGAAGCATGTTGATGCTGCTGCTGCTGCTTCTGTTGCGGCTGCTGCTGCTGCTGCTGGGTTGCAGGCTGTTGGGGTTGAGCCTGAGCAGCAGCTGCAGCTGGAGGTGCTGCTGCCGCTGCTGGTACTGCTGCTGCTGGCCTGCTGCCGGGCTTTGCCCGCGGTTTAGCTGTTGGCCCAAACTTGGATGGGCGGTTTCCTGTCTTCTGAAGCTTGTCGAGGTCACTGAGGTCAAAATTCATGGCTGGAACAGCGCTGTTGTTGCTGCAGGGCGCGCGGCTTTCACTGCTGGGGTGCTACACTGCATTCATAGCAACGTCTGAGCCAGTGACAGTTGTAAGACGCTTGTGTGATGTCTGCTGTGGCTGATGAAGGGGGCTATGCCTACATTGTGACCATTGATGGCCCTGCTGCTGCTGTTGCAGGCCGGCCCAAGAGGTGAGCTTCTGACGTCTTACTGCTGGTCCCTTGTGTACTAGACGTGAAAGACACTGATAAAGGTCAAAAGGGGCGCAATCTCTGCACCAGCTGTCAGCCCAGAGACAGTCTCAACTTGAAATGCAAGGATTTGGTTGACAGTGCAAGGCACAGCTTGGGGTGGGCTGACTTCAAGCCAGATCGTTTAAGAGGGACCCTTTTAAGCGCAAATAATAGCACCTAAACATCCAAGAACGCAGCACACACTGTCATTCCAGCCTTCAGGGTTTGGGTTCAGTCTATCAACCACATCAAGGCTCCAGAAGCTTTCGTTGATCCCACATCAATGTTTTGACAGCATCAACGTCGATAAAAGGTCCCTATTCGTGCTATTTGCAGCCACTGTGCTTTCAGATCCACACCGAAACAGTCAGCATCGCTTTAAACAATGGAGCTGTGCCGGAACGCCAGCACAAGGTGTCTCAGACAGTCACATGCAGCGTCAAACGTCCGCCCCGTGCAGCCCTTCGCAGCAGCTTGCAGCAGAGGTGAGGACACCCTGGAACTGTCTGGTATCACTGCATGGTGCAGTGCCATGTTGGCTCCTGACTCTATTGCTTCACAACAACGCCAAAAGCTGTGCATGCCGCACCTTGCATTGCCAGCGCTACTGCTGCCTTGCACAGATGTCTCCCCATCCCCCCTCCTGGCTAATGTGGTCAACTTGCTGACAGTACATGGATCGTGCATTGTCTGCAGGTCACCTGAGCAGAAGCATCAGGGCACAGGCGAAGCCCGAGCAGGGAGAAGCAATGGGCAGCATCGACAGGCTGTCATATGACAAGGTGCAGTCAGGAAACATGGCCAGCCCACTCGGCATGCATGCTGACTGATGTTGTGACACGTGCAGATAGCGCATGCTCGGTTCTGTGGACTGCTGCAAGCAAGGGGTGTGCATGATGTGCTGTGGCGTGTCCCCATTTGCACCTGCCATAGCCATAGTGATGGTTAAGCAACTGCAGCTACTGCAACTGTTTGTGCTGTGTGCTGCAGATATTGCTCACCATTCTGGATGCCAACCCGTACCTCAGCGACGGCAGTAGACAGGTGAGCATGCAGCAGTGTGTGCAGCAGCATGTGAGGTGTGTTGAATACCTGTCAGGTGTGTTAGACACATTTGTGCCAAGTAGCCATGGCATGTGCATACTGTGTGTTTGCAGTTTCAGCACCACAGTCGTAGCATACTCATAGTGAGTTTGTGTGAAGCAGAGAGACATAGTGAATGCACATGCATTTGGCATGTGGCGGGCGTGATAGCTTCTTGGCAGCTGTGCTGGCAGTCGGTGATTTTCCATGAAACTGCAATTTATATCTAGTGTCTGCTGGTTGCAACCACCATGCAGCGATCTGCCATGGATAAATTGTACGCATACTGCCCTGTTGCTGCGGTGCACTATGTGTTTCCTGTGCTGCTGCCAGGCCATCCACACTGCAGCTGACCTGGCAAAGATCCACAACAGCAAGGTGACAGTGCTGGTGGTGGACCACCCAGGGCAGGAAGGCGACCCAGCAGTCAAGATGCAGGTCATAAACAAGTGAGTATGGACACATGTACACTAGTACAGCCTCTCCCACCCATGGACATGTTGCAGCACATTCATTAATGTCACACTTGGTGGCGCATGCCCTGCCTGCTGTTGATTCTGGGCAACGGCAAGTCATCGTCCGAGGTTCTGTGCGTACAGCAGATGGCTTTCCTTTTTTTGTTTTCTGCTGCTGCTGCTGGCACGGGTGCAGCATGCTGAGACATAGATGCTGGCAGCCTTCACATGCAACCACTGTTACCTCCGCTGCCTGCTGATGTGCTGTTGCACCAATTGCGTGTGTCCTCTACAGCCTGCACAAAGGGGCCGTGGTGATCCCAAAGTCAAATTTGCTGCATTCCCTGACTGCTGCCGTGCTGTGCTGCGTCGTGCTGTTGTGCTGGTGGTGTTGCTGTTGCTGCTGCAGGAGCCTTCATGAAGCAGGGTGTGCTGATCCTTAGCCCAAAGATACTGCACTCCCTGACTGCTGCCGTGCTGTTGTGCTGGTGGTCTTGCTATTGCTGCTGCAGGAGCCTTCATGAAGCAGGGTGTGCTGATGCAGAGATCCTTGAGAAGGCCATGGACAGTGGTGCAGTGCTGGTCGGGGACGTGGCGGATGAGATAGAGGCAGACCTGGTGCTCATCAGCAGCGAAGCAGTGCACACCAAGCAGGTCGACGCAAACCTGCTCGCAGAGTTTGTGCCCTGCCCGGTCCTGCTGCTGCCATGAGCATGGCGATTGCGACATGGCCATGACAGCGTGAAGCAGAGCAGTTGGGTCTCTTAGTGCATCAGCAGAGCTCATGCAGTCGGGTGTGCGGGAAGCAGCAACAAGGAGCAGATGGCGGCATGACCTATTAGCAGAGTTCGTGCCCAATCCTGCCGTGTCCTGCTATTGCCATGACCAGTTCTGGTTGCAGTTGGTGTTAGCGTGCTGCAGCAGCGTATGCACTTGGGTGTGGGTATGTTGTGTGTTATGTCTGTGCTTGTCTGGTTCAGTTGGTGTCTCACTGTGTGCCTTGGAGCAGTCACATGCTGATGCGGGGTTGAGTGCTGGGTGTGCTTTTTGCTGAAGGGTGCCAGCAAACGACAGCTGTGTACACATGCTGTGCTGCTGGGCGTCGTATGTGTTTGCTTGGTTGGCTGCCAGCAGGCGAAGGCTGAGGTCTGACTGCCTCCTTTTTGGATTGCATGGACGGATACTTTTGTAACTGTCTGGATCCTCCAGATGGGATGTGTGGGTGGTGGCTAGGTGGAGTGCGGTGCCGGTGCTCGTTGTTGGGCTGGCAGCACTTTGTGGTGTTGGCCTGCCACTAGTGTTGCCTGGCGCTGACCTTGCAGTTGTGTGTCATCATGTTTTTGGGGGTTGAACATGTGAGCAGGCATCAACCTTTTCCATCCCATTTCTTGTGTTCAAGTTGGTGCCAGGCGATGTAAGAGGTCCTGCAGCTCGTACATGTTGTGCTGGCCGAGCCTTCAGTCGTTGCAGCAGAACTGAAGCTGTGAGAAGGGCTGACCCACGCAGCACGGCAGCAGCAGCAGCAACCGTACCATTCATGTCTTGGTTAGGCAGCCAACACACACCATGCATTCCATCCTCGCAATTCCTACTTCTTATCAAGGTCACTCAAAAGCCACTCATACCCTCTCTGTAACCTTCATTGGTTCCCCAGACAGCAGAATTCCTTACAACCCCTCAATGCTACTGGCCGGCTCAACTGCACGTGGGCAACCCGGCAAGGGCTTCACTCTGCTGTTGCTAGTGGGGCCAACATAAGCGCAGACTTCTTCAGCGCTTTTGGCAGCTCCTGCATCACCGCCTGGCGTCCTGCAGCATCGAGCTTCTGCCCCGCTTCATTAGTAATCCTCACCAGCTGCTGTACCGGCTCCCCCTCCACACTGCTGGGGTAGTCCATGTACAAAGCTACTGCTCGTGCAGGCAGCAGTTGCAGCTTGTCTGTGGCAGCAGCACCTATCCTAGTCCCCAGGCACTGCTGCTGCACCTGCAGACCGTATGCATGAGCCAGCAGCTTGAGTGCTGCTGCTGCCCCTGCAGCCTCCTCTGCTACCTTATCACAACTGCCAGATCTTGGTCCCCAGGTGACTGCTTCTACTGCAGCTGCAGTCGCTGCAGCAGCGGCCTTCCCAAGCTGCAAGAGGTACTTCCCATACGCTACTGCGTTCTGGCTGGGGTGTACCTCAGACGCTGTGCTGCCGCTGCCAGCAGCACTGGCAGCAGTTAGGGCCTGCAGGTCTGCCTGTGCTGCCGCTGCCCGCCACAGACCACTGCTGCACCCGAAGCACATCAGCGCAGAGTATGCTTGCAGCACAGGACGCTCGCGCCCCAGCATGGGCGAAAACAACCCAACGCTGCTGCTTCCGCTGCTGCTGCTTGAGGGTTTGGGGTCTTCTATGAACTGGCCATTCACAAGGCGGCCTGCACTTTCAACATATTCAGGTCCTGACAGGGCCAGCTGCAAGGCCTCCTCCAGCGCAAGGTGTACCGCTGCGACCTCTGCTAGGTACTGCCTGTAGCGCTGTATGCTGTACTGCCAGGCCTCAAAAGGTAGGTAGGGCTTGGCGTTGCGCTCCTCTGCTATTGAGAGTGATCCTTGGCGCTGTGCAAAGTACGTCGCAGCACGGCAGCAGCAGCAGCAGCAGCACAGGCGGCAGCAGTACAGCACAGCTTGAGGCAAACTGGTGTTGCATGCAGCTGCACAGCGACATATTGCACAGACTTGTCAACCACCACCCCTGGCACACCACCAGCCAATTAAACATGCACGCCCTGTACATGTATACACCACCAGACTCCCCGCCTACACACACATGCATACGGCAACACCACGGCACACGCAGATGATCCTGCTCAAAGAATATGTCCGTTCGATGCCAACCTGAATGACAATAGAGAGAAATCAAGGTGACAGCATATGCAGCATCCATACGCCCCCCCCCCCCCCCCCCCCCAACACCCAACACATCGATATGATCTCACCTCCAGGTACTGTGCATGCTCCCCCAGCTGCTGGAAGAAGGGCACTGCCGTGTCAACAGCAGCAGGTGCAGCACCCAAGCTGCCTGCTGCTGTTGAGAAGCCTGTGCCCAAGGTGCCCGGCACCACCTGTAGCTCCCCTATATCACTCGCCTGGCCACCCGCCCAGTCCTTCACCTGAAAAATGAGGGAAAGAAACAGGGTGTGAGAGACGAAGGAGGGGCAGTGCGGGCAAGCAGACTATCAAGTGCTGTCATTGGCAAGTGAGGGTGTGGTATGGATATGGCAATGACAAGAGCTGGTTGCGTGCATGCTTGATGCGCAGCCTCTCTTGACTGCGGAACCTGTCAGCATGGCAGGCTGTGACACCGACTCGCCTTAACACACGTGCCAGGTGCACACGGCAGCTGCAGCAAGTCCGCAGGACCCGGATGTGTCCCTGTTTACCCACCTGTACATAGTCCACCTTGCCTCTGGCGGCCTCGCGAGGGTCTATCGGCCGGACCTTGGCTCGACCCCCAGATGCCTCTGCAAGGGCACGATCTGCAGCCTGCAGACAGGATGGTAGCAGGTTGTTGTGTACAAAGAGCAATGGCGAAACATCGCCAAAGCGCTGCTGAGCTAGATGTATGGCTCTGGTACCGACTGAGGCAGAGATGAGGCGTGCTGATGGTTTGCTACAGCGGCTGTAGCAGTGTTACCTGCTCTGGCGTCTTGGCTTGGCCAGACTTGCTGCCAGCGCCCTTGGGCTTTGATGTGCTGCTGCCAAATCCTTTGCCAGCCCTGCATTGTGTTCTGGAGGCCTGGCAACGCGCCAGGCTGTAGTCCCGAAACAATGTCGAGATCATCTTGACGCACTGCAGGGGCTGTTGGGAGACTTCAAGGAGTGAGCAAAAGCACAAGTGCAAGCTGTGTGGCGGTTGTGTGCTGTGATCCTGTGTAGGTGCAGTGACAGTTTGTCACTTCAACCACCAAATCAAGCACAACTGACGAACATGGCATCGTTTGGGGTCTGTTGTTCTTCTATTGATGTGCAGTCGAAGTGTCAGTTGCAACCCTTCGCCCGCAACCAAAATTTCAGCTTGGCTTGCCTGTAGATCACTGCAGTGCAGTGACTGCACCTCTGCCTATCTTCTGCCTCCAACAGCAAATCAGTTCCATATTGCACATAATAGAATGTTCCCAGCCCTACATCATTGTCACTGTGTGGCAGCAGGCTGGTCTCCAGCAGTTTCAGCAGTTGCTGCTGCTGTCGGCGCCCAGCTGCCTCACCTTTGGGCACCCTTCCACACCAGCACAAGCAGTTGTCAGGATCACAGCACCGCAGTAGCAAGAGGTGGAGAAGCAAGCAGCAGCACACCTGCCTCGCCAAGCAGCAGCAGCAGCAGCCCCGGCAGGAGCAAAATCCCGCGTGCCAAGCAGCAAACACAGCGGCTACAGTCGATCGTGCAATATAACCTGTCTCAGGTGCCCACGGCAGCAGGGACAGGTGACAAGGCGTTACTGACGGACCAGCAGCGAGAAAGCATGGCCCTGCTGAGGCGCTTCAACATTTCCCAGCCTGGGTTGAGAGGGCAGGTGGGTGCCAAGTGCTGTTCCTACACACAGGCTTGCCCCACTATTTGTGGAGTTTTTGCAAGCAGTGTTTACCTTACCTGAAGATCTCCTGACAGATTGCTGCCATGATTAACACATCCCTATCCACTGATGCTGAAGAGTGCGCACTCACATTGGACTCAGTTATGCCATTCAACAGTCATTGATGCTGGCATGATGGTTGCAGGTAATCCTGGCCAAGGTGCTTCGCAGCACACCCAAACACCTGCTGGTGGACCCTGGCTACTACGGCCTAAACGTGGTGGCAAGACAGGTGGGGGCCACGCGTGCGCCCGGGGTGGGGGTGCGGTGTGTGTGTGGTGGTGGTGGTGGTGGTGGTGGGGTGTGTGTGTGTGGGGGGGGGGGGGGTGAAGCGTGTGGTGGTGGTGGAGGGCGGGGGTAAGGGTGGGAGGGGGGGGGGAAGAAGCGAATGCTTCAGCGCAGTGCTGCTTGCAGCAACGACCCGACTCAATGGGTTGCAATCACAGCCTATTTCTGGGGGGCAGATAAGTGTGCGGCAGAATGTTGCAGGGCAGCGAGCAGTAGTTGCTGATAATATGCACCAATATGGCAGGGCGGGATGCCTGTGCTAGATTGAGTGAGTGACAGGTGGATAGGGTTTACGACTGCGAAGTGGGGTTTGCTGGTTTGTCGTCCCTTGCCCATCTGCTGCGACCTCCCATACAGGCAGTTCGTTTGCAGCGTAGCTGCTTGTTCACCGCATGTCTTGTTCACCGCATGTCTTGTTCACCGCATGTCACACTTCCTTGTTGCCTGCAGGAGTTGGCGGCTGCATATGACGAGCAAGGCAACCCACTGCCTCCGCGCAGCACCATAAACCCTGGGGAGTACGTCAAGGTGAGTCACAGGCTTACCAGCCCCTGGGGGGGGGGGGGGGGAGGGTGCAACATTGCGCAGGATATCGTAACGTACTTCTGGGGTGCGCAGTGTTGCCAATGCTGAACTATTGTCGATGCTCTATATGGCTGAAGTGTTGCCACAGCGTGGGTATGCTGCGCAAGCCTACCTGCTTGTTGCACCTGCCTTGGTTGGGGTGTATGTGTGCATGTATGTTGGCAGCATACTGCACAGTACAGAATACTCCCAACCACAGGCATCACGTATGATACTGTGTCCAATGCGATGCCTTTGTGTCACACTGCCACCATGTACACCATGTGTGTCTGCCTGCAGCTGCGTCTGTCTGCGTTCAACACCCCGTACGGTGACGCCCAGTTGGACCCTGTGGGCATCTCCCACACGGTGCGGCAGAAGTTGGTGTGGGAGGAGCTGGAGTACCGCATGAAGAAGGGACTGCCTGTAAAGGTACGCCAGTCAGGGGTGCTGCGGGTCAAGGGCTGAAGGCACTAGTGCAGTGCTAGTAGCTTGTTGACAGGCTGCCTGCCAAGTAGACTTGAGCTGCATCTCTGTAGGGTGGGGTTGCTTCTAGTGCATTCATGTGGTAGCTGTAGATCATCTGACGACTGAGATCCTTTCTACGGTTGGGCTGATGGCTAGTAGCAGCTAGCACACGGCAGGCATGACCACAGCGCGAGTCCTTTTCAGGCCCCATCCCCACAACAAACGCCAGTGTCTATATACACACGATGTGTTTTGCTGCGGTGTCTTGTTGTTGCCTCGCTGCTTGCAGGGCCGCGTGCTGAATGCCACCGCGAGGGGTTATGCCGTGGGTGTTGCCGGCTACGTGGCCCTCCTGCAGCGCAGCCAGGGTCAGGTGCAGCTCACTCAGCGCATTGGGGTGCTGCAGGACTTCTACATCCACAGCATGGACAGCAGGCGGCGGCAAATCAACCTCAGCAACATGGCGCGCAAGCAGGAAGACATCTATGAGGATTACAAGCGCACCATGTGAGGCCACTGGAATCAGAGGGAGGCAGAGAGAGAGAGGGTGCAAGACTGCAAGGCGATCAATTTGCTGATTTGTGGAGGGAGTTCGCTGCAGAGAACTGCCGCCCGCGTCTACGCTGTGGGGTGCGGTGTGTGGTTGGTGGCAGCTGCTGACATGGGGCCCCTGCACTGGCGGCGAATTGTGTGTGCTGTATTGCATGTACTGTGCGGATGCCACCAGCGCTGGCCTTTCTCGCCATTGAGTGTTGGTTGCTGTATTGTTGACCTGTCCTCTCAGCAACGAGTGGCTGGCAGGAGCTTTCTGTGGTGCACAGCAACAGGTGTTGCATGTCCGGTAGTAAATGCCAGTATCTGGTTGATGGACCCTCACCCTCATGAGAATGCATCACGCCGCAGTTGCACAAATGCAGTTGTGCCTGGCACTACTGCTAGCCCCCATGCATAGGTGATTCAAAGGCAGCATGCCAGTCAAAGCACTTCCCAGGGTGAGGAACACTTGCTGAGTACATCCAACTGCACAGACACATTTTGACCTCCGTAGGGGCCCCATGATGGTGACATCCATCTACTCATTCTCAAACCGCAAGATGGAACGCAGCTGCAGCTCAACTCACAGAGTATTGATACACAAGCACCCAGTCTCAAGACATGGAGTGCAGCACGGAACAACACATCTACAACATCCTGCAAGCACGACCCGAAACCAGGTGACATGCTGTTGGAGGCTCACAAACAGCAGGCCCTTGAGGACACTGCTCAACACTGCATGCTGCACCCAGGGGGTGTGCTGTGAGACAAACTTCAAAGGCACCACCAAGGTGTGATTAGCTATGGTACAAACATCCCTCCTTGGAGCTGCCGGCCATGCCACACATGAGGTTTACACCCCAGCATCGGTGGTGTGGAGCTGACGCAGCAGCCAGGGGGGTTATGGTGGGCACAGGGGTGCAACATCCACCAAACTCGTTCAATGTTGTTCTGCTGGCAGTGGCGTGATTGCATGCACTTGGGCGCAACACATGCAGACCAACTGCCCTGGCATGGTGATGGAGAAACCAAACACTGCAAGCTTCATGCACATCCATGCATTCACCAGCACCCAACTGCCCAAACAGACTACCTGTGCAAATCTTGGTACTTCATGGGCAATCAAATGCACACTGCCTATGAAAAACATGGTATGACAGGCAAACACCATGGTGGTGAGGTGACATGCACACCCCAAATCCTGTTTGGCAGCACACCCACACAACCTTCATACACAAGACCGTCAGCGCCCCCAGCTATCAATGCTCACAATCAGGCGCACGGCTCTACTCCAATCAGCACCCGGGAAGCCATGCATATGCACACACATACCCAAAACCACGGCATCCACAACAGCAAGAGCCAATGCTCCCTACCTCCCATCCTCACCTCTCCACGATCTTCCACCCTACCCCACCCCATTCCCGCTGACTGCTGGTGGGCAAGCTGCAGCTAATGCAGGGACAGCAGCAGTTGCACCTGATCCCCGAATACCCTGCACAATTGGGGCTCAATACACCCCAAGCACTCGCTCCACAGTCTGCCGGCACATGGGGCATGGCGTGCCGGTCCGCACCATGGGCGCACACTCCTTACACAGGCACTTGTGCACGCTGGCACCATGCAGCAGCCCAACCTCACGCGGCGCACTCAAGCAAATAACACATAGGTCAGCATCCGAGCAGCCCGCAGTTGAGTCCGCGCCACTTTCAAACGCTGCCACGGCTGCCGACGTTGCAGAAGGAGCCGAGGGCATCCCGTCTGACACCCGAGCTGGGTCCAGCTGCTGTTGCTGCTGTTGAGGCTGCTGCTGCTGCGGCACCTGTGCCTGTTCACCACTCCCATGAGCCCTGAAGGGGTTGTCCGACGCCTGCGGCCCCTGCGTGAATGGATTGCTGCTATCCTGGCCCTGGGGTCTAGTGGGTGCTGTGGAGCTCCCCAACCTGCTAGGAGCCGCACTTGTCGCTGCTGAGGCCGCTGCAGCAGGCGAGCCTGTGCCCGAGCCCCCAGGGCTGCTGCCATACATGGCTGCAAGCCGCTGTGCGAAGGCCTCATCGCTCTCGCCAGGCTGTGCAACCAGCCCGAGCTCGCTCCCAGGCACACGCTGCGATGATGCGGAGGGCGGCCCTGAGGCCGGCTGCATCTGCAGGCCGCCATGCATGTACGGCTGCTGCTGCTGCTGCTGCTGGAAGACCCCGGGAGGAGGCAAGGAGGGATAGCTGCCGCCACTGCTGCCAGTGGGGCCTGCATACGGCCCTGCTGCTGGTGTAGAAGCGATAGGCTGCGGGTGCGAGTGACCGCCCCAGGGTTGGCGGCAACGGCTGCCAGGCGCAGCTGCTGCTGCTGCTGGAGCTGCTCTAGTGGACGGGATGAGGTGGCAAGGAAGGCTGCAAAGGCTGCGTCGGGGCGCTGAGCAGGCACTCCTGAAGATGGAGTGGGAGTAAACCCTAATCCTTGGCGTGCTGGCTCGAAGAACATGGTCCAGCCTGAGTTGTACTGGCAGTGGATGTTGCGGGGCTGCACGTGGTTGGGGTGCAGGCGCTGCAGGCAAGCAGCACGGGCAAGAAAAGACCACAGAGACACACGGTCAGCAAATATGACAGGTGCTGTTGGAAGTTCATGCCACCAAACTGTGCAGACACTGGTTTGCACGCTAGCAGAATCAGCCCCTGCTGAGCTGACCAAGCAGACCATCAACGTCCGTTGTGGCCCCAGTCACACCCCCTGATGGTTGATGCAATGGCTGGATGCACTCCTTGTGTCTATACCCGACATACAGTCTTTCAGGCGGCTGTGGAGAAGCCACACAGCACCCAATGCTGCCCAGACAAGATCAGCACACCGTGAAATACAGCATCAACACAATAGCACTAGCTGTGCCGAGTCTCACCAGCAGTGCCTCCCCAGCCGCCATGCTGACCGTGGCCCCGTCCAGCCAGACCTTGGTGCGCGGGTCGGCCTCTGCCGCGCTCCTGAACAGCATCATCATCACCCGCACCTCACCCACGCTGCCGCCAGGGGGTGGCGGGGTGAAGCGGGGTGAGATGACCACCCAGCGGTCCTTCGGGGTGTAGCTGAAGCCCTTCAGCTGACCAACCTGCACACGGCACAAACAGCGTGTCGTTTCAGTCTGTGCTCCATATGCAACGCACCGTCAGGGATATGACTGTGCAGGGAGGGTGCTGCTGGCAACCACGCCCTTTCAGACATGCACATACCATGCGATGGCTGTATAACCTGCTGCACCTGTCCTTGCCGGCCTCATGCACACACCAAATGCAGACATCACATCACCCCAGCCCCTTCCAGCACCCTGCAGCTGACAGGGGGGGGGGGGGCGGAGTGCGTTGCAAGCTGAACCGTCACATACCAGGCGTGATTGGTGCCGCTGAATCCTTCATGGGCACCTACTCTCTAACACCTTTGATTGCTGACTCTCTCACGGACTGGTCATTCACCCAGCTGACCGCCTACTCATGGGCCCAGCACTCACCCTCGTGCTGACGTAGCCAGCAAACAGCGCCTGCCGCTCACACGCCCGCACAATGTTGACGGCGCGAACCTCCAGCGCCAGATCCAGCGGGGTTTTGCCTGCAGGGTTCTCCGTGAAGGGGTCTGCCCCGTAGCGCAGCAGCAGCTCCACCAGCGCCTCGTGCTTGCCTGCTATGGCTTCTGCAAGAGCTGAGCCGCCTGACTGGCGCTTGGGGCCAATGGCATGGATGTCAGCGCCCTCATCTAGCAGCTGCAGGTGCAAGGGCCACGCACAAGCACAGAATATATGCAGGGGTTGTGATAGGGTGAGGGGTGCAGTGGGTCTGCGAGTGCAAGGGATGTTGGTTAGGACTGTGCCTGCATGCCGCATGGGGCCAATGGCATGGATGTCGGCGCCCTCGTCCAGCAGCTACAGGGTGAAAATGTGATGATAACATTGAAATGACCAAAAAGTAGCAGACCTTTGCCTTGGCGTCACGTGTATCATCTATGGTATCACATTATAGAAGTACGGTTGTGAATGTGACCAAGCAGGGGTTTGCAGTGCACGTATGGCATTGTTCAATGCCATGCCTGCAGTGTTCCCTGCCATCTTTAGCAGGTGGTTCCATGGCCAGTCCTGAATGTTCAGGACTGGACGCGGAACCACCTGCTAGAGATGGCAGGGAACCCCAAGTAGGCTCATGCCAGTCATTCATGTGAAGTATGTCACAAGCAGACGTCAAGGATCATATGGGCACATCCAGCACAAGCATGGCAGGACTACACAGGCAAGGGCAAGAGTGCCATCAGTGTGTGCCTGCTGCTGTAGACCCCAAGCTACTGCTGGTTGGCACTGCCTAGAC
Source organism: Desmodesmus armatus (assembly GCA_007449985.2). Classification (NCBI taxonomy): domain Eukaryota; kingdom Viridiplantae; phylum Chlorophyta; class Chlorophyceae; order Sphaeropleales; family Scenedesmaceae; genus Desmodesmus; species Desmodesmus armatus. Next base: position 103,063 of record VIIQ02000562.1, read on the forward strand.
GCGCTGCTGGGAATAAGCTGAAGTTCCCCAGCAAGCTCAATGTCTTGGATCGCACTATGCTGAAGATCCATCAGCATGTCAGCCACTCCCAGGGCTGCTGCACCTTCCACCCAGCCACTGCCACCTACCAGCTGGGCGACATGCAGGTGGTTCTTTTGTGCTGCCCACATGAGCGCAGTGCGCCCCTCCTCATCCTTCCAGTTGAGCATGGCCTGCTTGGATTCAAGGTCCAAGGTGCCGTTGAGTCGCATGTCTGCCACAAGGGCCTGCGGCATCATCAGTAAGAACCGTGCCAACTATCAGAGGGCAGAGGGGAGGACTCGAGTGTGTTGTGCACTTGGGGCCTACTGCAACTGCGTTGAGGTTGGTGCTTCGACAAGTGATCTTTGAAGCTTCAGCCTGACAGTGCCAGCTCATTCCCAGTCCCAGCACACACAACCTGCCGGCTGACGCCCCAGCTGCAGGAAGGTGCTGCTGAGGTTGGGGACCAACCAAGGGAAGCCTGCTGCTGCTGCCTACCTGCAGCTCTGAAATGTCATTGAACTTGGCTGCTTTGTGTATACGCTCAGGAACCGATATCTTCTGCCCCATGATGCCCAAGCAGGACGAAGGTTGAGTGTACTGTCCCTGTGCCTTGGACAGGCCAAGGGTGTCACCTGACAGGCTGCAAGGACGAGAGAACGGTGATATAGGAGAACCTAATTTGCCACTGCGACAGCATTGAAGTTAAGAAGCATGCTGCACATGTTCCTGCTTGTGTGCCCGGGTGTTCAAGCTCGGAGACGTCCAAGCACGTTCAATCGCATGCACACACTTGCAAGGACGTAATGATGTGCGACATACAAGTGAGGCACCGCAAGTGATGTCACTGTGGTCTGTCACAGAACCCCATGCATATGCCCTGGAGGGTGGATAGGGGTCTCAGGCAATTTCGTCGAAGCATCCAAGCTATCTTCAACTGTATGGCTCAGCTGGTTGGCCTGCTGGCTGACACCCATGGCGTCTTTGACCCGGTGCGCAGCCATGCAATTGCCTTGCAAGGACCTGTTCGCACCCAGTCCAGGCTGGCACCCACTGACACACCCACTGCCACTGCACTCCTGTTGGCACAGGTGGCTGCAGCACTGCTGAAGGGATCACACACCCTGCTACATGCTGGGGATGTGGGCCACCATGGAGGGCACAAAGGTGTGTGTGGGGGGTGGGGGGGGGGGGGGGGCAAGTGTGGGGGGGAGGGGGCCACCTCCTAGAACCCATGGGTTTGTCCCGCTGGCAGCAGCACATCACATGGAATATTCATTGATGAAGCACAGACATACAGTGGAGCGAGGCAAGAAAATGCACAGTAACACACTTTTGAAGGTGTCCAATGGGCGCAGTTTGGCCTTATCCCCACGCAAGCTCCCCACTGCATGATGCTGTTGTCGTGGCTTGTAACATGGCTTACCATGTTACATTGTTCCGCATGATCTGCATGAATGCCAAAGCTGAGTACATGGCATTGGGGGTGGCATTGGGGGGGGGGGGTCACCGGTCGTAAAGACTCTTTGGAACCTGTCAGGGTGCTTCCAAGACGGCAGTCCCCAGGATTATTTTCTCGTGCCACACGAAAGTCCATGCTGTGCTTTGCCATGCTACATCAAGTCGCAGTGTCACAAATCAATCAGTCACAAAGCCAAGCTTCCTCAAAAAAAACTTTGAAAGTCCCAACAACAGCAGCCCTCATGGGCCGTCTCTAAGAGTCACACAGCACACATAGGACTGCTTGCATGTGACTGATATGTTTTCTACATGCTAGCTACAAACTTGTACCCTCTCTCAACACGGCCATTGCCATGCCACACTCCCAAACCACGTGGTTTGGGAGTGCACGCTGGCACAAGCCTCTCGCCTACTCAGCCGTGTGTGGCACAGAGCAGAGTTATCCCGCAGCCGCAGCAGTGCCCCATCACGCAGCATGTCCTCCAACTCACTAATGCTGTGTGCTCCTGATGTGGCCTGGTGCCGCTGGCCCCACCAGGAGGGATGCTCAACTTGAAGGCGAGGTTGCTGCTGCTGCTGCCATCTTCAGGTATGGTCCGCCTGTGCAGCTGGGGCTGAGTCCTGCTTCGTTCAGGTACTCTGCCAGATCCCCCTCATGCAGCACATTGCCGCCTCAGGAGCCTACAGGCTGATGGAGACTGCTGCCTGCATCCACTCGGCCTTGACCGCTCTGCACTGGCGTCTGCGGACACCCAAGCTGCAGCTGCGGACACCCAAGCTGCGTCTGCGGACACCCAAGCTGCAGCCCAGCTGGTCAGCCTCTCTTCAGTTTGGCGTGGTGTTGGTGGGGGATGGGGACTGGCCTTGTGGCTGCTGGTGGTGCACCTGAGCTGCAGTATCACCACATTCCTCCAGCTGAGCCGAGTTGCTGCCCCACCGCAGAGCAACACGGAAGCTGGTCGTAGGGGCCCGGGGCCTCCGCCAGGTGGGGCAGCTCCTCTCCTGACGCTGTGCCAAACGCTCCCGGAACAATGCATCAAAAGCATCTTCATGGAGGTAGTCTGACACTACCACTGTCACTCTGCTGCCCAAGGTGCTGCAGAAAGATCCATTGCCTAAGGTTCCTTCATTGGATGACGGCTTGCCAAAACACCGACTGATACAGTTCAGGCACGCCATTTTTCACCTGCAAGCGACACACACGGGAATCAAAAGAAACGTTGCTTTCATGTTTCTGACAGTATGAGCCCATACGGCCGGCTGCAGCTGGCCATGCGCGGGGAAATTGGTAAAGGGGGTTTGCTTCACTGCAGCATATGCATGGAGTAACACGAAACAGTAAGACAAGTAAATCAAGGGCTTACCCAAGCAACTGTTCTCCAGAAGGCTACTGGTTGACTATTCCAGCCCTTGAGCACCCGAGAAGCTACGAAATGAAGTGCTATGCAAGAACAGCTGCAATAACTGCATGTAACAAAGCTGATAGAGGGAACAATGAATGTTGCGAACGCAAGTGCACCGCAAACACCGCATTGCGGTGTTTGGAAGGCCTGCACGGTCTTGTGAAGGGTTTTGGCTCAGGGCACACCGCGCGCAGCGCGGTGAGCCCCTGAGCCCTGAAGCCTTCAAAACGGTCAAAAACCAGTCCAGGAACCCCCTGTAGGGCCTAACCCATTCCCATTCTAAGGGTGCGCGGTCTTGATTTCACTGGACCGTGCACCAAACCGTGGCAACGTCACACATGCGGTGAAGCGGTCAAAACTTTCGTCAGCAGCCTGAAATTCTATGAAAACGGCGCCTCAGAGTGACAGCCCTGACGCACTTGCCGCCCATCGACAGCTGGGATCCCACGGTGCTGACGGATGACATGGTACACTTCACTACACCGTCTTCCTGGCCTGGGAAGAGTTACAATGCATATCTGCTGTCACGATGATATACAGGTCCGAGGCCGCCCCATGCTTTTCATGCAGCACCATTGGATACCTGACCTCAAGTGCTGGATCCTCAGCTGCAAAGGGCATGGCTTTAAAATGGTTCTGACACCTTGACGAGTTGTACCACACATACTTCCACGCAGCAGAGGCACCATGGCTGCAACAATTGTCTCTGTGGTGACATTGTGGTGGTTGGGTGCTCTGCACTGACATGTCAGCCTGCCAGTGTGGCACTCTGCCCATGCCGTAACCTGGCCGTTCCACTGCATGCCACCGCCGGTGTCTAAGTGCGATGGCGAGCGGTGTTCAAGACCGGCTGGTGTCTAAGATGACCTTGCCACCGGGGGGACAGGTCCCCCAAATTTTAGAGACGTGCAGACACCAACCTTTCTGCCTTGGTGCTGTGCAGAGGTGCTGAAGGCATATGCTGAGGCCACAGCTGCCCCAGTGCTGGCAGTGTCAGGGAATGTGGATGATGTGCCAGGCACTGCCCAGCTCCTGCCCCCACACCGAATGCTGGATGTTGCTGGTTGGAAGCTGCTGTTGGTGCACATAGTAGCGCCAAGCTCACAGTCGAAAGGTGGGCTGCCCATAGTGACGGTGACTGACAGATATGCTGCATATGGAATTTGGCTTCTAGTCAGTAGGCACACTCTGTCGCATCGCACTTAAGCTTGCAGTTTACAGTTCGACAAGTTCTTTGAAGGCGTGTGTGCAATGCTTCAGCAGTATACTCTCCTACTAGGTAGTACACCATAAGCGGCGCTCGTGCTGCCTGCCTGTTGCCCCTGCAGTCAACCCTGCAACAGCAGCCCTCGTAGCAGAGCTCCGCCCTGACTTGGTTGTCTTTGGCCACAGCCACAAGGCAGCACACTGGATGGCAGGGGGTGTCCACTACATCAACCCTGGCTCTGCTGGTGAGTGCAGGCATCAGAGCCTGGCCGTGAAGCTGGTCATAGCTGCACCAGCAGGTACCTTGCAGCTGGGGCTGTCTTGTAGTCTTTTTTTGCGTCAAAGCGCCCACACAGTGGCTGTACCCTTTGCCGAACGTTTAGCCAACAGCTGCATGCAAGGGTGCTGCCAGCTGCCATATGCAGTTGTGCACATACACAGTGACACAAGGTCAGGGCTTGGAACATGTACATGTGTGCACGATAGGTGTGCGCACACAGGCAGGCCACCATGTGTTGCGCATGAGACACTGCCAGCTTGATAGGCCCTGGGGGAAGCGGCTTCCCTCAGAGTCTGTGTGGGCCACTGCTGACCGCTTGCCACCTACAGGCCCTGCGAGATTCAAGCTCAAGCGGTCAGTTGCCAAGCTGTGGCTGCCACACAAGCCGTCCCCTGAAGCACAGCTGAAGCTACATGTGCAGGAGCCTTGCGCTGCAAGAGATGATGTTAAAGCTGCAGCTGCTGCTGCTGCTGCTGCACTAGCAGCTTCTCCAGCAGCTGCCGATGACCCAGCTCAGCCATTTGATAGCCAGCAGCAGAGCACCAAAGCTGTCCTACAGCTTCTGCAGCTCACACAGAAGGCACCGCCAAGGCTGAGGTCACAGAGCTGAGGTCACAGAGCTGAGCGGTGGACTTGAAGTTTGGCCCAGCTGTGCGGTGTGCATGTTTGCAGGAGTTGTACCAGTTGCAACCAACGGTCTCCGAGATCCTGGCAGAATCGCGGGTGTGCTTATGAATTTGTGCTGCTGGTCTTGTCACGGCCAGCTAGTGTGGTGCGCGCTGTCTGCAGTGACGATGCTGGTAGGAATGCATGCATGCAGACACCTTGCGAAGCTGTCGTGCGCCATCTGTGGCAGAGGGGATAGGAGCAAATCTTAACCTCCTCTCCCAGCGCCTTGTTCCCTGCAAAGTGAGGGACGTGTGTGTGTGTGGGGGGGGGGAGCTTCCAATGGCAATCCGGAACCCCGGCAGAAGCGCAGTGCGCATTCGCATACCTGAGCGGCAAGTTGCCGCGTGATAACATGTGCTTGCTAGTGTTTATGTCAGACAGCTGCGCAGCTTCAGCCCGTATATACAGCCGACCAGCCGAGCTTCATGCCGCTCAGTTTCAGCCCCCTCCCCCTCCTCTCTATTAACACAGAAAATTGTTTTGCTGGATGATTGAGACCTTCAAAGAGACGGTCCACAAAGCTGAAGTCGCCTTACTGTTGGTGGCATTATTGGTCAAGCTATGCTTCGCTGAGCAAGAACCCATCAAGCCCCCACAGCGCTTCCTCCTGGAGAGCAGCGATCGAACACAGTCGTCGCTCTTGTCGTGAACCGCTCCGCAACCGTCACTCCAAAGTGTCACTCGGCAGCGGTTTTGCCAGACCAAAGCAAGGCCGAGGATACATTCCGTCGCCCTACCTCGGCGCACGCACATCACAAGCACCCAAACACAACAACACAGGCAAGATGAGCTTCACCAGTTGCTGTGTCGCGCTCCTGGCGGTGGGCGCAGTCATCCACCATGCAGCAGCAGTTGAGTCCAACTGTGGAAGGCCGGGCGACTGCTGCGGCAGCGCTCCAGGAGGGGTTGTCTTCGGCTGTCCAGGCAACCCCGGCTTCTGCCAGCCAGGCTACTACTGCGGCATGGACAAGGGCTCCGGCGACTCCAAGTGCATGCCAGTGCCGAAGGACTGCGGCAAAGCTGGGGGCCCCTGCTGCCCCAGCAATGCCGACAAGCCACACACCAGCAGCACGGCTTCCGACGACCGCAAGCCCTTCTGCCAAGATGGAAGCATGTGCTTCTTTTCTCTGGAACAGATCTACGGCACTAGTGACCGCTATGCTGGAGTCACAAGTGAGCATGCTGCATTGACAGCTTTGGTGCAGCCAGCACGGCCAGCAACGTTGGCACATGCAGATAGCAACGGGTTTCTTTGGGAACACTGCCAGCAACCATCATCCAAGGCGTGCTACGCAATGTATCTCCTTGCGAGGACTTGGCTTGAGAGCTGGTATGCATGTTGGTGTGGAAGAGTACGGCATGATCCTTGCGCGGTCCCCCAATCCTGCATGATGCACCCTCGGTGCTGGCCTCAAATATCCCCGCCGATGCCGCTAGAAAGGTTGAGTGCAAGGCACATTGAGGTGACTCTGACCCCTCCTGAATGCGCATCCACACCCCATGCTGCACACCTGCATTGCTGCCCTGACACTGTTATGTGCTGCAGGTGATGTTGGCTGTGTCGCCCCACCAAAGAACTGCAACACAGGGGCAGGTTCACCCTGCTGCCCAAGCGGCTACCCTCTCACCAGTAACCCGTGATGAGTGGAAAGGCATCCTGCGACTCGGATGGCAGTGGCAACATGTACTGTGACATCACTACCGATGCACCATCATACCCCGGCATGTCCTTGCTGACCAAAGGAATCGCAAACCAGGGCTTTTGCAGGCAAAACACCCCTGGCTGTGGCAAGATTGGCAAGCCTTGCTGCATTGGCAACACTGACCGTACCCTCATCCTGGGCTGCGAAGACAACAATCCAAGCCAGAAGGGGTTCTGTGCAGATGCTGCAGGGGACACAGGGGCCGCATACAGCAAGCTTGTTTGCACGCGCTGCCCTGCAACACCAGACGTCACCATTGAGCAGGACAACCACAAGTATACTCGCTGCTTTGCTTAGGCTGACTCCATCACTGAGTCACTGATCATGAGTGAGTGACAGTGAGTCACTAGGCCACACGCGACAGGTGTCATGTCAGATAGTCACGTCACATGCCATGCCACTGAGTGCAGGACACTGTCCTGCACTGCAGGACAGGGAAGATCCCTTACTGGTGTCACTGTTGATGCACCAGTTGTGGTAGTGTAACAAGTTCGACACCTGATCAGGTTGACTCAAGTGGGCCACTGGCTGGCAGCTGAGCTGGAGGTTGCCAGTGGCCCAGTTGGCACTGCTAGTAGCAGCCCTAGAGGTGGCTGCATGCACCAAGTCAAGCGCATAAACATGGTGGTATACTACAACCGTGCACGCGTGCCACGCCAGTGGACGCATGTTGAGTCTATTGTTCGCTGTTGTGGAGTCAGTGCGGTACGCACTTTGGTGCAGGAATAATCATTATGCTTGTGAGTGCTGGCCAGCAGGAAGGTAATTTGTGCATCAACGATTCGGGTGTTGACAGCCAGCGGGACCTTGCCAGGCCTGTTGACGCAACAGCTGGCCCTCTAGCATATGCCTGCCAGCAGTGCTAGCACCAGGCACATGCACTTCAGCACCTGCCAGCAGGCGGTGCTGCCACCGGTTGCACCAGGCTTGCGAAGGCCTGAGGCCTTCGCAGTAGACGCATTTCATGCTTTGGTTGTCACTTGCCACAGGGCCTCTGGCTTGGCCCTGCTCCTGCACCAACATGGTTGAACCAGGCGGATTGTATTGTACGTTTGCTGGCTGGTGCTCAGCACCATCACTGGTAGTGTGGCCCTCACTGCCAGTGCCGCTGCCACACAGAATGTTGTGTTTACTGGCTGGGTAGTCATTCGAATTCCCAGGCTGTTATAACAGCCTAATTAGGCGTGCCCATGGCCAGCACAGCGTGGTAGCCTGCCCTGCAGTGCGCATCCGATGCGCATCCGATACTTGGTGACCAAGTATCACAGCTTCATACATGCTATTGTTGTGTGGCTGCTCAAGGCTGTGGTGCAGGAAAGTGTGCCCTGGTTTGAGGCCATCTATGGCCACCGTGGCTGTGGACTAGGCCTTTCAACCAGACAGCAGTGCAGGCAGTTGGGGTTCATGCAAGAACTACCAGCACACAACTGCGCAGGAATAAAGGTTGCAGTTCTACTGGCGCTGGGTCAGACATGCCGTCCCAGGCTGTCTGTGCCGTCATCAAAAATGATGCTGAACCCACAGTAGGCAGGCATCGCCACCAGCACAGGACTTGTGCACAGCAGCATCGCTTGTGTGTTGATTGCTGTACCCCACACAGTACAGGGTTGCGTCTGGTTGAGCTCAAGAAGCCAATCGCACAAAGGCCCTGAGTATCTGAAGTGGATTGATGCGGGCGGGTGCCACCCACAGTGTTGATTGCTGTGCACCACATTGCAATCGGGTTGCAGGCCCTGAGGGCTCAGAGGTTTCTGGTATGTGTGACGATGTGTCAACTCAAAAGTTGTTTCCTGTGGATAACCTAGTAAGTTGTAAGTTTGTGTGCTGGCAGGTCCTCTGCCAACAGCAGACAAAGGCCCTGGTGCTGGGCAGCTTCACCCAAGTTGTCACGGGCTGTGTACCATTCCAGCACACCGTGCCGCATCATGCAGTGCAGTGCGTGCTGGAGAGACACATTGCAGGAAAGTGAGCAGATTGCACAGCACACCTAAAAGGAGTCCCCCTGGAAGGGGGGTGCTCCACTTGACAGGGCATGGCAGAGCCTTCTGTGTAACGAAGCTGACGTGCAGTGCAGTGCCGTCAAGGCAGTGCTTTCAAAGGCAGACACAGCAATGGCGCGCGAGAGCACAACAATGAAAAATGCTCGAGTTCAATCAGTGTACTGCACACACCAGGATAAACAGCCTTGCTGAGCATCCATGCAGCCGTGACAGGCTGTGTCGACAGCTACTGGCAAGCCCATGGGATGTGAATTGCGGCCAGCACACGGCGCGCACCACATACAGCTGTGGCCTATGCAATGGATGTTTGCGGCGGCACCATGCAGCTGTGTGTTTGATCATATGGTCGGAGCACAATTCTACACAACCAACCATTAGAGTTCACTCAGCATGATGCTGTGCCCCAGTGTGAGTGAGTGGAAAAAGTCCAGCCTAGTGCACCGGATGCATTTGCAGGAAGACCATGACTGGACAGGCAGCTGCAGCTGCGGGCAGCAAAGCAAGCAGAGCAGGAGGCCAAGCAGCATGCACAGCAGCAGCTGTTGTGGCTACTCAGGGCATGCCAGCGCTGGTAGAAAGGGACCACAGTAGGTTGTCGGCCACCACTGCCGTGGCAGCTCTGACTGCCCGCCAACAGTATTGTGATGCACATTTTGCACCCCCGATCAACCCCAGCTGCAGGGACACAGTGACGGTGGTGGCAGGGAGCCTTGATGATTCTCAACACAGGCATAGCTTCAGGTCAACCTACAGGTGTGGAAAAGAGTGCGGCATCATGCCAATGACCACGCCCTCAGCAGCAGCACTGCTGCTACTGCTGATAGTTGATTGCACAACATGAAGGTGGCTGGGACTCACTGAACTGTCTGCAAATTTCATGCAGCCAGGGGTAGTAAGGGCCCTTACCTGCTGACAAATATGTGATACCTTGTTAAGGGTTTTGAATCAAGGTTTTTGAATCCAGCACAGCTGTTGTTGGTTCTCCGAAGCGTCGATCTATTCGACTGAGCTATCGTTCCCAATACAACCATCTCTTTTATTGAAGCGAACGGAAGCCTTGAAGAACAGCCCAGCAGTCGACCACAGCACCGGTGCCCTGCCAAGATGGAACAGCAACCGGCATCAAGGTCCTCGGAGAACTGCGTTGAGAGCGAGGTGGATGATTATGACTTCGATGATGAACGTAACCCAGGGCTTCCATGCACAGCAGATGGGACAATCCTCCATGACCAAGCTGCTGCTCCAGGCCAGGCTTATGTGGCACCAGCACCCCTACGTGACCATGGCCATGCCCTATTGGCCCGCAATGCAGTCCACGTCCCTCCCCCAACAGACGAACTGTCACGCGCGATCCTCACTCTGCACCATACCCAGCACGACATCATGGCTCAAGCTGTCAAAAAGTTGGCAGAGTTCACCACAGGCCGCCCACCTGCAGCTCCCAAGTCAAGCAAGCAGCAGATGAGGCCGGCAGGGGAGGCGCGGGTGGCTGCCTTTGGCCAGCTGTCCATGCTGATTATGCTGCTGGCAAGCGATGACAAACAGGTGACTGATCTCTTCCCCCTGCAGGATTCATGCTGCGCACCGTTCAGCAGTCCTCGGGCTGTTCCACCAGCACACGCCTGCTGTCACCTGCCAACAGTGTCCAGCAGCTGGGTCAACTTGGCATCACCCTGCAGCAGCTTTTTACTGCCTTCAGCAGTTTTCAGCCAAGTGCTCATAGCAATTTCCAGCCAGCTGCAGGCATGTGCTGATGTTGCGTTGCATGACCCCGTCACAGGTGGAGTTGGCGGCTGCAGCTGTGCTGGACTCCCTCTTCCTCCTCACGCCTGAAGAGCAGGCAGAAGTTGCAGCCAAACCCGACAACATCCATCAGCTGGTGGAAGCGCTGAGGAGTGAGGACTCCGTTGTGCAAGTTGCTGCTGCAGAGCTGCTTTGGATGCTGACAAACAGCACCCCTGACAGCGCAGCTTCAGCAGCCTTCCCCTCAGTCATCGGCATGATTGCAGACATCCTCATCGACAGCAACAACATCCACCTGCAGTCCAAGGGCGTCCAGCTGGTGTGGGCCATTGCGCCGCACATGTATGACCGCTCCAGGCCTGCTGACCTGGCCGTTGTGCGCTCCATCACCTCAGGAGTAGTCAACATGCTCAACCACACAGAGAAGGCGGTTCAAGAGCAAGGAGCAGTACACCTGGCAGAGCTGGGGCATTGTGGTGGGTGTCTTGAGCCAGAGGTGGTGCCTGGTGTCTTTGCTAAACTGGTGGGATGGCTACGCAGTGATGATCCAAACCTGCAGCAGCTGAGCTTGTCAGCCATCAAGAGCCTTACACACTCCAGCTCACAGTACAGGGCAGCGGTAGCAGCAGTGACTGGAACGCTTGATGTGCTCACAGACTGGGCGCTGCAGGGCGTCAGCACCAGCCAGGAGGTGCAGGTTCAGGCAGCTGAGCTGCTGGCTGCTCTGATGAAGGCCCAGGCTGACATCGCCATCCGTGAACAAGTCAAATCAGTCCCAGGCGTCTACAAGAAGCTGGTCAGAATGCTGAGTGATGAGTGGAGCGACAACATCAGGATCCTGGGCGCTGAGATGATAGCCAGCTTGGTATGGCACGATTTTGATGTGAGGACCACCTTCAAAAACACGGATGGCTGCGTGCCAAGTCTCCTGGCGATGCTCAAGAGCGAGGACGTAGGTGTACACCAGAAGGCTGCTCTAGCCCTGGCCCCCCTCACTCTCACATCAAGCAACCAGATTTACCTGGGGTCTCAACTGTCCTACATCCCGCGGCTGGTACAGCTGCTCAAACACGACAACGAGGATACGCAGGCACACGCTTGCCTCGCCCTGTACGACCTGGCAGCTGGCTGCAAGCCCAACCGCGTGATCATGAGGAACCTGCCTGGATGCCTGCAAGTGCTCACAAACCTGTCGCGAGACCAAGAAAGGCGGCGGGTGCGCCTCATGGCTGTGCAGATCCTCAAGTGGTTCACAGGCAACAGGGAGGTGCTGCAGAAGCTGGTAGCGGGTGTGCTGAAGTATGATGACCTCAAGAAAGCACTGCCACCCCCTGCACCCACGCAGCAGCAGGAGCTGCAGGAGGAGGATCCCATCGACGACCACAACTACGGCTGCTACTACTTTGGGCGGCAGGGAGATGAAGATGACGCGCCGTGGTGGGTGTCTGCCTGGCGGGCCCTCAAGGCACGGATCAGGAGGCGCAACCAGAGGTTCGAGCCACACCGCGCACGGGGCTTTGCGCACCGCATCAGCAGCGACATCCAGGCTGTCCTGCCAGGCTGCTGATCTCAGCAAGGAGAGCCTCTCCTGAGGAGGCCTTACGAGTGACACCCAGCAAGAGCAGTTGGTGCTGGATGCAGGCGCAGGGTTTGTGCATGCCTGCTTGCCTGGACCGAAACAGTTTCTGCCTCAAAGGTGGCTCCTTGGCAGTTGCAGCACAGTTTGTTTGGCAAATGAACAGACAGCAGTGTGTATGCTGCGACACCTTGGCACACTTTGGTGAATGGCTTCTGCAGGACGGTTTGTTTGGCAACTGATCACACAGCAGTGTGTATGCTGCAACACCTCAGCACACTTTGGTGAATGGCTTCTGCAGGACAGTTTGTTTGGCAAATGGTCAGACAGCAGCGTGTATGCTGCAACACCTCAGCACACTTTGGTGAATGGCTTCTGCAGGACAGTTTGTTTGGCAAATGGTCAGACAGCAGCGTGTATGCTGCAACACCTCAGCACACTTTGGTGAATGGCTTCTGCCTTGGATGTGCTTCACTGCACTGTAGCACTGCCGTTGTACACCAGGACACATATGCATTGCTGGTGTCAGGTGCTGGTGCATGCAACTGCTGCTGTTTCTGACACAGCTTGAGTGTGCTGGCAGACGCGCACATGTGTGCGGCATGCGCATACTGGCGCTGGCGCAATGGTTCCTGTGCATGTGTTGCGACAAACCAACTGTGGTGGGCCACCTCTGGCGCAAGCAGCCTGCACTGTCAGGCGGGGTGTATCACATGCCATGTGCAAGCACTTGCAGTGCAAGTTGCAAGCCTTCTGAAGTGGGTTTGAGTTACAAATCATGAAGATCCAAAGCGCAGGTACTATACAGTAGCACAAGGCTACAACATCACCATGCTGTCTGCCATGCAGTGTGTAACTCCGCACCCATTGCTACCAGTGGCCATGACAGTGTCAAGTACTGCTGCAGTATGCTTGCACGCAACATGCAGCAGGTAGGGCACCAGGCACCATGCAAGGAACCGCTGTGGTCATGAAGAAGACTGAAAGAAACTCGCGAGCAATCGCCTGCTGTACGTTACACAAACCACATGCATGTACCAAGCACCTACGAAGGCGCCTGATTGGCTGGCCACTTCCTGCCTGGTGGGCAAGGTTGTTTGCAATTAATCATTGGCTCAGTGAGCCTCATGAATGTCAGCAATGCCAGCACAGTGCATCAGCACCAGCACACATAGGCCTTGGCTGCTGCGATGTCACCAGCAGACACCAAACACTGTTGGTGATGTCAGGCCCATGCGTCACTGTAGTGTACTTTCCTGCCCAACGGGCATCACGATCCACAAACTATGTACATGGCGATGCTGAAGCCACACAGGATACGGCAGCTGCTGCAATCATGTACATGTGCTGTAGCCACACATAACACAGCAGTTGCTAGGGGAGCTGGAAAAAAAATGGGAAACCCACAAAAAGAGCGCCCTGCCTGTGACATCCAATCGCTGGCAGGCATAACCACTAGCTCTTTGCCTTGCCAGCTGTCGCTTTGGCCTTCTTTGCCTTCTGCTTGTGGTCTGCTGGTGCCAGGACAGGCGCCTTCACCACCGCTAGGGTGCCGCCTGTTTGCTGTGCTTTGCCGGCTGTGTTGGATTCATTGTTGGCATTGATCATCTTGGTCAATTCCTGCACAGCAGTTGCGAGGGCAGTCAACATGCATGTCAACCCCTCAGTGGTTGCCTTGCTTCCCTGTGTAGACTGGGACATGCACCTTTCCCTCCCCCTCCTCCCAGAGCTCTGCTGTGGACCAGCCCTGGCCAAGCCCACTGCTCATGCACCCCGCCACCCAAGTGTGAAGCATCAGCAGCTTCAATGCATCTAGCATTGGCAGGCTGTGCTGCATAGATCTAGGCGGGCTGTGCTGTGTGATCAACCAATCCAGCGCTGCACTGTACACAGCTGTGCTGCCTATGCTTGCGCTGTGCTGCAGCTGTACTGAGCTGGGCTGCACACCTTCTCATCATTGTACTTCTGCACCAGCTTGGCCTTCTTGGGCTTGATGTCAAACCGGCCTGCATGCAGCGAGACAGCAGTGGGGGTTCAGTACGAAAACACTTGCGCATCTAGCAGACGGCATCTCTCACTTGAGAGGACTGGGTGTTGGGAAACCAGCAGGGGGTCCTGCAGGTCGTTCCTGCGCACCTTTCTTCATTGTCGGCTGCTTGCCATGCCTGTTGCCTGTGGCCTTCTGAATCTTCTTGGCAACCTTTAAAGGTTTTTGAGGCATGTTTAAGTGCTGAATGAAACTCTTGCGCGCTCAGCACTGCTGCAGCAGCCTCAACAACAGTAGGCTGGGTGTGCTGCTGCTGCTGCTGCTGACTGTCGGAGACAGATGGGCGCTGGGAGAAGTGAGAGCGTTGAGGTGACTCGGATCCTGCTTTCGAGTCTATAAAGGGCGAACCGCGGTCTAACAACAACAGCCTAGCGACTCTGCTGCAGATGATGTCTTTTCCATAAATGTGTTGCAGGCAAATGGGCTGTCTGCGGGAGGGTGAAAATCAATGTCACTCGTTGTCATGCAGACTCGGCCAGTCGATAAGGTACCGTGACAATGTGCCATCCAAGGTCATGGGGGTTTGTCCATGAAAACCAGTCCATGGATGGGATCCTAGGCATCCACAACAAAGCCAGTGACACCACCAAGCCATCAGCGCAAGTCATGCAACAGGACAGCTGCCACAAGGGCCACCTGCAGGCACCGATAACTAACAGCTGGCTTCCAGCCGCTGCTTTTGCTGGCAAGGCCCTGGTCAAATGCAGCCTGTGCTGCTGCTTGTGCAGCAGCAGTCAGTTCACCCAGCCCAACACGAGGCACAGCACTGGCTGCTGCCTGCTTCAACCCTCTATTTGCAACGCCACCGTTTGATTGGCCAGCCACAGGGCCTGGCTCCCCATAATCAAATACAGTGTACAGGTTGTGCATGAAGCTGCTACCCAGCACCCAGGCTCCAGGTCCCAGTGCACCCAGAGCTGAGATTTGGGAGTAACACTGCCGGTTGGTGGCGTCCTGCAGCCAGCAGACACGCAAAAACATCAGGCCAGCACGACACACCGCTGCGTACAGGAAGTGACGAGCTACTCTTTCACTCACTCACCAGCCAGCTTTCATATAACCAACCAGCTTGCATGCAGTGTGTCAATGCAGCACAGGCACCACCAGTTTAGTTAATCCATTGTCTTCCACCACTTTCCTCTTTGCTATCACATTCCTCTTTGCTATCATATTTTCCAGCTGTGTGACCAAGGGTAGGTTTTTCAGCTGACTCGAGGCATGTCACAGCAGCTGCCGCTCATTAGCAAGGTCTTGAAGACCTGCAGCTGCATCCCCCCCCCCCTCCTACCTGGTAAGCATAGTCCCCCACAGGCACACTGAAGGCCTTGCCCCCAATGCTGAAGGTGATGTTGGGCATGGTTGCAATAGCTTTGCAATCCAGGGTCACGTTGAAGGCGTAAGGCAGCTGCTGGCAGTAGCCCAGGGACTGCACACGCAGCACAGCAGCAGTGGGCAGTGCAGGAGTGTTGAGCAATGCAAGGAGGGGTAAGTGGCCTTCAGCACCATGAGGCACAGCCCACATAATGCATTATGCAGCAGCTGTCATGAGCAGACCATTTGTTTGTTCTGGCACTCCTTGCTAGTTGTGATCAAGTCCGACTTGGTGATGCACCACATGTGTGACAAGAAGAAGAGAGTAACAACATGAAAGAGAGAGAGAGAGAGAGAGAGAGAGAGAGAGTGAGAGTGAGAGTGAGAGAGAGAGAGACAGGCAGCGCACAATGCCTTGAGCCTTACCCTCTGCTGAGCTGCAGCCAGTTCCTGCGTCGGCGAGTTGGGTTCCTGCTGCTGTGCCATGAACAGCTCCAGCTGCACAGCACCACACAGGATGGACTCTAGGGACTCCGCTGCATTGGGGCCAAACATGCTGCTGCACACCTGCAGGCACAAGCACAGTACACACGGCGGCAGCAAGCATTGAGCATGCACTGAGCAGAGTGTGCCTGCAGGCATTCTCCACGTAAGGCGACGTCGCCATCTCTGACAATCCCTGCTGCACTGGCAGCTGAGGCGACACCACATCAATCCTGCAGCAGGCCCCAGCAGCAGCAACACAGAACTGTCTGTACTACAGTGTTAGTAACACTACAGGATACCCCCCCCAACTGGGGGAGGCACTATCATGTCCATTGGCTTTTTTAACCAAAAGGATACGTCCTGGCTACTTCCATGACACCAAAGACCCTTTCCATTGTGACAGGATGCCTCTCTGCATTGAATGCCAAAATGGGCAAGTCCGCAGTCATCACAATCAATGGCTGACTTGCACAAGCGCACCAAATATCCAAGGCGCCGTGGCATGATGCCACGAGTGCCATGCTGATTCTGCAGTGGATGCCACAGGTGGCAAGTCAGCAGTCAACACACTGTGGGCTCACCAGGTGAGGTCTCCTGCTACTCGCTGCTTGTTGTAGCCACCTAGCGCCATCTCACCCCCAACCCCTGGCCTACTGCTGTCACGGACCAAGTACAACCCAAATTGAGGCTGTGCAACGGCACCTTGCTGGTGCATGGACAGCACTGGGGGTTCAACCCCACCAGCTGCAAGCTTCGAGAGGCCCATACCCTGCAAGGTGTGTTTGGCAGGGCAGCTCTGTTGAGGTGCGGTCAGGACCACCAGAGGCTAAAAAGAGAAATTGAGGCAGTGCTGCCACTGCTATTAACTAATTTGACACGAAACAACGTGGATGCACAAGGTTCACTGAGGCGTGCCGGGCATGCTGCCATTGACACTGGTCACACCCAAGTTGTATGATTGAACACAATCCCATTGGCAAGAGTCACATACAGACAGACGAGTGATAGAGAGTGGTGCTTTTCACTCACCATGATGCCATCCCAGGGCTGCTGGTCACTGCTGGAGCTGTTGTCCACACTCATCTCAACTGCCGCACCCAGCGTCTGTGTGAAAGCTGCCCCTGGCGTGAAGGTGTTGCTGCCGCTGCCGCTGCCGCTGCCTGGTGCTGGCAGGCTGACTACATCCTGCACGAGTATGCTGTCAACCTGACCTGCACCATAAGTGATAGGGACCTTGGTTCCCAGCACCTTGCTGGTACTGGACTGTTGAGGGTTGTACTGAGCCCTCTGGGTGCAAGCCAGGCTGGTGCATTGGCTCGAGGGGATCCAGAGGTTTGCGCTGCCTGTGTCTACCACTAGCCTGAATGGCTGTGCAGGGGTGCCCACACCCAGGGTGGCAACGAATTCATAGTCTACTGTCTGCCATGTCAGAGGAAGCAAGAGGGGACCCTGAGCGCTCACGTTATTAGTGAACAGAACTATAAAAACTACAAAAACAGTTGACGGAGCAAAAGAGGAGGGGCTGTCATCCCTTTGTTGGATCATGACTTGCAGATCCAACCTTTCCTGGGATGTTGCAGGTGCTACATGTTGGTTTTGGTGCTGCTCAATTACTGTTGCTTGAGTTTCACAGATTGATATACCGTTTCACAGTTATGTGGGTACAACTGCTAGGGTCTAGTGTTAACTGCTAGGGTCTAGACTTCCCAACGTATTTGCACCAGCTTGTGGTTCTGGAGTGTTGACATACTTGAATTGGTTGATACACAGTGGGTGATGGGTGTGTCATGACCCACACGACCTGGTGGCCACACAAACACATGCTGCAAGAGTTAACTTGACAGTGAGTCGCTGTCAGCGACTGCCTGCTACAGGCTTCACCAGTGTGCCCTGCAAAAACCCCTTTTGGCCCCCCCCCCCTGGACGTCACCAGGCACAACAAAGCGCCAGACACCACATGGACACTTAGCCCCTGCCAGCTGCAGGAGCTAACCACGCAAGCCCACAGCACTGGCAAACCCAGGAGCTCTTGCAACCAACTTGACAAATAGCAGCAACCTGCCTGCCAAAGACCTCCCGTTGCACCACAGCATACGGGGCCCTCAATCACAGTAGATACAGAGTATGAAATCCCAGCGATAGCCGCCCCACTGCTGCCACTGCTTAGTACCTCGTAGGGTTTGCCGTGGGGTTCATGCAGGGTAAGCTGATGCAGCTGCCCCCCGATGATGAGTGCCTGCGCTGGTCTGCAAGCTCCAGTCTCAGCTGCTGCTCAGCTGTGGCCAGGTCCTTCACCTGGATCTCAACCTGCAGGGCAAGCACATGGCAGCATCAGGTGACATGATGTCACAGCACTGTGCGGCTGCATGCCTGAGCTGCTGGTGAACCTGCCACCAACTGTATGCTGGCGCTTTTTTACCCTCGATACCTTTCAGGACACCATAGCCATACATGCAGCGTCCTATAGGTAGCTACAGGGGTTGACGCAGACCTGCATAGCTCATTGTCTGGCAGCAAGCACGTGCTGGTGGTCCTCAATAGCGACGTGCACAAGCCTAGGCATACCTTGTTGGCTCTGCTTTCTGCTGCCTTGAGTTTCAACTCAGCCTCCCGAGCAGCGCTGCGTGCTTCACTGATCTGCAACAAGGCAAAAGCACACCCATGGCACACAGGTGTTTTGCGAGTGCTCTGGAGAGGTACCAGCAGCACCTACGGTGCTGTCTGTCTGCAAGCAGGGCCCTTTCAAAGGGCCAGCAAGTTGCTTGCCGCTGCTGAGCTTGTCCAGGTGGTGATTCGCCTGTATTGGCACAGCTGCCCAGCTGCACATGGCAAAGCCATCTGGCGTTCAGCAACTGCGTGAATGCAGCGATGCCCCCTCCCCCGTTCCTAGCCCCCCCACCTTTTTGTCAGCCTCTGCCTCACAGCGCTGCACAAAGTCCGCCACCATCTGCCCGTACTGCTGCTGCAGGCAGGCCGTGAGGCCTGGCCACTTGGTGGGCCCACTGGTCTGAGCGGCGTACTCAGACACAGTGCGTGCCACCTCCCCCTGCACATCAACCCACCGGCTGTGCAGCCTGGCCGCCTGCACAGCACAAGCAGAACATGCAGCAACTTCAGTATAGTTAAAGCAGTCAACTTGGCAGATATGAGCGGCTTCCCCACCTGAGCATACTGGGCAGTCAGACAACCAAATGAAACGGCCTCAGCCTGTGCTTGACGGTTCACAGTCAGCACCCATGTAGGTGTGTTAACACCACAATAAGCACTTTGCAGACTTCCTAATTGCAGCACTAGCCTGGTCCCTGTCGACTGGAAGCAGGCTTGAGCAACCAATCATGTGCACATGGCCCTGTCTCACCGTGCTGATCTGCTGCGCTGCCTTCAGCAGCTGCTGGTCCACCTTGGCTGCTGCCCGTGCCAGCACTGCTTCCCGCACGAGCTCAAACCGCTGCTGCAGCGCGTCCCGCAGTGCTGCCTTGGCTGCGCCACGGATGCGTGGCTCAGAGACTGCTATGGCCTTGAAGGTCGCCTTGGCCTTGTCCACACAACGCTGCAGGACACGCACACCCGCCAGCACTGAGGCTGAGCATCTCATGTGTGAGGGAGTATTACGTTGCTGCACGCTGACACAAAGAGCCACAATCACGGCGACTGCTCTTATTTGGATTGGATGCTGCAATGTATATGTATAGGGCGAGGAACATGGCTTACGCGATTTACGAGTTGAAGCAGACGGGGTTGGCCCAGAATGACTGCCACCCAACCTACTGCTGGTTTGCAAATCAGCTGCCCGCTGCCCGCCTCACCAGGTGCTCCTGCAACAGTGCGTCTGCGTCTGCCGGCGTGCCCTCCTGGTCAAACTCCCGCACATACACCTCCTCAGCTGCTGCTGCTGCCCGCCTGCACTCAGCCTCAGCAACACCCTGCAGCACACACACAGAGGCATATGAACATGTCACGCGGTGGGCGCTGATGGGCAGCAGGCAGGCGCTGGCTGGCACGTCCATCAGCACTGCTGCTCATTCCATCGATACCCCAGATCTCGCGCAGCTGCCATCCTGTCCGCATGGCTGATTTGCTGTGCATAGCAAGGCTGATGAGTTGGGAATAGATGCGCATTTCCTCCTTGAAATTTACCCCAGCCCAGCACAAGGCAATGTAACTGCTGCATACCTGCCATGCTGTGGCGATGGTGGGCACTGCCCCATCGTTGATGGCTGCCACATATGCCTCTGCCAGCCCTGCCAGCATCGCTCCTGTGACAGGCGCGACACCCACACGCTTGGGCTGCGCCCGTGACAGCAGCTGGTTCAGCAGCTTCGCCACACCCTGCAATGGGGGCACACGGAAGGGATGTTGAATTAAGAGTACCTTAGCAAGCAGACAGCTGAAGCATATCGGT
Organism: Desmodesmus armatus; assembly: GCA_007449985.2. Lineage (NCBI taxonomy): Eukaryota > Viridiplantae > Chlorophyta > Chlorophyceae > Sphaeropleales > Scenedesmaceae > Desmodesmus > Desmodesmus armatus. The sequence goes on from VIIQ02000562.1 coordinate 123,371, forward strand.
TGACTCTGGCGCACACAGCAAGAGCAAGCCGCACTCGCAACCGAAGGCAGCCCAACCCAGCAGACAGGCACATCCGATAATGTCCCACCGAAAACAGCATACAAACTCCTTCGTGCTGCCCCGCCCTTTGCCTTTACCCTCTGCGTCACCTTTGCCTGCCCCGGCCTCTGCCCTGGTGCCAGAGCTCCCTGGTGCATGAGCATTCAGATGGAGGGCATTGCTCAGCAGCGGATTCATGAACCCGTGTCTGCCCCTCCCCCTGAGCGCCAGGCACACCTGACTGAACTCAGGCCGCAGCTGGCTGCTGTCGAGTGTGTCCAGGTGGTTGAGCGCCCGCTCGTCATGCATGGGCCGCACCAGCGTGTAGCAGTCGCGGTCGGGAAACAGCGACTTGATGCTGTCACGGATCTGCACGGCAACAGACAGTGCGGCAGCCGATGAGGACGATGCAATGAGGCGTGCAAGCGAGCAGCATCACTTGCCTCCATCAAAGCTTGGTCCGACGCTGAGGAGCAGCTGAGACTGCCAGGCCTGTCCAACAAATTCTGACATGAGCCCCGCTTGAGTGCAAACTGTATTCATCTGGGCTGTTCGGTGAAGCAGTGCCTCCCAGGGGAGATGTGCTGATGCGCACCTGGTTCTTGGCCTCCACTGCGGGGCCTGCCCCTGGTGTTGGTGACAGTGCTGTCTCCAGGTACTGACGCGGCGACACCTGCAGCCAGCGGCAACAACGATACAGAACCCTGGATCTTGCTCATCCTCTGTGTCTCCTTGCGTCTCAAACAAACTCCTGCAACTGCACGTGCCCAACAACAACAGCATTCCATGGGTTTGGATGTTATACAGGCACCTGCTGCCTGCAGCACTGTGCCTGTGGTGGCTGAGTTGCCATCTGCAGGCTGCTCAGGGGTGGGCCGAAGCTGTCTGCTGCGCATCCCTGTTGCATCCAATTTTCATCACCCCCCCTCCCTACGAAGCACCACTCACCTTGTGTCCGTCCTCCTCCAGGTCGAGGTAGAAGTCCCTCAGCAGCCACAGGAAGGAGGGGGTGAAGGAGCGCAGCTCATACGCATCCTCTGCAAGCAGCACAGGCACACACAACGCATAATGCGCCTGCTTGAGCATACCCAGGCCTATCCTGTGACGAGGTGTGCAAGGTGATTGCGATGCAGCATGCTCACTCACAGGCGCCCTCATGAAACTGGGCACAGGCTCTTAGCTGTGCAAGCCAGTTGAACCGATGCCGTCTTACTGTGCCTGCGCACTCCAGCACAGGACAGCTTGCTGTGGTTTGAAGCAGCAAAGCTCACAGCTGCTGAGGTCGACCTCTAAGTTGCACGCATGGGCGCATGTGCATCCGTCGGACCTGGCGCCCTCGCTGCTGCAAGCTCTGGGGGGTGCAGCAGCACACCCAAGTGGTGTGACGGCTCAAACAGCCAGAGCCCCTTGTCCCGCTGCCGCTGGCAGTCCTACCTGCAGCTGGCCCTGTGGCGCGCACGCGCACGTGCTTGGTGATCTGTGTGACCAAGCTGAGCCTGTCCAGGGCTGCCTCATCGATGGGCCCCATCTGGTTGAACACAAACATGCTGGACAGCAGTACAGCCAGGGACAGCAGCTGCACAGCGTCTTGGGCGCGCTGCACACAGTACACAGCGAACAACAAGCAGCAAGGCTGGATCATCATCTAGACATGGCCAAAGGGTTCATTGTAGTACTAGGCTGCTTGTAAGGCTGCTGCGCAGGAGAAGGAGCTGTACAACATGACATTCGTGGTTGCATTGCCGAGCCCTGTCGCAGCAGTGCATGCATCAGTGCGCCTCACCACTTGGGTTTGGAGTGCATCAGCTACTGTGCAACTGCAGCATTGTGGTGAGGGCGGTGACCCCTACCCCTTGCTGCATACCTACCTGGTCGTAAGCATCAATGCCCTCAGAGTCTAGCAGCACCTGCAGCAGGCAGCCCATCAGGGGGGTTATGCTGAGCAGCAGTGTATGCAGCCTGCTGCTGGAGATTGCTTCACTGCTTGTACATGCACGGTGCATGTTGAGAAGGACTCTCTGTACAATGTTGCTCCTGTATAACTTTGCATGGCAACATGCCCGGCCATGCTGAAGCTGCTGCACACATCCACTTACTAGGTGGTAGGGGTTGCCATCTGGGCCCACCCGCTGGAAGGGCTGTGACCAGATCCAGAGTCCCTTGGTGCAGGGTCTGTGGCTGTGTGCAAGCTTGAAGCCTGTACTTTGGCCCAGCAGCTGATTGAGTATGTAGCTCTTCCCTGTCCTGGCCCGCCCAGTTACTGCTATCACCCCCACAGGGGTCTTGATGGAGCGCAGGCAGGCCAGTGCCTCTTGCCCGCACTCAACAAGCCCTGTGTCGCTGTCGTACGCGATGAGCTGCAGTGGGGCTGGTGCACCATCCGGGAACACTGCATGCTCGTAGGAGCCCATGCTTCCTGGCCTCCTGGGTGCTGGCAAGCACAGCAGCAACTGCTACCTTCTGCTGGCACCACTGCAGCTGCTGCTGTTCTGCCAACCACCAAATAGCAGCAAGAGGAAGCGCTGCAGGGGGCTTGCCGTAGGTATTTGATGTGATGAATTCACGGAAATGCAAAGAGAAGCTGTCAAGTCGTGGTGTTGGGCAGCAGAAGGTCAGGATACTGTATACCAGAACGGTGAGGCCCAATATAGGGTTTGATGCACAGTTAATTTGTAGCATCCACCCAAGGATGAACATGCACGTGAGGAGGCAAGCTGCAGGTGAAGCTGCCTGGCTGATCTTTTAAAACTCTTTGACTGAACCTCCGACAGACGTGGACGGGAGGTGGTCAGCGAGTTAACAAGTTGACTCTCGTAGCATTTTGGGGGGACCTGCAGACCACGTGCAGCACCGGAGGATGGGCATGGTTGCATCCAGCCACCATCAACTGCTCAATGAATGCTCATACAGAGAGATACCGCAACTCAGGGGGCACAGGGAGGCTCAGCGCCTCCTTCAAGTTGTGTACAGCAATCACTGCCAGCAGCTGCTCCCGTTCCATCAAGGCCTCCCTGCCAGGCTGGCTGTCTTGATCAACTGCATCATCAGCACCCCCGCCCACTGCATGCTCATCTGGCCCCTCAGGTACTGCTGGCAACAGCTGCTGCTCATGTTCACGCTGCTGCTGATCCCCATCCCCAGCATCTGGCCCAGCAGCAGCAGCGCTCCAGGGCTTAGCCAGGCCCAGGGGGCTCAGCGGCTTGCTGCTGCCTGGCTGCGACACCATGTGGTGCATGCCTGCCAACGTGGGGCTCCCAGCATCTATGCTGCTCCTGATGGAGTTGGCATGACTGGAGGTTGACGGCGTTGCCACCTCGGAGCCCTTCCGGCTTGCCATCCTGGACTCACTGCCCTCTGTTATGGTGCTCAAGCTGCCGCTCAACCCCAAACCCTGACCAATGGCTGCAGTCAAGTGCCGCAGCTGCAGCAGCTGCTGGGTCAGGGTCTGCTGCTGCGTTCCCTTGGCAGGCACTGCCAGCGCTGCGTGCTGCTCCTCCGTCGGTATCCCCTGCTGCTGCTGCTGCTGCTGCTGCTGCTCTGGAGACTGCTGGGTGGTGCTTGCAGCAACGGCAGCAGCACCAACAGCACCAGCAAAAAGATTTGCTACTGCAGCCTGGGACTTGGGGGAGTCAATACTGGGGCGTGAATCCGTACTACCGCGTGAGCTGCCTCTTGACGGGCGCCCAAACCAAGAGCCCAGGGCTCGACACTGCTTGTAGGCAGCAGGCACAGGCAGCTCGACACTGCCCTGCCTGGCGGATCCCTTGGCCCGGCCGCCCTTGGGGCTGTTCTCCTGGCTGCCTGATGGGCTGCTGGTGGTACTGACAGCACCACCGGACGGGCTGACAGCAGCTGCACCCACGCTTATACCGCCAGTGTCCACGTTCTGAGCAGGCGCCTGGGGTTTGTATGCCGCACCAGCCCGCACGGAGACCTCCTTTTCAAGGCTCTTCCTCTTCCTGCCGCCAGCTGCCGACCCCCGCTGCTCCAAGCTGCTGCGCTGGCTGTTGGCTGCGCTGGTGCTGCGGCTGGCTTCCCACATCTGCCCCGCCTGCTGCAGCAGTACAGCGTCTGCCACATCTGCTGCACTCACTCCAGCCTCCCGCAGCAGATCTGACCAGCTGCGGCCATAGCCGCCACCATCAGCCCCTGCTTGGCCCTCCTCTGGCCTTCCTGCTGGTATGCGAATGTCTCCATCACCACTGCTGAGGCTGTTGTCATCACTGCTGTGTGTCTGGCGCCGAGAGCCCTTGATCTTATGATGGAGGAGGACTGACGAGGACTGCAGGTTGCTGTTACCAAGGCGGCTGTGCTGCTTGGTGCTGCCAGTCAGCCCCGCCCAGGCCTTGTGCAACTTCAGCAGCAGGCTCCGCTTGCGGCGGTGCTTCCCGTGCTTGCTGACTGTGACATGGCCTGGGGCGTTTTGCCACTGCTGCTGCTGCTGCACGGTGTGCAACTTGTTTTGCAGCAGGGTGCCATCGGCGGCTGGCCACAGCACCAGCGCCTTGTCGCCGCAGGGAAGAGAGCTGCGGTCAAGGCTGCTGCGGTTGGTGCTGGCACCGCCAGGGCCTGCAGGCGTGCTGCTGATGGCTGCGCTGTCCCTTGCCAAGGTGACCTCACTACTGGCGCTGCAATGGAGGTTGCCCTCAACTGCAGTGTTGCCGGTGCCCACGCCCAGCACAGCATCCATGCGCAGGGCTGCTGGCCGTGCTGCCATCATGGTGGAGCTTTTGGTATTGCTTGAGCCTGGAGCTCCTACTTCTGCGTCCGCCAATGTGCCACCAGCAGCAGCCATCTGGAGGGCCACTGCGCTGCTGTCAGGGCTAGTGAGAACGCTGGTACTGGCTAAATTTGATGCACTGTCGTCAGAAGACTCCCCTGAGCTGCCGTTGGCGCTGACATCCGCTACCACCCCACTGCCAAAGCTGGTCAGGCCGTCACTCTTGCTGCTGAGGCTGCTGACATCCCTGCTCAGCAGCTTGCTGGCAAGGCCATACCCAGCAGGCACCGCGGCTGGGCTGATCTCATGGCTGACCCTGCCGCTGCTGCAGCAGCTTCCCTCCTGCTCACTGCTCCTACTAGTAGTACTGCCCCTACCAAGTGCTGCACCTGAGCTGTTCTGGGTGGCGTACGGTGGGGGGTACGGCGTGCTGTTGTGTGCTTCCACTGAAGCACGCCGAGTAAGGCTCTGCTGCTGTATACTGCGGGTGCTGCCTGCACTGCCTGTGCTGTGGAACAAGCTGCTTGTTGCTGCCATGGCAGCCCCACTTTGCTGCTGCGGCTGCAGCGGCAGCGGCTGCTGCTGTTGCACACTCGGCATGTCTAGTGACTGGCGGTGCCCAAGCTGCAGGCTGGCTTTAGATAGGGGCAGCCGGTAATCTGTCGAATCCATGCTGCCCCTCTTTCGGCTGCTGCCTAGCCTATTCCAGCTCCAATCCTCTATAGAGGTCCGTGTGCTGCCGCCGGAGCCCCCAGTGCTGCCCCGGCCTGTGAGCAGCACTGCTGTCCTGGCGGCGCCGCTGGTGCTGCCGTAGGGCGTCATGCTGTCAACCACACACATGGGGGCAGCCGCGGCAGGTCGAGCTTCAGCTGCCGCAGCAGGGTGTGGTACTTGGCGAAGTGGGGCCTGCGCAAATGCAACAAAGTGCAGCAACTTTCTCAAAACATATCAACGGTTGCAACAAGCAAGTGCGCATAAACAGGGAAGTCACTCCGGGAATGTTGTGAACCTGCAGGTTTGGTACTACCAGTGGCATTTAGCAGGTGTTGCATGTTGATGCTGCACATGACAGGCTGTCGACCGGCGCAGCTGCGCAGCATCACAGGTGTTGCAGAAACCCTGAGCTAGACAAGCGCTGCTGGCAGCCTCACTAACACAGCCCCTTCCACCCCAGGCCTCTTTTGCCTCAGCACAGCCAGCACGGAGTCCCGGCACAGCGCTTGCAGCCTCCTCACCTGAGAAAATCTTCCTGCAGCAGCTCAGCACAGGAGGGCCGTTCAGCCGGGTCATGTGCCATCATGCGGCGCTGCAGGGCCTGCAGCTCCTTGCTGTATATGTTGGGCAGCGGGGACGTCTTGCCGCGCCTAATAGCATGTTAATGTATTACCATGCGTTAATCAGCAAAGCTGATGCACCCAGGGTTCAGGCCCTGCAGAACCATGGGCTTGCGCACTGCGACGGCATGCTTAGCTCTTGCCGTGCTTCTTGCAAGGCACGTTTTGCTGTTGTTGACACAACAGCGCGACTCGCTACTTCGGTAGCGTTTTGTAGTGTTACACACTCTAGCCTCCGGCTCGATCTCAACAACCCCATTCTTGGCACTCACAGTGCCAGAGCCAGTTTCGGAGCTGCACCGCACTCCGCTCTTTTGAACACAGAGAGTCAACATCGGAACAGCTGATCGGGAAGCAGGCCTGCAGGGCATCTCGTGGTGTGGCCAGATCAGCAGTAGCAATGCTTCGGGCACAAGGAGAGCCATCCCATCTGACCTGGCAGCTAGGCCAGCTAATCAATCAGCACGTAAGCCTGCAGTCACCTGCTGGAGATATCCAGCAGCAGCCAGAGTACCTGGGCATGGTTTGGCAGATGATCACACCAGCAGCAGAGTGGGTGGTTCTGCCCCTCTTTGGCTGGGAGAAGCTGCCAGCAGACCCCAAGGAGCTGCTGGAGGGCGCAGACAGCAATCTCCTGCTGACCACGTGCCTGGTGACAGCAAACGCCCTGTACAGCGGCGATGAGGGCTCCAGCAGCAGCGCTGGAGCCGGCAGGCCCTAAGCAAAGGAGCCTCATCAGGCAGGAGTGGGTCTAGGCCCCCACGTAAGTGCCAGCCTTTGGCTTCCTGTCTGTACACCCTGGTGGCTTCTTGCATGCAACCTAGGGTGGGCACACATTGTAGTGTGCTGTGTCTCCTGTGTTCCTCTCTCTTTTGTGGCGATGGTGGTCCCCCCCTCCCACCCCTTTCCTTGTGATACACCCTTGCCCCAGCGCTTGGGTCGGTGCGCCAGTCATTGGCGCGCCATCGGGGCCTCCCCCACAGTCGTTTCTTGGTTGCAGCATGGTGTGCCTGTGGAGTGGCGGGGGGGCCGTCCCCCACCCCCCTTCTACAAGAAACCCCTGCCGTCTACTCATTCTCAGCGGCAGTGGTGGTTGCACACAGAGGCTCCTCGTTTTGTGAAGCTTGGGGTGTTAACACAGTTGGACGCCCGGCCTGACCACTGTTCTAATGCCTTTTGCGTGCCTAAAGGGGAGACCTGGCGGTTAGTTGTCAACCTGAAGCACAGCAACAAGTTTAATGTTGCTCACAAGTGCCGTTTTGAGACGCTGCGTATGTTGCAGCGCTACGACCTTGCCAATGCTTGGGCGGTGAAAGCGGACATGCAGGACGCTTTCTACCAGGTGCCTTTGCACCCTTCTGCGCGTGACTACTTTTGTTTTGAGTTTGCTAGTTGCTATTACAGGATCAATTGCCTCCCCTTTGGCTGGAACAATTCTCCCTATTATTTCACCAAGGTTACGCGCCCCTTTGTTGCCCACCTGCGCGCTCCTTTCCACACCCCGGTTCCCCCTGGCTGCATGTACCCCTCCCCCTCTGGAGGCTTGGCACGCACAGGGTGTCGTGTGCTGCCATACTTGGACGATTTTCTTTTCTTGTTCCCTGACCCTGAGAGTGCGGCTGCTGGTGCTCAGTGGATCCTGTCCCTGATGTACTGGCTTGGTTTCACACCGCACCCAAAGAAGTCAGTTTGGCAGCCGTGTCAGCAGTTGGAGCACCTAGGGCTCACTGTCGACCTGGCGGCTGGCACCTTTGCCGTCCCCCCTGCCAAAGTGGCCAGGCTGGCTCGCCTGGCCAAGGGCCTCATTGTTTCAGCCAAGCTGAACAAGCGCTTGGTGCCCAAGCGCGACCTGGCGTCTTTCTGTGGTTATGCTCAGTCTGTTCGGTTGGCTGTCATGCCTGCCAATTTGTTCTTGCGTGCTCTGTACGATGATTGCAGCAGTGTCAAGGGTTGGGGCGGCGATGTGCGCCTCTCCCGGCAGTCTTTCAGGGACCTTGAGTGGTGGTGTCAGATCCCTGAGCAGCACCTAGTCTCTCCTATCAGGTTGAGGCCTGCTGCCATCGACTTGTTTGTAGATGCTTCTGACCTGGGCTGGGGCGCTGTGATTCCCGACCTTGCTGAAAGCCCTGATTCAGTAGCTTCTGGTCGTTGGTCTGTTGAGGAACAATGTATGCACATCAACCAGAAGGAAATGCGCGCTGTGCGCTATGCCTTGCTGTCCTACGCGCCACTGGTACGAGACAGGGTTGTGCGATTGTTTGAAGACAATACTGTTACGCAGAGTGTTTTGGGTAGGTTTGCCTCGCGTTCAGCAGCACTTATGGCTGAGTATCGTCTGCTGTGGGCGGTGCTGGACAGCCTGCATGTGCACCTTCAGGTTGTCCGGGTCTCCTCTGAGTCCAATCTGGCTGACGCCCCGTCCCGCTTTGTGGACCATGGGGATTTCCAGTTGCACCCGCGCATCTTTTGCGCCCTCAACACCCTGTGGGGCCCTCACACCCTAGACCTGTTTGCTGCTGACAGTAACACACAGCTGCCGCTGTTCTTCAGCATGCACCGCTGCCCAGGCAGCTCTGGCGCGAATGCATTCCTGCAACCTTGGCATGGGCACAATGCCTACGCCTGCCCGCCCTTCAACAGCAGTGTCTTGCTGCAGCTAGCTCAGAAGGTGCGGGAGGACCGTGCTACTGTCACTGTGGTGGTTCCTTGTTGGCCTGCTCAGCCGTGGTTTCACGAGTTGATGTTGATGGCTAAAGACAGCATGTACCTGCCAAATGCCACCTTCATTGCAGGCCCTTCTGGGCAGGCCCACCTGCCCAGCCAGCATTGGCGGATTATGGCTATCAGGATTGAGCACGGTGGCTTTGGCTTGTAGCAGTGATGCAACCGTTTGCCCCTGCTAGCTGTCTTTTGCTGGAGTGTTGCTGCTAATGCCGCTCAGGCAGCAGCCATGCCACCGCCCCGGGCGCGTGTGCTTGCAACAGCAGCAGTGCCGTCATGTCGCTCTTTTGGGTTGCCGCCCGCTCCTTTGCTGCGGCAAAAACGTGTTTAGACTAGCTGTCGTCTGCTGAGTGATGCGGCCGTGGCTCAGGCAGCAACTATGGCAGCGCGCCTATGGCTCGCGTTGCGGTGTGCAGACAGCAACCTGATATGTGTTCCTTCTTGGGTTTGCCCGCTCATGTGCAGCGGCCATGCATGTCTCGGCTAGCCGTCGGTTGCTTGAGTGATGCGGCCATTTGGCACAGGCAGCGGCTATGGCAGCGCGCCTCTGACTCGCGTTGCGGTGTGCTGGCGAAAGCAGCCTTGACATTCTCTCCGGACTTGGGTCTGCGCCCGCTCCTTTGCAGCGGCCGTTCGTGTTTCGGCTAGCCGCCGTTTGCTGTAGTGATGCGGCCATTCGGCTAAGGCAGCAGCTATGGCAGCGCGCCTCTGGCACGCGTTGCGGTTTGCTGGCGACAACAGCCTGGACATCGTCCTATACGGTCACCCGCGCATGTGCTAGCCACTTGGTGACGATGTCCCATCCCTTGACACAGTTTTTGCTGTCCCCGCTGTAGGGGGCGGTATGCTACGGCGGCTCCTTGCAAGCCCCACTAGCTGCCTTGTGTCATGTGGCCTGCCAGTTTTCTTGGTTGGGACATGCTTTGGGGACAACACCTCACTTCTGCTTTGGAGTACATGCAATGCAAACAATGGCAGAGCTGCCGGCCGCAGCAGTGCCCTCTCAGTGGCCAAGCTGCCAACTTCAGCGTCATGTCTGACGCGGTGACCCCTTTTCTGGTGGTTGGTGATTTTACAGTTGCATGCCCACAGTTGTGGCTGTAAGAGGTCTGCCTATGTTTGTATGACGCTTGCGTGACGCTAAGGTCACACTCTCTCCCTTTCGCTGGGTGGCTGGGGAGTTACTCATGGGCACTCCCGAAGTGCTGCATATGCCGTGTATGCTGTCCCGGCTGACCTGCATGCATGCATGCTTGTTATGGTGCCTTGGTGCACTTAGTAGCTCACCAGGCCTTCAACACAACTTCAACACATCTTTTTTATTATGGCAATCCCTATGCAAGGTGAATTAATAGCATGTTAATGTATTACCATGCGTTAATCAGCAAAGCTGATGCACCCAGGGTTCAGGCCCTGCAGAACCATGGGCTTGCGCACTGCGACGGCATGCTTAGCTCTTGCCGTGCTTCTTGCAAGGCACGTTTTGCTGTTGTTGACACAACAGCGCGCCCACCGCACCCTCCCTGGGCCGGTGTTTGGGGCCTTCCCCTGGTTGCTTTCTCCCTTTTCAACTTGTTGTTTGGTGGCTTTGCCCCCTCTCCGAAAAAAGTGTAACACACAAATGGCAATCCCTATGCAAGGTGAATTAATGAGGTGGTAGATGATGCTGATGTGCTTCGCCTGCGGGAGTGGCAGCCAGCAGTGACACCTTGTCGCCCCAAGTTAGAGACACTACCGTAATAGTTTGATTAGTAACCTACTCGGCTGTTGAACTCGGCTGCGAAGCAAACCAGACCTCTGTGCAAATGGCCCCAACAGCCATGGCAGCGATGCCAGCAGTGCTGAAGTCGCTGCAATGGCCGCAGCTTGGTTTCAAGCCGGCCGTGGGTACTACTAGTACCTATGAGTAGTGCAGATGAGCTTGACAAGGCGGGCCGTCAACAACCAGGCATCGGATGGCAGGCTGCCCAGGATGCACAACCATGGATCACAGTCTGTGCTTGCGGCAAGTGCTGTGCAGCCCTAGCACAGCCTGAAGTTCAGCCGCTCACCCTGAAGGCCGGCTTGAGTGCTGCCATCTCATACAGCACACAGCCTGCTGCCCACACGTCAGCCTTGAAGCCATAACCTTCACAAGCAACCATCTCTGGCGCCAGGTAGTTGGGCGTCCCCACGAACGAGTGCGCCCACACACCCCTTGTCGGGTACACGGAGCCGCTGCTGCTGGTGTTGGTGCTCTCTGCTGCCTTGCTTGCGCCGGAGCCGCTGTTGCTGGTGGTAGCTGCAGCATCAACAACCTGCCAAGAAGGCCAGGACACAGTTGGTGGTTTGGTGTGGTGAGGTGAGTGTGAGACCGACAGGTTGATACACCCTTGTAGGCAGCTGAAAGGCACAGTCAAAAGGTTGCAGGCGAGGCTGTCCTCTTGATCTTGACGCTGACACACGACTAGACATTCCATCATACAGCTGTACAGTACAGTGCGTGCATGCTTTCCAGCAAAATCGAGCACTGTATGCAGCAGCCCACCTTGCTGATTCCAAAATCTCCCAGCTTGATGAGGCCCTGGCTGGTCATGAAGATGTTGTTGGCCTTGATGTCACGGTGCATGATGCCGACCTGCCATAAATTCACAAGCAACTGGCAGTGAAATTCTCATCTCGAATTCAGCTCATTTACATGGTCCTGGAACTGGCACCACTCCACTGTCAACCAGGCACAATCACTTGAGAACTTTCATGACATACTGATTACGCAGCCCCCTGAGATCGGGTCCGGCCCGATGCCGTCTCACCGCGTGCACGTGCGACAGTGCGGAGATGAGCTGCACAAAGTAGCCGAGGAGCTGCTCCTCGGACATGTACGTTTGCGCCTTGGCGTGCCGCTGAATGACGCTTTCCAGGTCCCCGCCATCGGCCCACTCCATGACGAGCTGCAGCGACCTCTGCCCCTTGTCCCCGTCGGAGAAACACTCGTGATACCTGCAGCACACAGCGCATTGGATTGCTAAAACACGCCAACATCATGTCTCGACTAAGTGACAATGCCTCGACGTGCCACTCGTGTCATAAAGAAATGCGGGTGCGCAACTTCCAGGGCCCCCGGCGCACCATCAAGCTGTATGCATGGAAGCCAACACACCTTATGATGTTTGGGTGCAGCGCCAGTGTTGCCAGCACTGCCACCTCACGCTTCTGGCGCACCAGCTGCTCTTCCTGGCTGTGGCCAACTTGTGGCACGTCCATGGTTTTGATGCACACCAGGCGGCCTGTTGGCAGGTGCCGCGCCTTGTACGCACACCCAAACGCACCCTTGCCTATGATGTCCAGCAGCTGGTATTCGCCCTGTGCAGCATCACCACACCGACACCATCTGGACACTATGCTGGTGACAGAGATCACCAGCGTCGCAGCCGCAGTCGCACATTTGGACCGACCACTGTATACATCTTCGGCCCAGCATAGGTAACTGTTATGTCGGTCGGTGGCACGATATTCACCATTGCAAATCGTTGGTGGCTGACACAGGCACACCCTGCAGGTCCTGGTGTGCATCTCCAGCACATCAGCACGGTACTAGCAAACCACTCGCACCTGCAGCGCAGCTGCTGGCTTGGTTGTAGGTGTCAAGACAGGGAACATCTTGCGCACGGCCTTCAGCTGCATGCGCGACAGCTCACCGCCACGAGGGGGGCTCTTACCAAGGGCGTCCTTCGCCCTGGGACTGTGCGGGCTGCCAGTTGGCTGCTTCTGTTCCTGAACAGGCCAGCTACTGCACCAGCAGCACTGGCCAGGCCGGCCCTAGGGCTTGCTGCTGCTCTGGGGCTGTTCGGCTGAGGCAGATGCCCCAGGACCGCTGCTACAGCTGCTGAATGCGCGGCCTCGCCCCCTGAGCCATGGCTAGCTGCCAGGTGCCGGGCTATCTGCTCCCTTAGGTCTGGCTCCGCCTTTTTGTGGCTGTGGTGGGGGTGAGCCAGCAGATGGTGGCCTGTAGCGGCTGCTGCAGCACTGGTGCTGGTGCCTGCTGTACTGGCTGCTTGGCTCCAGGGTGCTGCAGGGGTGCACCTGACACAGGTGACCCGGTCAATTTGGGTGAGATGAGGCCCTGCACGTGAAACAGCATGCCAACTAGTGGTGGTCCCCCTAGTCCACAGGTGGAGGTTACAAGTGCACTGCTGAGCACTTGGTGGCTTATGCGCGCAGAGTACTCTGGTATGACTGCTGCAGCTGGCCTGCGATGGCCCATGTCAGCGACATACGGTGAGCCAGCGGTTACTGGCAAGCTTTGTACAGCTGGGACCTCATCAGCTGCAGGGACAGTAGAGTCACAGTCAGGCTGCAGGCCATGCTAGCCTGAACCACCAGTCAGTGGCAGTATTAGCGCACCTGCGCCTCCCACTGCTGCCACTGCGCTGCCAGCTCCGGGTCCTTGTCCACCTGGTCACGCACCCAGTTGCGGTAAACTGCAAGCAGCACAGCACACATGTACAGGTGCCACTTCTGTCAAACACAACACACCAGCCACCCATAAAATTAGTGAACAGAATGCAACACTGGCTGCAATCTGCAGCTGATCGGAAAGGAGCTGTACACGGCAGCATACATGCATAACGTCCCTCAGACTCTGAGAGTGTGTAAAACCATGCATATGCCAGTGTCTGTTGTAAGTCTACCAGTCAGCTGCTGACTGCTGTGTGGCACGTTTTGATGTGCTGTAGGCTACATGCTGGTGACCTCATCAGCCCGTTGCTCCCTCTCCTGCTACCCTCCTGTAAGACTGCGCTGCGCCTGTAACATGTCTGGTTGCAGTATCTGAGCACAGGCCAGCATAGCAGTGTTGATCAAGCCCAACAGCTCACATGCGTACTCGTCCCCAGTCACAGTTGCCGTGCTTGCCATAAATGAAGACTCCCCCATGCAGCTGGTGGTGCTCAGTAAGCTGAGAGGAGGCGGGTGCCCAGCAGGTCCGTTCGTTTGAACAAGCTGAGGCTCGTAAACAGAGTTGGATACCATGTTCAATCGCTCCCTGGAGCCCTGGACTGCTGGGATCTGCATTGTGCCCCCAAACTTGCACAATGCTGCTGTGGTGGCAGATGCACGTGATACTCGACAACCAGAAGCACTTCTCTCACATAAATGAAAACGAAATATTCAGCGAGCAGCCACTAGCGGCCCTGCAGCATTTGCTGTTTCCACACAGCGGTGCTGTCCAAGGAACGTGGGACCCTTACGTATCTACAAGAGATATACATTATTTGGCCAACAACAAATGCTTCGTATAATCGAAGACGCTGTAAGCTTAGAAAACAGTGCCTTTCTTCGGCTGTAGCAAACACTTGTAAGGCCGCGGCCGTACATGCTACAGCCCACCTGCAAAACAAGACCTGCAATTTCAATGAGCTTGTGAAAAAGATAAAGTGCTGCACTTTGCAGTGCAGGCACACGCTCTCCAAGCTCAACCTGTATACCATACATAGCTGTACATGTGCCGGTGTGCACATTCACAGCATGGACATCCCTGCAGCTGCCAGGGCAGCCATGCACCGCAGCTCCCCAGCGACCTTATACCCCTCATAGTACAGCCCACAGTCAAGTGATGTACACACCACACACCATGCCGCGCATCCCAGCCCCCTCCCCGCCCCGCAGCTCTGACACAGCCTCACAAGCTGCTGGTGCTGCCGCTCCAACCGTGCCGCCCTCGCTGCCAGCACTACCCCTGACAGCTGGGGGTTAGCCCTGCAACGCTCACACAGTGGCTCCCCAGCTCTTGTGAGGTCATCACACACTGCACAATGCCGTGAAAGGTAGTAGGTATCGATAGTAGCACTGCCTCCCACAGGAGCTACTGCTGCTGCAGGGCCAAGGCCCCCGGATACACCCCTGCAGCAGCGGCAGCAGCAGCAGCAGGTCCTGCAGCTCCAGCAGCAGGGCTCCAAGTATGGCGCTGCAACCCCGCAGCAGCAGCTGATGGTCCCTTGCTGCCCTCACCCTCAGCCAAGGCAGCTGCCAGACCAAACCCACACCCATCTGCTGCTGCTGCTGCTGCTGCTGCTGCTGGACCCTCCTCAGCAGCTGCTCCATCCTCACCACCACCAGCAGCAGCAGCAGCAGCTGCAGCAGCCCCTGCTGCAGCGACAGCCTTGCCGCCCACCATGCGTGCTAGCCCTGAGACCCCTGCTGTGTGTGCCCCTGGGTGGCCTGCAGGGCTGGGCAGTGCCAGTGCGTTGGTGGGGCGCTTCTGCGGCAGCAGGCGTGTGGGCTTCTTCATGTGGTAGTACCAGGAGTGCACGTCAGCACCCACAAGGGATAGCACACGCTCCAGGGCGGGAATGATCTGCAGGGCGCACAGCAGGACCAGCAGGCAATGCACGACAACACTTGCCTTGTTTGCCGCGGTCCACTGGAGGTGTTTCAAATCAAACAGGTGTCATGTTGACTCGAGTCAAGCATCGAAGCCTCAAAGGGCCCTAGGTGCTGCTAGCACAAGGCACGATAAATCAGTTGGGCAGTGGCTGCAGCTGGTAATGCAATAGCGCAGATCAATCCTGGTGCACACACGTGCTGGCGCACAGCACGCCTGGGCCAAGCAAGCACGGCCACGCGGCAACAGTAAAGAGGCAGGCCGTTGCACTGTATAGCAGCCTGAAGTGGCCTCACCTGTTTGGTGATGTAGTAGGTTGCGTTGAGCCTGAGTGCTGACTTGCTGCTGTCCTGCTGCACCAGCACCTGGGGAGCAACAACCAGGTCAACCAGCCGGCTGCCTGGGGCACCTGCCACCACCTGAACAGGGGAGGGGGGTGGCAGTGTGTGGGGTAGTGGAGCACATGCTGGTGAGGCGTTCATTAGCCGCTGATGGATACATGACATGCGAAAGTGTCGTTGAACACCAAGCCCATCTGCTGATCGAGACAGGGATGCACTAACAGGATTGCACCCAACACTGCATGCAGCGCAGAAAGCGTTCAGCAGGTACACTGTGACCCATGCTGCAAGATGAGCCACCTACACACATCAGTGCGTGCCACCTGCAACATGCACGACGGCCAACCAAGGGGTCACAACGCACTTCCCTTGCTGCTGCTGCCCCTGCCCCACCGTCACCCCCCCCCCCCCCACACACACACAGCCCAAGCCTCTCACCACGAAGGGCACCCTCTCCCCATGCTTTGGCTCAGCGCGTGGGTCAGCAGCCATAGCCTTGGCAGCAACAATGGCGGCTGGCGGAAGCGTGGCGGCATTGGCAGAGTAGGAGCCCAGCCGCACCTCCTTGCAGAACACAAAGTCCTGTCGACAGCAGCAGGACGCAGCACACCATGTAAGTGGGTGCCGCATGCGACACATCTGCTAGTCAACAACAGCAGGAGGAAGCACGCCACAAAGGCTGCAAACTGCTCGTCACTTCAAGTGAAGCATGCTGGCGAACAGAGTTACTTAACTACCCACCCACCTGCACAGACACCCTGTTGCTGAGTATCTTGCCCCACTGCCTGGTGCAGTAGTCCTTCACAGCCGACAGGTCCTTTCTGGTGAACAGCAGCCGCAGACATGCCTCTAGCATCTTTGACACAGCGGGACACCCGTCACGCCTGCGCACACACAACACAGCTGTTGATGTGAGTTCGTGCATCCACTGCACATGTGCTGCACCACCTTACCACAAACCCAAGCAAAGGCATGCAAACTGCGATCTACGCCAGTTGATTGTGACGAGACTACAGGCAAGGTCTGCACAGCGTCAAAGCAGGCAGCAGGCAGCAGCATGTAATGCAGACCAGGCCCATGCTCATGCACCCAGATGCCGTTCTTGCGCAACCAAGCCAGCGCCCCGTCCTGCACAACGATGCCGCGCGTGCAACGCCACAGCTGCGCAACTGCCTTGCGCCTCGCACCTGATGGTCTCAATGCCCTTGGCGTCAAACACCGGCTCAGCCTGGTCTGCTGCCTCGTAGGCAAAGCCCACATAACGCTTCTTGGTCTGCAGTATGCAGGGCTGGTACACCTTCTCCATCTTCAGGGTCACAGGCCGGGGATTGGCTGACGTCACGGCAGCAGCAATTTCAGCCCTAGGAAGTCATGGGTGGAGAAAAAACGAGCAGCGCACAGGGTGGGACTGCTACTGGATTATGTTGATGCAAACGTGTGCATGCACTTAGGACGTGTAAATGCAGACGCACAAGATGCCAGTGCACACGCATAATTTTCTGAATGATCATCAGTCAGCTTTCTGCCAGCCACCAAAACAGGCGTCCTACATGGCTGAATACCATTCCACTGGCAGATTTACCCGATCCTGTGAGCCTCGGCCCTGCTGCGTCCAGGCAGTGCCACAAACATGCTGTCAGTGTCTCCGTACACCACGCGTGCGCGCCACTCAGGGTGGCTCTCCACCAGTTGGATGGCATTCTCCAACGTCACACGACCAGACTGCGGCAGCGACAACAACACACAGCATGCACATGCCAGCATGACTCAAATGTGAAACTGGCATCGCAATACAGTCGCATCATCCGGCTCGTTCAGCGTGTGTAGGTGCCAAGAACAGCGACGCTGCCAGCTGCACTCCTGCGCACAGCAACCATCGCCCAGTTCCCCTGAGGCTTGCACCCAGCGCATTGTAGCTCTACAAGCTACCAGGCAATGCATAGACTGCCAGCAGACCAGCTGGCGGCCAATGTCCTGTTGTTCAAGGCACATATTTGTGCATGGCAATACTCTCCGCGCCAGCACAAGTACCGAGCGATACATACGGAGTCGAGCTGAGGGGCCAACTTGAAGCAGCAGCGCCTGCTCTGCTCTGCATGCCACAGCTGCAGCTTGCTACCTTTCCCAAGACCTACCTGCACGATGGCGTCAGCCAGCTCAGCACAGGGCATGCGGCCACTGAAGCTGGCGCTGGTGTAGCCATAGCTCACGTTGGCGATCAGCTTGAGGGCGAACTGCCGCGCATTCAGGCAGCGCTGCAGCACCTGCGAACATGGTGTCACAGCATGCAGACGTCAACACACATGTTGCGCCATTGTCATGCCCCGCAATCAGACAGACACATTTGAGAAAGGAAACAGAGCCATTGCCCCTCTAAGAGGGACAGATGCCATGCTCAGCAAAGCAGGCTTCAGGCAGGCGTCCACTTGCCACAGTGACGTCCCAAAAGTGGGAGGTGATATATCACAACGCCATGCCTGCTTTCAACGCGAAAAAGTGCAGACACCATCTGTACCTATTTAGTCCACACCCTGCCTACCTTATCAGCCTTGCTGCGTTTCATTGCTGCCTTGACCATCACACGAGTAGCCAGGATCTCATGCAGCAGCCTGGGCAGCACACCAGGGCGCACACGCTGAGGCAGGAACGCCACCCCATTGGGCGCAATCACCAGCCGCTCTGGGTCAGCAGCACCCCCAGGGGCCAGCGCAGCCACTGGAGGGCTGTAGCTGCTCACACCCATCCTGATACCCACACCAGGTGCCTGCTGCTGCGGCTGCGATGGTGTGCAGCCAAATAGCCCTGGGGTGCCGTTGGCTCCACCAGCCCCCGCACCCCCAGGGGTACCCCCTTGGGTGTTGGGGGCTCCAGGGGTGCTGGTGCTGCCAGGTTGGGTGCTGTTTGGCGGCGGCTGCAGCGGCGGCTGCCACAGATGCTGCTGCGTGAGTGGGTCTGCCGACCATGGTTGTGTAGCAAAGGTTGTACGCGATGACGAGGGAGGGGTAGAGGCTCTGGAAGTCCAGTACCACCACGGGGCAGCTGTACAGCCGGCTCTCAGGTTCCATCACAAGAGGCAGCGCCTCCGTGGCTGGCTGGGAGCCAACCTGCATGTAGCAGAGCAGTGCAGGGGCAGAGCACCTCTCGGCCATACTTCCTATCTGGGCTTTAGCACTAGCCTTAGGGCGTAAGCACTAGAAGATTGCACACCTGAGTCAGGTCGGTCGCCCAATGACAGACCGCCACCAACAGAGAAGTCGTTTAGAGGCTGCCACTGGCAGTATGCATGCGTCACTGCCTGCAGCATCTGCTGGTGTGGCTGCTGCCAGGAAGGTGGTAGCGCTGGCACACCCACCTGTTCCTTGTTTGGTGAGACGGCCAGGTAGTTCTGGCTGTGTGCCAGGCGCACCAGCATGCTCTCCACTCGGTACTGGCTACCCCTGTCAGCACAAGCAGGCACAAACACACGTCAGCACAAACCACCCACGGCCCCTAGGCTGGAAACAACCAATGTCGTTGTTCATTCTGAGCGTAGTGTCTGGGCGGCTTCTCGTCGGCTGGGCGATTGTGATTGGCTTGCTCAAAATCAGGCGCTGGCTTGCATTGGGAGGTCCCTCACCTGTTGATGACACTGAAGAAGTCGATTCCATACGTTCGTGCCAGCTCTGCAGTGCGTCCAGGCAGGTCGAGCACATCCAACAGGTCAAGCACAAGCGCCGCGCGCGAGCACAGCCGCGACAGGCAACGCCAGCGCCCGCCTGCAATCAAACGATCGGTGCAGCCAGCGACGTTCACAGCACAGAATACGTTCAAAGCATAGAAGACCCGCGAGCTGTGCGGCGACAGGGGTTCTTGCTTACCTGCATGCCCGGCGGCAAACCATGTGGCCATGACGGCCTGGCTGACATACGGCACCCTGCGCCGCATCACAGCAGCGACACAAGCCTCCAGGCTGTAGTGATACAGCTTGAGCTCGCCCGACATCAACCTGCACACAGCAAAGGCATGTAGGGACCCTCGAGCGGGCTTGGTGCAGCTCAAGCATATGTGCAGAGCTACACGCTAGGCTGCAATGTGGCTCCTCTTGATCATCTTGAACACTTCATATGCCTAATGCTCAGGCGGCCAAACAACACTGGTGACCTTTCCTACAAAAAATCGAACAAAAAGACCTGCAAACTGGCTGTCTTCCCACCCACCTCCAAGCGTTGAGGAGGATGCGTCCAGTGCTGTGCAGCCCGCTGCCTGTCTGGCGGCCCCAGGCATCATCTGAGCCCTCACGGAAACCCGGCAACTGCAGAGCAGCAGAGACAGCAACTTCTGACAGGCCACACTTGAAAACTGAAGCTGCATGTGCTGGATTCCAGCCAATCGCAGCAGTTCAAGCAGTCACAGGCGTTTCATGGGCACTAGCGGACAGCACTTAGCCAGACAAAGGTGCATGCACTGACACCCTGACCTCCCCACACTCCTGCACCAATACCTCCTTACCTCTGGGGTTTTGGAGGCTGACCTCAGCACATTGAACCCCAGCTGCAGGCCTCTGTCAGCCAAGTACCCCAGGCTGCCCTGCTGTATGTCCCAGCCCACAATCACATCAGGGTCCAGGGCCTGCACCACAGCACAAACCCTTGCAGCAACGACAGCTCACTCGCATAGTACTGCAGCTGCAATGGTGAGGAGCAGCAGCTGCAGCATGACTGGCTGTCAGGCCCACTGGAGCCACCCCCTGCTGCTGCCGCTGCTGCTGAGGGTGGTGTGTGCTGGCCGGCTCCACTGCAGCCAGACTTGGCAGGCGACCTGTGCACGTGCTGTGCGGGTGTCTGTTGCTGGGAGCCCATATGTTGTCCACTCCCCTGCTGCTGTGATTGCTGTTGTGCTGCTGGGGTTGTTCCCTGCCTGCCTCCTGGCGCCCTACTTAGTGCTCCTCTCCTGCCAGCCACCCCCCTTGCTTGTCCTGCTGCTGCTGCTGCCCTGCCATCCACTGCCCTGGCTGTACCTGCTGCAGGGCCCTGCACCAGGCCAGGCTACCATTGAGGCTGATGGCCCCTAGCAGTCCATCCCAGTCCCGGCCCGGGGGCAGACATAGACAGGGTCGTCCACTAGCGCTAGCGATGGCAGCTGGTGCAACTGCTTGGCAACAGCACGTGCAGCAGCATCAGCTGCGTCTGTGCTGTGTGCGTTGGTGGGCACGCCCCCTGCAACAGCAGCACCAGGAGGGGGTGCTGCCCCAGCACCTGCTGCTCCGGCTGCTGCTGTTTCTGGCCCAGCAGCGGCTTCAGCAGCAGCAGCAGCAGCAGCAGCAGCAGCAGCCGCTGCCGCTGCCAATCCTGCCGGGTGCTTATCGTCCCAAATCAGCAGCTTGACAATCTTGGCTGTGCTGGACTGGCTGCTGCTGTTGCGTTTGGTGCCACTGCTGCCGCTGCCGGCACTGCTGCCAGTCTGAGGCACGGCTGGGTGCGTGCTGGGGCGTGCAGTGGCCGGGGGAGGCAACATCAGCACAACGGCGATCGCACGCACGGCATCATACCTGACAAACAGAGGCAGAGACAGTTGGCAACCGTCGACAGTGCAAGTGAAGCCTTGAGACCAGGTGACAAGTGCTGTCCTTGGCCCTCGATGAAGTTGGTAGCCGGCTTGTTGTGCAGCATCAGGTGCAGCTAACAACACTGCGGTTGGCAACTGTCAAAAACACGCACCCCCGCACCCACCATGATGCTTCCTGCCTAAGGCACCTCACAGCACAGGTGTGGGAACACAGCCAATCTAAAGTGGCTCCAGACCTAGAGCCATGAACGAGCCAGTTGCACGGGCTATCTTGCATTTCAAGGGGGGGGGTGTCAAAAGTGGATCCTTTCACCAATGGGCGGTACTCCCCAGCTACACAACCTAGCTGCCAGGGGGGGTTGTGCTTTGCAGGCAACTCACCTAGGGTCAGGCAGGAGGCTTCCTCTCGAGTCCGCATGCACCTCCACAGCCGCCAACCTCAACTCCGGCACTACACCTCCCCCCTTGCCTGAACCCTGTGAGCCCCTCTGCTGCTTGAACCCTAGCTGACTCGGCGCTTTGCCAGCGCTAGCCCCCGCCGCTGCTGCTGCACCGCCTGGTGCAGCTTTCGAGGCTGGCGTTGGGCCCATTGCTGCTGTTGGGGGAGTGATGTGCTCGGTGTGACCTGGCAGGCGCAGTGAGGGCGGAGCAGTGCCCTTAGGAGGCGTCCGGGTGCCACCACTGCTGGTAGCACCCGCTGATGCTGCTGCTGCCGCACCATTGGTATTAGGACTGCCAGCAGCAGCACGTGGTGTGCTGGCAGGCAGTGAGAAGGTCCCTGGTGCTGCTGCTGCCCCTCCACCACCAGCAGCAGAGCTCCTGCGCCGAGCCGCCTGCTTCAGTTGCTCCTGGATGCGTTGGTACCCCGGTTGACCAACAGCACCACCTGCCTGCGCACCTCCCGCACTTGCTCCGGCAGCAGATGCTGGCTGGTTCTCACCTGTCTGCCCAGCCACAGCTGAAGTAGGCACAGGGAGAGGCGCAGGTGCAGCAGGTGTGGCAGTCATGGAAGCCTGCCGCCGTTGAGACCTGCTGCCGCTCCTGATGCGTGCACTGCTGCGAGCAGCGGCTGCACTGAAGAAGAAGCTGCGCTCATCATACTTTGGGGAAGCTGGAGCCTCAAAGTCACTGTCACTGCTGTCCTCAACATAACCACCCTCCTCAAATTCATCTGTATGGCCTCCTGTTGGGTTGATAGCTGCTCGGTGACCCCCTGATGGTGGCGGCAACCCAGCAGCAGCAGCAGCAGCAGCAGCTGTGGTGGGATCCAGCCTGTGCTGGCTGTCTGCAGACAGCCGCAGCCGCAACTGGCCAGACCCCTGCTGCTGCTGCCCGCCTTGCTGTGTATCGCCAGCAGCACCAGGAGTTTCCTGCTGGCTGGCTGTGGCCATAGACTGCGCCCTGTCAAGCTGCCCCTGCTGTTGCTGCTGCTGCTGCTGCTGCTGCGGTTGTGATGGGACAGACAGCAGCAGAGGTGTGGAGAGCAGCCCCAGCTCCGCTTCAATTTCAGCACCAACTTGCGTGCTGGGGCCGTAGCCTGCAAAGCCACCACCACCACCAGCACCCCCTGCTGCGGCGGCTGTGGCAGCTGCTAGCGCAGCAGCTGCTGCTGTGAGTCCACTCCTGTCAGCACCAGGTGTGACGTGTGCTGCTGCAAGTGCTGTGGAGAGCACAGGGACCAGCCGGCCAGTGTTGGCATCCATGCGGAAGTCTGCTGCTGCTGCCGCCGGTGCTGCTGGTAGTCCTGCTTGTGTAGCAGCAGCAGCAGCTGCAGGGATACCAAGCTGTGGCGGGGTCCGTGTCCGCTGCACGCTCCCTCTCCCTGCTGACGTTATAACAGCAGCACCACCAGCTGCCGCACCAGACAGCTTTTTGGCACCATACGGCCTGATACCCTGCTGAACGGCAGCAGCAGCACTAGCACTAGCACGGCTCCTGCTGCTCCTGTGTCGAGCCCCCTGTGCAGGCTGTTGAGCTAGCAGCCATGCATCTGTTTCAGCCCTGCTGGGGGGCCGCACAGGCAGCTTGAACAGCAGGACACCCCTGTAGCGCTGCGGCAGGGCCGCTGCTTCTGTCAGTACCTTATGCAGCTGCTGCTGCAGCAAGGCCTGCCGCTGCTGCAGCAGGGTCAGCAGCGCTGCTGGCTGCTGCTGCTGCTCTTCTGCTGGCAGCGATGCTGTGGGTGCTGGCGGCGGCTGTGTGGCTGCTGCTGCGTCGGCTGATCTGGCGACTGCTAGAAGGCGAGCCAGAGCTGTGGCAGGTGCTGCAGTGACCAGTGAAGGCAGCTGCTGCTGCTGCTGGCTTGGCTGTTGGCTGCTGTCAAGTGAGAAACCTGTCGGTGCTGCTGCTGCTGCTGGTGGTGGTGCTGGTGGTAGCTGTGCTGTGATGTAGGTAAGGAAGTCTGGCACCTCAGCAGCGGAGGGAATCCTGCACAATGCAGGCATGCAGGCAGCAGCCAGCAGTCAGCACGAAACAGAAGCCCCCTTGTTGGCGGCAAACATGCGGCAGAAAGGATGGGTGCTTGTGAGGCGTGTAGGAGTCACAACTGGGCGCTGATGGTGTTGGTGGTTTCCAAGTTACATCCAACAAGCACCATAATGCCGACTGAGTGCAAAAGTGCTGTGACGCCCTGCTCAAGCACATGTTGTTACATGCCGCCGTCCATGCCCGGTACTATTGGCCGTACAATACTCCCTCACCTGAACTCCCTTCCTGCAAACACAGTTGGCTGCTGTGGCTTGTCAGCAGGGTTGCCATAGAAGGGCTCCCTGTGCACCTCAGGCTGCAGCCCTAGGGCCAACAGCTCTGACTCAGCCTGATGGGGGCTGGGGGGCTTGAAGCGAGGCACCAGCAGCACACACAGACCACAAGGGACCCGGGCAAGCTTGGCTGCAGCAGCAGCACGTGTTGCTGCTGCTGCTGCCGGTGCTGGCACTGCAGCAGCCAGGTCAGCATGGTTGGCAGCGGGGTTGGGGCTGCCTGCTCCATCAACTTCCATCATTTGAGGGGACACTGCATTACGGCCCTGCTCTTGCTGCTGCCGCTGCTGCTGAAGGTGGCTGGCCTCCTCCTCTTGCTGCTGCTGCTGGTGTTGGTGCGGCTGTTGTGGCCGCGGCGGCGGCATGTCCAGCTGCAGCTGTGGCTGTACGTCAAGCTGAGTGGTGGGGACTTGAACACCTTCTACAACCTCTTCCAAGGGCTGTGTGGGCAGCACAGCATCGCTACCGGCACTGCTGGTGATGTGTGTCCCACCACTGCTAACCACACCAGAGGCTGGTTGGAGGCTAAGGGGGGTGGTGGCCAGGGCTGCAGGCACATCCCCTGCAGGACTAGCAGCAGCAGCGACTGCTGCTGCTGCTGCTGCTGCTGACCTTCCAGCATCAGCGACAGCTAGCTGTGCCATGCCAGCAGCGGCAGCAGCAGCAGCAGCTTGGGACACATCAGCAGGGAACACCAACGGTGTGTCTGGCAGTTCGAAGCTGAGCACACGGGCCAGAGGGGAGAACCCTGCTGGGGTGAACCAACTTCAACCCCTGGAGCCCCCTGGTCTCCTGCTACCGGCCCACCCTCAACTGCTGCCTGCAGCCCTGGCTCTGCAGCAGCACCTGTAAGCTGCTGCTGCTGCTGCTGCACACCTGAATCTGCAGCAGTGCCGGAGAGCTGCAGCTGCAGTAGTTGCTGCTGTTGAAAGGGACTGTCAATCAGACCACCTGCTGGTGCACCCATCCCAGCATCAGCAGCATCAGCAGCATCAGCAGCATCAGCAGCGGCAGCAGCTGTTGTTTCCAGCTGGGTGAGGGGAGGGGTGTCAAGGGCCGACCGGACCCCTGCTGCTGCTGCAAGTGCTGGCTGCCTGCCGGTGTGCTGTGCTGTGTGGACGGCTGAGAGTCTGGAATGACAATCACCTCACATGGGCTCACAACACCCCCCATCCCTGATCCTGGGGTGACACCACTACCACCACCATCACCACCATCCGCTACTGCTCCTGCTGCTGCTGTTGGGTCTTGCTGTGAGCGATCAGCTGCTCGAGCAGTGCTGGCAATTGCTGCTGCTGCTGCTGCTGCAGTGTTTGGTGTGTTGGCCAAGCTGCTGCTAGACAGCAGCTCTATAGGTGAGGAGACAGGGGTGCTGCGGCCAGCCCTATGCCCCTGGGTACCACCCCCACCTGCTGGCCCCCCCGACAGCAGCAAAGACAGCGGAGTGCCACCCTGCTGCTGCTGCTGCTGCTGCTGCGGAAGATCAGCAGAGCCCAGTGTAGCTTCAAACACCTGCTGCTGCACCTGTTGTGTCTGCTGTTGGTGCTGTTGCGGCGGCTGCTGCAGCAGCACTGGCTCCTGCTGCTGCTGCCGCTGCTGCCGTGCCGGCCCAAAGCCGTACAGGTGTGGGCTCACAGGGCTGCTGCTCAACCGTGACTGGGCCCACCCACCAAAGTCAAAACCCCTGCTGCTCTGTGATGCGCCAGCAGCACCACCACTGCCTCCACCAGCAGCAGAAACAACCTCTGCGGCAGCAGCAACAGGACTAGCTTCTGCAGCAGCAGCAGCAGCTGGTGCTGTGGCCTGACCTACTGTCACTGCTACTGCACCCTCCAGAGCACCACCATGTCCGGATGGATGGCTCACACCTGACACCCCCCCTACATCTGCTGCTGCTGCTTGTCGTGTGGTGCTGCCTCCAGCAGCAGCAGCAGCAGCAGCAGTAAAAGGGTCGCTGGCAGCACCACTGCTGCTGCTGGTGCTGGTGTGTCCCCCCCGCAGGATCTGCAACACCCTGAAGGTGAGGGGCACAGCAGCAGCAGCAGCAGCAGCAGCACCATCACCACCACCAGCCCCATCTGGCACGCCAGGTACTGCCTCGGCCTGCTGCTGGTCAAGCTGGTGTTCAAACCCGCCCAAGGTTGCCGCAGCTGCTGCTGTGGTGGCTGCTGCTGTGCTGTGCAGGTTGGGTACAGGCTGCGTGGGTTGCTGCAGCTCCTGTGTGGGTGGCAACTCCTCAAGGAGCGCCGCTGCCTCGACCTCAGCTGCACCAGGCACACCAACAGCAGCAGCAGCAGCGACAGCTGGCGCATCAGGCCTGCCAGCAGCACCAACGGCGGCGGCAGCAGGTGTGTGCTGCCCTGGCTCTGCTGTGGGTGCGACATCCCCATGAGCTCAGGGCTGTCTGCAGCACCATCAACCTGGGGGATGTGATACTTGGACGCATGAGGGGGCACACCCTGGACGGGACCCAGCTGACCCTCTAGCACATCCTGCTGCTGCTGCTGCTGCTGTGGCGACCCAGGCAACTGTTGCTGCTGCTGCGGTTGTGGTTGCGCTGGCGACTGAGACGGCTGTGGTTGCTGCTGCTGCAGAAGGTCCCAGGCTGTCTGCAGCTGCACGCCAACCCAGCCTGGTGACCCTGCTGCTGCTGCTGCTGCAGGGCTGTGTCCTGCATAAGGCACACTGCTGCTGGGGCTGGGCCCCCCACTGTACCCTGCAGCTGCACCAGGCCACACACCCTGGACACCTCCAGCCAGCACCCCTGCTCCACCTGCTGCTGCTGCTGCTGGCGCTGCCCCCTGTGGTGTGAGGGCTGCCTGTGCTGCACTGCGCTTGGATGGAGTGAGGGTGAGCGGCAGGGGCATGCGTGTGCGGCCCCTGGTGCCGCTGCCTGGCTGGCTGGGTGCAACTGCAGCAGCAGGAGAAGGCCCAGGGGATGACAGGTGGTGGTAGTGCTGCTGCTGTTGCTGCTGCTGGGACTGCAGGTGCGGCGGTGTTGCATGCCCAGCAGCAGCAGCAGCAGCAGCAGCGACGGCGGGGCTGTGGGGTCGTTGTCTCTTGCTGCTGCTGGTGGGTGTGCTGCTAGGTGTCAGCAGGAGTGCCAGGGGGCCTGGTGATGCGATAGAATTGTGGTGACCCTGTGCTGTCGCCTAGGGGCTACCCGGCCAGACACCCTACCACCTGCCATTGCTGCTGCTGCTGCTGCCGTGTCGTCATCCCCGCTGTCCACTTCACTGCTTCCACCACTGCCGCGGCTGCCATTGCTGATGGTGCCAATGGAGCTGTCTGAAGCAGCACCAGCACCGGCAGCAGCAGCAGCAGCAGCATCTGTGCCACCAGCCCACCCTTGGTGAGTCTGCTGCTGCTGCTGGCTGTGAGGAGGCACCAGCTGCACAGTTTCATACTGCATGTTGAACTGCTGCTGCTCCTCAACCTGCTCAAGCAGTGCCATGTAAGCATCATAGTCATCGTGTGTGCCACCCTCTGAGCCACCATCGGCAGCAGCAGCAGCAGCAGCAGAGGGAGGCAGCTGCTGCTGGTGGGTGTCAGGTGATTCGCCACCCCCATCCTCAGCCTCTCCCTCCACCGTGGCTGCTGCTGCTGCTGCTGCTGCTGCTTGTTGCTGTTCTGGCTCTGCATGCTGCCACATCTGCGCAGGAGGGCATTGGCTGCTGCTGCCACACCCATCTGCGCCGGCCTCATCTGGCGCATCATCCCAGCCAGCAGGGACAGGACTGTGGGGCGCTGCTGCACCAACTCGCTGCTGCTGCTGCTGCTGCTGCCATGCTGTGCTGCCTAGCTCGCCAGCATCAAGCAACCGATCAAGCTGCTGCTGAGCCACCTGCTGCTGCTGCTGCTGCTGCTGCTGCAATGCATCAGGTACAGGCTCGACGAGCGCCTGACTGCCCCACGCCTCCTGCTGCTGCTGATGCTGCTGCTGATGCTCGCCCTGCTCCTGCTGCTGCTGCTGATCTGAGCGGTCATCGACATCCATCAGGGCGTCTGAGTACTGCCGCTCCTCCTTCCACTCCTGTTCCCAAGCATGCTGCTCATGGTCCTGCTGCTGCTGGGTTGGGGGCTGCTGTTGCAGCTGAGGCTGTAAGTCCAACCCTTGCAGCTCCCCGGACTCCCTGCGCCGTCTCTTGTGGGGGCTGGCCCCAGCAGCAGCAGCAGCAGCAGCAGCAGCAGCAGCAGCGTCGCCCTCCTGCTCCTGTTCCACCAATGCAGCCAGCTCTAGCAGCAGGTCATCCATCTGTCCCCCCTCACCCTCCCCCTCAAACAGCCCCTCCTCTGACAGCATCTCCCCACCAGACTCTGAGCTGGCACTAGAGCCAGGCTGGCCTGCAGCACCACCACCATCCTCACCAGCAGCAGCAGCAGCAGCAGCTGTAGCTGCCGATATTGCTGCGTCCGTGACCGCGGCATCAGCCCCCTGCGATGCGGCAGCAGTGACGGCAGCCGCCGCTGCTGCCAGCGCCTGTGAGGTGCGGCGCCGCTGCAGCCGCCTGCTAGTGCTGCCCCTGCCTTGCGATCCCAGTGGGGTGACCCCGCCATCCCCTGCCGCCGCCGCCGCTGCTGCTGCCGTTTGTGATTCAGGAAATTGGCTGTCCTCCAGCAGTACACCACTGCCCAGTCTGCTACTGGTGCGCCGCTGTGCCCTCCTGTCTAGCTGTTGCTGGGTGTAAAGCTGACTCAACAGCACCGTATCAACCAGAGGGACATCCCCTGCTGCTGCTGCTGCTGCTGCTGCAGGGGTGCTCCACATGGCGGCTGCTGCTGCTGCTGACGGGGATGTTGCTTCCAGCTGCTGCTGGCTGACTGGTGCTGCTGCTGCAGCCCCATACCCTGCTGCCTGAGCAGCAAACGCTACCGGGGTCTGTTGGGGTGCCAGCAGTGGCGACCCTGCCTCCACACCCGTACCCCTGCTGCCACCTGCAGCGGCATACTCTGCTGCTGGTGTGCCTGCTGGTGTGGTGGTGTCAAGTGCACGGGGTGTGTGCGCTGCTGCTGCTGCTGCTGCTGTCCTGGTGAGCCTGGTGTGTGTTCTTGCTGCCAGTCCTGTTGCAACAACTCGGTTGGCAGGCTGGCTGGACAGCAGCAGCAGCGACTGCTGGGCACCCCCAGGGGTCAGCTGCTGCTGTGAAGGCGTACCATCAATGTGCTGCTGCTGCTGCTGCTGCTGCTGCTGGTGGTGCTCACCATCAGCACTCATGGCCTCTCGAGCAGCAGGAGTCTGCTCGTAGCTTGCAGCAGCAGCAGCAGCTGCAGCAGTGTTGCTGGGGCTGAAGGGGTCTGGGCCCAGTGGCCCCTGCTGCGGGGTTGACTGTGTGTGGGGCTCTCCTGCTGCTGCTGCTGCAGCTGGTAGTGGTGGTGGGGGAGGTGATGATTGCTGCTGGGTCTGTTGATGCTGCTGCTGCTGGCGCTTGGCTGCTGCAGCAGCTAGCAGTGAGGCAGCCTGGTGGGATACTGCCTGCAGCATGTCAACACATTGCAAATTGTGGGGACCAGATATATTTATGCTGCTGGCCGTAATTGGTACTTGTCTTGTCATGGCAGACATTCTGTGCATCTCACTCTCCCAATTCCTCTCCACTCACTTACTGGCAGCCCGCACTCAGGTGTGCTTGCATCCAAGAGCTATTCACCCTGAACCCCTCCCTCACAGCCTAATGTTCAAACATCACACTCTTCTCTCTCTTTGGTTTTCAAACATCTCACTCTACTCACCCTGATCTCACTCTACTCACCCTGAACTCCTCTCTCACAGCCTCCACTGCAGGACACAGGGGCCGCGGCCTCCTGGGTGGCGATGCTGGTGGTGGGGGTATGCTGCTGCCCCCCAGCCTCCACCTCTCAGCCTGCCACATGGGCACCAGGCTGGCCACCAGCTGCATGTCTGGTGAGGCTGACTGCAGGGGGACGTGCAGGGCCTCCTGCCTGTTGAGTATGTCGTGGACTGAAGCATCAACCTCTAGGGAACAGGTGCTCTGACGGCTGGGGATAGACCTGTGTGTGTGGGGGGGGGGGGGGGGGGGGGGGGGGGGGGGTATAGGGAGGGGTGAAGAAGGGAAGGGTGGTTGTGAGTTCAGCATTCAGGGGGTGAGCACACACACACGCGCACAACAATGTGCTGCGGCCCGCAGTAATTCTTCGCTTAGGCCCAGGCAGCCTGCTGCCTACCTGAAGGCAACCTTGGACACGCGGTTCAAGGGGGCATTCAGGTAGCCGGCAGGCTGCCTTGGCCCAAGCAAAGAATCATCGCCTAGTAGGAGATGAACCGTTTGACAGCAGCAATGTAGATGCCAGCCGCACACGGGTGTCAACACACCTCACCCCTCATCCCCCTCTCACCTTGCAGGACACCCCACCTCCTCAGCAAACACATTCCACTGCCAGCCCCGCGGTATGCTGTCCTCATCCCACACACACTCAGACCCTGTTAGACCCTGACTGCTGAGGCTGGACACCCCTGCTGAACCACACTGGCCTAAACCACCACCAGACCCTTGCTGCCCTAAACCCTGGCCTGAAACCTGCTGACCCAAGCCCTGATCTGGGCTCAGCCCGAGTTGTGGTGGTGCCTGCGCCTGGGTTTGGGGCTGTGCTGAGCTGTCATAGGCCACATTTGCTGCACTGTCTGCCTTCCAAGGGTCCCAGCAGGACCGGCAGCTGCTTGCAGGGCAGATGTGCTGCTTGGCGGCTGTTGAGCCTGACGCTGCTGTGGCTGCTGCAGGCTGCTGGGCTCCGTTTGCTGCTGCTAGTGGTGGTGGTTGTGGCTTGTGTGTGTTGTGTTGTGTCTCAGATGGCGGTCTGAACACTGCACGCTGCAGCTTCAGCCAGCCCATACCAACCAGGTTGAAGTCAATCTGAGGGCGGGCGCAGCAGCAGAATGCAGCCGTACACACCAGTGAAAGGTGGAGGCAATACTGATATAGGGATGTGACTGAAATAGGCTTGCTAGTTTGGCTGCATTGACTAAAGGCACCAGAAAGCACGTCCCTCCACCCACCACACTCACCACACATCTCCACCCCACATGTCCACTGATAAGTCTACTAGGACTTTCGCTTCTCACTCTCAATATACAAAATTCCCAACACACAATGCACAGCACATAGATGCACGGCAGGCACAGATGCACCCCCTCAGCTCCCCCCCCCCCATTTCCCTGATTTGTCTCCTAGGGCACTTGCTTCTCACACTCAACATACAAGCTTCCGACACACAAAGTTCCTCACACACAATGCACATCACACAGTACTGTGTACTGTGCGTGTCTGTGCGTGTCGTGTACTAGTAGTGCAGAAGCGTCCCCTCTGCTCCCCCCACCTTGAGCTGCAGCAGGAAGGGTATGTGGGCCTCATAGGCCTGGAAGCGCCTGCCCAGTATGGCACCAGAGCCCAGCAGCAGGGAGGCACGCCCCACATCCTGAGGGTTGTACCTGAAGGGACGCAGCACAGCGCAGCACAGCACAACACAGCACCAAGCAGATGGACACCTGCGCATGCAGCTACTGGTGAGTACGCTCACGACACCATAGATTCCCACACTCTTGAGGGGGACATGACATGTTGCAAAAACAGACATCATTACCCAACGGTTGTCAAAGCCACCAGCAGCGACCTTGCCAGCACCACTCACCACTGCTAACACTTCACCATCAGCCAGTGAGGGTAGTTTTCTCTATTGCCTGGGTGTGAACGCAGGACTACAGCAACATCACATTGCTTCCACAGAGAACACAAGCCACTCCCACTGCCATCCCAATGTGGCAGCTGCTGCAGCACTTACAAGACGACTTTTATGAACAGCACTTCATCAGCGTAGTAGCCGTACATGGGCCGCGCCTTCACCAGCAGCAGGTCAGCAACATGCTGCTTCTTGCTGCGCGCAAACCTGCCGCCCTGCTGCCTATCAACAGCGGCAGCACCGGCTGTATCGCCTGCGGCATCTGCTGCGCCTGCACCTCCCACTGCTGCCGTGGCTGCTGCTGCTGTTGCTGCCAGACCGCCTGACATGTTGAGTGCTGTGTCGATAGCCAGCGCCAGGCGGCGCAGGTAGGCAGCAGCTGCAGGGCAACAGCAAGAGGGTGCAAATGCATGCAGGAGACAGAGGGATGAGAAACAAAAAGGGTGACAGAATGGGTGAGGAAGCTTGGGGGCAGCTGATTGTCTGGGCGTCAGCAGAGCAAATCTGCTCCTGGAGGCATCACAGCTGTGTCAGCAGGTGCTCCTGTTGGTCACAGCTCACACAGCTTTGATAAACAGATGCACGCGCACCTGACATTTGCATGGGTGAAGTTGCAGCATAGAGTGGTTACGGAGGCAGAGCGTGTTGGCACAGCAGGGCTAGCTGGTGTATGCAGCTGCAGCAGCATGCAGGTTGGGTGCACGTACTGCCAGCTGCTGCGGCTGCTTCACAACACCTTGCTCACCCTCTGCTGGTTCTGCAGGCAGGTCATTGCCGTATGGGACATAGAAGTATGGAAAGGCCTGCAGTGCAAGGTGTGTGCAGCATCTGTCGTCAGTTGGTGTTCCATGCAGCAATTCACGACAACTGCTGCTGTTGTGGGGCGGCGCATGGGTCATGGCCTTACTGCTGCTGCTGCACCCCTGCGCACCCCAGGCACTACAGCAGGCTGTTCACCTGATGCAGGTGAAGACACACTCGCTGGCCGCTGGGTGTAGATCCAAAGACCCTTACGATAGGGACTGTATCGACAACAGTGCCCTCTAGGCTTGAAAACGTCACATCCAGCCCTGGAACAGGGGGTGCCAAGTAGTAGTCCAAGGACACTATCCTTATGCTGAAGAATCGATCGTGTTCGACGCTGCCAAGCTGCATAAAGGCAACTTTCAGTCTCCCTTGCTCCCATGCTTCACAGGGAGAGGGGCAAAACAGCTGCAGATCGACCACGGATCATGGCAGGCTGGCACAAGAGGATTGTTGGACGTGGCCACCGCCCAGGCATGCATTCGGATGCTACAGGGCTATTGACCTGGAAAAATGGTCCATGCAATGTCCTGACGTCCTCA
The DNA here is from genome assembly GCA_007449985.2 of Desmodesmus armatus. NCBI lineage: Eukaryota > Viridiplantae > Chlorophyta > Chlorophyceae > Sphaeropleales > Scenedesmaceae > Desmodesmus > Desmodesmus armatus. The sequence goes on from VIIQ02000562.1 coordinate 156,228, forward strand.
GCATGACGCAGCACGCATCATTCGAAAGAGGGCGACAGTTCAAGCATACCCGCATGTTGCAAGCGGTCGCATGGCACAATGGTTTTTGGGTTAATTGCATGTCTCATTGCGGGCTGCTGCACATCTCTGTGTTGCCATGAGCCCGTGTTACAATCTTGTTGGTTGGGTGCACACACATCTTGCCAGTCCCTCTCACTGTAACAAATCAATTGCGTGGGACAGTTCGGCGCTCGTCTCATGCAACCAGTACATATAATCATTCAGGTAACTACCAAGGCATGTGGTGCCCATGAAGGTCCCCTCGAGAGCAGGCCAGCATCGCCCATTTGGCAATGACGGCATGAGTGGTGGATGATACCGACCTTGCGGTTCACGGATGTTGAGCAGAGCGACGACCCAATGCGTCATGGCAACCCTTTCTACAATGCTGACTGGCACATCACAGGAATAATGCCTCAGCCAATCACAGCCGGCAGCTCACTGAAGCACAAAAACAAGCACACCTGCCTCAGTGACTGGAGCTGTCTGACAGCGGTGATGGGCACCAGCGCTGACACACAACCAGGGCAGGGCAGGGTTGACTGTCACAAACATCACCCTCGCCTGCCAGAGCAATGCCATGTACCTCTCTATGCATCCATCCTGCAAACCCCCTTCTACCCACCAATGCAGAACCCCGAGCAATCCTCCTCCTGCTGCTGCTGCTGCTGCTGTCGCTGCTGCTGTGCTCACACGCAGTGGCTGCGAGATCGAGTTGGCCCGCACAAGGTGCGGCCGCCCTCTGCACATGCACATACAGCAAGTAATGCTGCTCCGCCGTACCCCACCCACCCCACCCACCCCATACACAGAATCCGTATCAACAAACAACACGTGTGCTGCATCTAATGCAGCTTGTTGTATCCTCCCAGCTGCTGCTTGTAGCCTGCGAGCTGCTGCTGATACAAGTGGATCACTGCTACTGCTTCGGTCTCTGCCTCTTTTGGCGCCCCTGCGCCTTCGTAGTAGCATGCACCCAGCCGTTGGTCCTTGGGAGGCAACCGCCCCTTGCCCGTGACAACCTTGGCCACCATCACCTCAATCAACATCAGCAGTATGACCTGCACATGAACCCAGCACAACATGTGTTGAGAGTTTGCATGTACATGCACACAGTCTGTGCTACATGCCAGTGCTGGTATCACAAACGCTATGCCGCGCAACTGCTGTGCAACATGGCTTGACAATATTTGGAAACGATACAGCTGTGACAGACATGATGGAAGTTTAAGTACCCACCTGGAACACAGATAAGAATGACCTGCAGCACAGCAGTACAAACACCAAAGCAAGGGCAAGCAAGTCAGTGCATGCTTTGCAGAATCCTGCAGGTGTGTGTTTGCTGCCCACTCTCTGTCATTCAGGCATCTGCAGCCAAGACGTGAGACAACGTATGATACTGCCGGGTTCGCTGCCTGACCTCCAGCAGCAGCAACAAGCGCACAAGTGCTGGTCAAACATCATAATAGCAGCATAAGCTAGCTAGCAAGCCTTCTCAGCTCTCACCAGATCGAAGCCCATTCAAACATCTGCGCCCGTTCGTTGCGTTCCACCAGCTGGCTAGCCGCCAGAGGTCCCGTCAGCAGTGTGGCTGCTGCCAGGACTCTCTGAGGGGTGCCTCCCAGTATGAGGGCTGGCGCAAACATGAGGAACAGGTGCAGGAAGCTGGACGGCACAAAGTAACTGCAGCCAGACACAGCAACATGCAGCAAGACAGCACGTGAGTTGACATCCATTCACTTGGCACTATGTTGCCAACTTTGAAGTTGTTGGGGTCCGCACCCAGTGATGAACCTGGGCACCTGGGCCGCACCCAGTGATGAACACTTCACGTGTAATCTGGGCTGACAGCACATCTACCAACACTGTTTCCAGCTGCTACTGGAGCCTACTAGGCAACACCCTCCCTTGCTCTCACCTCTGAGGCAGCATGGGCAGTGCCCAGCCAATGTGTGTCCTGCCTGTGAAGCTGCACAGCTGCCTGCCACACAGGGCCTCACCACCCCTGTCGCACCAGGTGCTGGCGCCCGCCAACATCCTGCCCGCTGTCTCCCCCAGCAGAGCCGTGATCTCTCGGTGGCCTAGCCCAAAGAAGCGCACAAACCCTGGCGCTGCCTTGGTGAGCATCAGCACTGCACCTGCCACTGAAAGTCGCCGGATGCTTTTGTGCATGACGCTGTCTGCATAGGGGGTGATGACTGGCCGGTTGAATGCTGCCTGCGGCTGCCCCCAGACGAATTCGTTAAAGATCAGGGGCTGGAAGGCGATGTGGATGTAGCTCAATAGGGTGAGGGCCTGATTGAGCTTGGAGGAGCACTGGTCAAGCACCATCCACTGCAGTACTTGCAACGTCTGCAAGACAGCAGCACCGATGAGTAAGTGGTTGAGGTAATAGCATGAAAGCTGTGGTTTATGCACAGCTGCCTAGGTATGAGGTTTGCTTGTGCTGTTCCACCCTGGGGTGTCCCCGCCAGGGTGTCACCCGGCCCAGCCACCCTGCCATCCATGCATGCAGTAGGGCCTGTCTGACAGGGCGCTAGCTTACGTCGAGCCACCACGCAGATGCTTTGCTCACCTGCATTAACGCAAAGTATGCTGGCAACATCACATACTTGCTGCTCCGTCCTGACAGCAGCAGAAAACCAGCAGTAGCCCATCCCAACACTGCGCAGCCCAGTACAGCTTCCCAGTTCCCGAAGAATATGTTTGTAAGCTTCATCTTGACGCAACTTGGGGACGAATGGGCTATCTCCGCTTCAAGGCACTACTAGCGTTCCCGCGTTTGTGGGACACTGGCTGCGTGCGTTGATGAAAGAAACAGGAGAAAGCTATGAGGGCTCTGGTACCCTAAGAGAGAGCTGACTGATGGCTGTGGTGGCTGGGTCACTGGGTCACTATTACCGCCTAGTCAAATGCGCAGGTCCTGGAAAAAGTCACAGTCAATTGCGTGGTGAATCAATGCCCGCATACAATTGGAAAAACAAGACACATTCACGCACATGCGTCATCCGGAGCCCCACAATAACCGCACCAGTCATTCCACAGTTGGGTTAGTCAAGACCCATGATTCAAGGGGCCTTTCAGCACACATGCCATTCACGCTGTGCCTCCCAACTCTTTTATTTCGGCAAGTACAGCTGCCTCCGCCTCAATCTTCTGTATCTGCTCTGGCTCAAGCTTGACACCTGCAGAGCAGTGGAATGCAGGGCAGCAGCAGCTGTCAGGACATGCGTGCCCAGGTTGTGGTTCCTCCTGTGTTTCAAAAGTACAAAATGCTGTGTGCACATGACGTTGTAATCAGCAACCATCTTGCTGGAGCATAAATAGGGTGGCAAGTGCTTGACAGACAAGCTGGTGCGATGGTCCATACCCTGCTGCAGCACTTCACACACAATGTACAAGCAGCAAGGGTCTCACCTTCTTTGTCCCGCTTGTCCTTGAGCTGCTGTATCTGCCGCAGCTTCTTCTGCAGTGCCCTGACACGCTTCTGTGCTGCATCTCCACCCTCAGCCTCACCAATCCCTGCATCAGCCATCTGCAAGCAACACAATGCAACAAGGGCCACATGCGGCAGCACCAAGACATCAGCACAGCAGCAGAAACGGCAAGGCATGAGCTGGGGGATATTTACAGTCGTACTTCACCCCACAATCTCGTCAGTGACACGGGTACTGACAACGCATGTTTAGCCGGGGCTGCATCTGCATGTGCGCGCTGCCCGCTGCTGTGCCAAGACTACCCTGAAAATCCGTTCACCAGTCGACAAAGCAGCCGCCGCAAACCCACCTGCTGTGTTGCCGCCTCCACTGCTGCTGCTTGGCTGCTGCTGTTACTGCTGCCGCCTGCCGCCTGCTGCTGCTGCTGCTCCCCGTCCTCCTCATCCCCACCCGCCTTGGCTTTCTTGCTAGCCCGCTTTTTGGCATTCTTGCTGGCTGCCTTGCTCACAAACTCGGCACCAGGTGGCAGCGGCTTTCCTGCCTGGTTGGTGATGCGGCCTGGCTTGCTGCTGCTGTCGTAGGCCAGGCTGAAAGTGGGCCCGCTGCCTGACGCTGATGCACCCTCTGATAAGTGCTGCTGCAAGGTACGCATGGCAGGGGGTCTGCAGCACACACACGACCAATGCAGAAGGCTGCTTGATTTGAATTGATGCACATGCCTAGGTAACACATGCATGCCATATGTTACGTACCAAGCTGTTTGAGGGGGCTTCCCTAGCTGTCAGCTGTGTCTCCCCCTAAACCGTCCAAAAGACCTGTAGGTTTTGACTTCAACCTATAGCTCCGTTGAAAACGCTAGCAGCAGCTGCTGCACCCCATTTTCAAACGTGCTTGGGAACGACAGAATTGTCAGCCAGCACATCACAGCATCCGCCCAGCAAGCACCACACACCTGTACGCGCCCTTGGACTGTCCAGCAGCCCCGCCAGCAGCACCAGCTGACCCAGCCGCTCCTGCAGCCCCATTGCTGCTTGCTGCTGCTGCCAGGCGCTCTGGTGAGGGTGGCCTGTCCTCAAAGGTTGTGCCTGCTGGTGCCGGCATCCAGTTGGCCTCAAACAGGATCTCAAAGGGCTTCTCACACAGCTTCTCACCTGGATCAGGTCAGCAGACAGCAAGACAACAAGTACAAAGGAACACGTGGGGTTGGCGGTCACTCATGCATGTTCTTACTTGTTTGGCCTACCCTCCTTACCTTTTTTTACAAAGTTGCTGGGACAGACGGGACAATTCTGCAGATGCACTGCTGCGCCATCTCATTCTCCAAAACCATCCAGACCCAGGCAGGACTGGTTTCAGTACCACTGACTAGTTCACGTATCACTGACAGCCAGCCGCCACAAAGAAAAGTAGCAGTGTGGTGGCTGTGACTCACCCACGTAGTTGAACACGCGCACGTTGTTGTCCACACGCAGGCGAGGTGCTGTTGTTGCTGTGAGGAAGTAGCGGCCGCAGGGGGACCAGGCTGCTGTGACTGAGCTGCCGCTGCGGGTCTTGCCCATCTGCTTGCAGTTGCCCTTGGCCAGCTTGTTGAAAAACACAATGTCACCTGCAGCCAGGGCACAGCACGACACAGCACAGCACATATTGCATCAGTCAACATCTGCCACTGAATTTACCAAGATATTCTGGCGCAGCATTTTTAGGACAGCATGGCAATCATGACAGCAAGATGCAGTGCGTGCTCCGTGAGGGCATGCTTCAAACGTGTCACAGTATGAGACACGATTGAGCAGCAGCAGCAGCAGCAGCCAGCAACACCAAGATACCCACCGGGCAAGTTGCCAAAGCCAGCAATGGCCAGGAAGCGTCCAAAGGGGTTCCAGCGTGCCACGTTGTAGGGGCCAGAGCCCAGGTCAAACACAGGCTTGCACTTGAAGTCGTGCAGGATCACCTGGCGCAACAAACAGAAAGCACCACAGATGCAAGGGCTGTGGGTGCCTAGCCACAGAATTTGGGTAGCGCCACATACCAACTGAATCACATGGACTGGCAACCCATAAAACAGGTATGTACTGATAGCAAGACACGAGCAGCTGCATGACAGACGCTGTTCAACACCATAACGCTCTTTGTCACTTTCTCTGTCTAAACCTCCAACCCAGCCTGTCCCACCTACCCACTTTGCATAGCAGCAAACAAGCCGTCTGCGTAGCTGCTTGCACACCGTTTTGAAACTCCCCCCCCCCCCTGACCTTTGCAGGCATGAAGCCAGCCACAACCACAAAGAAGTCTCCTGCAGGTGACCACTGCACATCATGCACGGAGCCGTCCTTGGGCATCTGCACCGCACAGGCTGCATCACCCCTGTCAGCCTCTGCAGGCAGGTAGTGCAGCTTCGACTCCCCATAGTAGGACTGGTTGGTGGCATCAGTCTCACAGGTGGCCATGAACAGGCAGGCAGTGGAGGGGGCGTTCCACATAATCTGGGCACCTGCAGTTCAGTCGAACAAAGGCAGTACAGATATGAGTGCTTGAGTATGTTGGGCAGCTATGCAGGTCAGCCTGTGCAAGGCAGCATGTAGGGTGCAGCCTGGGCACAGCAGAACGAACTGTTGGCTGGGCATCCCAAGGTACCGCCATAGGTGGTACTGCCATACAGCACTACTGCAGCAACACTGTTATCAGTCATGCACCATGATTTGAATGTCGCTTATGATGCCCGATGAAAGGGTCAGCCTAGCCACAAGCCCACTACTGCAAGATGCTGAAGTCCTGCTGGTACCTGATCCACCACCGTCCCGGCACCAACAGAATTCAAGTCATGTACAACACCATTTTAACAAAGGCCGGCCCCACCTGTGGCCCTGTAGAAGCTCTTGCGGCTGATGGTGACAGGCTGCTCCCCGCTGTGGTCCAGCACTGTTGCCACTGCGGGTTGGCCCTTGGCCTCTGCTATGAATGCTGCCAGCAGCGGCTTGTCAGCAGGGCAGGGCTGGAAGGTGGTCACACCCTTGATGGGGATCTTCCTGGCCACTGCACAGCACACGACACAGCAAAGCACAGCATGTCGTGTCATAGCATAGCATCAGCACAGCTCCAACCAGCTCAACATACTAGCAGATTGAGACATCCTGACGCGGCTTCAAGCTTGAGGCTCTGTTAAAGACGTTGCAGCAATGCGGCTGTAGGCCCCGCTCCCCAGCGCTCAAGCTGCACTGCGGATGCTGACAACTGCAGCCTCCCGCTCTCAGCACAGCACAACCCTGCTGATGTATGTTCATCATGTGTGTGAAAGGTGCCACCATCAGTGATGGGCTGCTGTGTGGTGCCATGGGCAAGGCTGCCCAAGCTCTCAAGCAGGGCCCTGCACTCACTCACCCTTGAAGCCATCCGCCCTGCTGTACTGGTGCACAGTGTTTGTGACGCCATGGAACAGCGACTGGTCGTCGGTGCCCCAGTGCAGCAGTGGCCAGGCCTCCTTGTGAACTGACTTGGAACCAACCTCAAACACCACGGCACCTGACGACACATCCCACACCTGCAACCACACAGTGACACTGTCATACTTCTGCTCAGAACTTGACTGGCAGCGCCGACAACTCAGCTCGCAGCCTGGCTGAACTGCAATCTGTCTTAGACACACAGACGATAAACATACACACACCAGGAATGCAAGGGCCTCCTGGTCGGACCAGCTGTGTGTTGCATACACGAGTGGATCACCACAGTGCAGATGCATACCCAACTGCTCATTTACACGCAGCTGGTGTCAACACCACAGCTTCATACAGCGCACACAGCAACCCCCGTACCTTAATGTTCTTTGCCTGCTGCCCGTCCGGTCCCTTGCCTGGCCGCACTGCTGTGGTGATGAAGGAACCGGTCCTGCTCCAGTCAACCAGCATGACTCCAGCTGCAGCCAGGCTGGCCAACTGTACGCAGGGAAGCAACAGCCAGAGTGGACACGTGAACGGTATCAGTACTGCGCTGCTGTTTGTGCTTCCTGCGCATCTAGACCGTTGACGCCAACGTGCCACAGAATAGGTTAGGCAGTTGGGGCTGGGCACAGCACAGTTGGTGATACAGTACACAACCAGAAGCCCAAACCGATCTTGAGCTCCCTGCTAAAGCACAACTGCCTGTTTCATGGGGAAAGCTGCATCTATGCAGTTCTGTGGTCACCTTGTCGCCTGTTGCTGTGGCATACACATTGACGCCCTCCTCTGTCACTGCTGCCAGCTTTGTCCCGTCGGCTGAGCTGTAAGCTGCCTTGCCAGCGACACTGCAATACACCAGGCACACAAAGGGAATGGTTTTGAGGAAGTGCGGGAGCTAATGTGGTGATTAGCAGCACCGGTGTGCGCAGGAGGCACAAGCTGGGTGGCGGGCACAACACACGCACCCCTTGAAGCTGCTGCATTCCTGCAGGTCAGGGATGCCTGCCCACAGGCTAGCCTTGTCAGGCTGCCGCACTGCAAACCAACAGACACAAGGTTAATTGATATATCTATGAAAGACTGGGTTTGGCTTGCTGTGGGCTGATCTGGTGGTGAAGCACAGGTGGAGACAGTACCTATCAACTGCATTGTTTGAGGCAACCTGGAGGCTCAGCAGTGATGATCAACAATACACACAGGTTGGTAATATAAGTGGCACTGACGTCAACATGACGGCTTCATGCGTTGTGCCACTACTGACACGAAGGTATATGTGAAGGTTTGTCGGTGTTACACACGAACGTATGTGCGATGATTTTCCCAAGTTACAAAACGTAACAAGGACGTTTGTTCCATTATAGCGCTCTGCTGAACGCAACAACGACACCAGCAGCAGCAGCAGTCCCAGATCAAACAAGACGTTGGGGAAAGAAGGTTGTTAACGCTCATCATCCATCAGCTCACCGCTTCTCTTTTTGTCAGAATTCGCGGTTGTGGAGCTAGCTTGTCAAGCAGCCCTCAGATTGATATCCGCAGGGGGGGCAGATCATCTAGATGCAGCAGCAGCAGCAGGATGAGCTGGATGAGATTGAGGGTTGTATCTGGGGTGCACAGGCAGTTGCAGATACTGCACAGTTCAGAGCTAGTATAGCTGCTGAGCATGCTCAGCCGAGACGTGGGCCGGCAGCACAGCGAGGGCGCAGCACAGCGCGTACAGAAACAGGCAGGAGGCGTGCCGCCAGTGCACCAGGAGAGCGCCAGTCCCGCAGACAGCGCACAGGGTCCAGGGACGGCCGGCCAGCGGCAGGTCGTGGCAGGGCAGGGGCAGCGGCTGGAATGCCAGCACGGCAGCACGAGCAGGGGCTGGTGACCTGCCCCCAGAGCCACAGGCCACTGATGCCGATCTGCAAGCAGACGCAGATGCACAGGCAGCTGCCTTCAGTGCTTTCAGGCAGGAGATGCAAGCTGAGAATGACAGGTGTCAGGAAGAGCTACAAGCAGAAGCAGCAGCAGCAGCAGCAGATGCTGCCAACAGGCCCTCTGAGTGGGGTGAGCGCTGCGAGGAGGAAGAGCGACGCTGGCGCAGGCACGCCCCCAGCATCGGTGCTGCTGTGTTGCAGCAGTACGCTGCACCCGACCCAGGAGAGCAGTGCTGCATGTGCAGCACCCCAGGCTGTACCATCCGGTAAGTATGACTGCAGTTTGGGGCAGTGTGTGCTGTGGTCTGCAGCGCTGTTGCCAGACCAGATGTGCGACGGCTACTGACTGGTCAGCGGCTGCGAAGCCTGTTGGCACCCAGTTGTGCTTGCAGCGGACGCTCTCAGTCAACTGCAGCTGCCCCGCATGTCTTGTGTGTTGCCGTGCAGGTGCTTCACCTGTTGTGCTGCTCACGGGTCTGTGTTCTACTGTGAGGCATGTGATGAGCAGCGCCACACCCACATACACATGCACAGGCGCCAGAAGTACAACGACAGCTGCTGGGAGGAGCTGCCACGGGCTGACCCCAACAACGGTGGGTCGAGTGGTGTGCTGACCATAGTAAATGCTATCACCGCTCACGTGCTGCCAGACACACATGGTGGAGACTGCAGTGCAGTCGCCCGCCGCCCCCCACTTACTGCAGCTTGGAGTGCCTGGCACTGTGTGTCGGTTGTCCTTTAGCGCCAGACAGGTGCAAATGCTAATGTCACTGGTGGTGCGTGTCTGTGCTGCAGGCCACTTTCTATTTCAGCCGAGTCAGTGCACCAAGTGCAACAGCAGCTGCATCACTGACACTGTGGTCAAGACACAGGAGCTTGCTTACATCACAATGGGTGAGGCAGTCTTGTTTGATGCAGCTGGTCCTTGGGCAGAGCAGCAACTGCCTAGCGCTGGCCGTCACAGACCTCCTACCAGGTGTCAGGCTGTGGGTGCTGGCTTGTTGCACTGTTTGTCAACAGGTCACTGGGCTGCGTTTTGCCTCGTCCAATATCTGTGCCCCCCCCCCCCCCCCCGCCTGCAGGTGGTGTCATTAAAGCCAAGCGCGCTGCATACAAGTGCGGGAATCCACAGTGCGCAGCAGCAGTGTGGCAGCAGCCTGAGCAGTTTGTGTCTGTGGGCGCATGGCCGGCGTCCCTGGATGATGAGCACCTCAGGTCAGCACCATCCACGCTAGAAGCATTGTATGCCAGCTGGTTGCTTTCAGGGTGTGGCCGTCGGGTCAATCATCACTTCCTGTGAGCAGCATGTGTGCTTGTCCATACATCTACATGCAGTGCGCGGGCTGTTGACGCAGAGAGCGCAATGAGGCAATGTGGCAAGAGCGTGTCAATGTAGGCCTTGCCCATCTCTGTCTGGCAATTCTTGTATGTTTAACAATTGCTGTGCGCAGGACCATCATCGCACAAGATGTGCTGCAGCTGTATGATGCCCTGAAGCTCCGCGCGCCCACAGTGTCACTGGATGCTTTCGTCAAGGCGCTTGCCGATGCCTCCTGGCACAGCAATCTGCAGCAGGTGTGTGTGGCAATGCAGTTACTCCTGGCCTCCTGCGACAACCTCGTGTCAGCACCTGGGCCGGAAGGCATGCATAGTTTTCAAACTTTCCGGTCCTTCTCTACCACCCATAGCGTGCCTGAGCGCCATGCTTTCCTGTGCTTTTCACTGCAGCCCTGGCAGAGCGTCAGCAGAAGCGCGTTCCGCCGTGCGGCAGACGAGTACAGCAGCTGCCAGCTTGACTTGCGCCTGGGAGTGAAACAGCTGAATGATCTGCACTGCCCAGCTTGCAGCGGAGGCAGCTGCGCTTACCACATAGACAGCAACATGAAGCTGTTTGTGTGGGAGCGTCTGCGGCAGTTGTGGCGGGAGCCCCACTTCAGGGAGTTCTTTGCTGGCAGCGCAGACGTACAGTGCACGCTTCAAGCTGTTGATGCTGCTCGGGTAGGTGGCCTGCTAGGTGGGATGTTGGCAGCTCATCAGCTGCTGGATGCGCTCACCTGTCCGGCGGGGCTGACTCACTCACTCAACGGTCTGGCTTGATGTTGTGACACTTGTGTGATGCCATCGTGCACGTTGTTGGCATTGGTCACTCTTCTCGGCAATCACTGTCACAATATGGTGCCGTGGACGGCATCTGTCTTATACTAGGGCTTCTTTCCTGCTTGCAGGCAGGTGGGACTCAAGCTAGCAACGGCGTTGCTGCGGCGGCTGCAGAAGCAGCTGCTGAACGCACTGACAGGACCTGCAACGGCGTGTGGACAGCAGCAGGTGATGGACAGCAACGCCGGATGTCCAAGCAGGCTGTGACAGGGCGGTGTGTAGGTGAGCGCTGCGATTGGTCTGCTGCTTACAGTCATTTACAGTATTTTTGGTTCCATTGACTTCCTGCAGCTCTCGTCACCTTGAGAAAGCACGTCATGAACAACGAAAACAAATCGTGACCCCGCAAAACATTCATTGATGCATGTGTTTGTGCACTGTTATGCTGAGCATAGGCTCTGCTCCATCTGAGCGCTAGTGATTGTGCTGTTGTGTGCTGCAGCAACGGACGCTCGCCATGGCCTTCCCATTGTGGCCGCAAACCTCATCAACAGTGGGGAGCGCTATGCCTATGCCCTCCACCTGCTGGTGTTCCACCTGCCGCACTGCACCCAGCTGCACATTGACATAATGTGCAAGTGGGCGCCCTGGCTGCAGCGCTCAGTGACCGCTTTGCTACAGGAACCCCCGGCGGGTGTTGACACAGCACTGCGTGACCGCATCTTGCAGCTGAGGCAGCTGGTGACAGCAGCAAACAACCTGGAGGGTGTGCGCAAGGTCCTGTCCCACGCTCATGGCACTCTGCACGCCCTCAACTGCCAGGTGTGCTTCTCTGCTGGATACAAGGCAGCACATCACCTGCAGCAGGTTGTAGGCTTCCATAGGGCCTTGCGGCAACACAGCATGTGGGCTTGCTGTTGTTGCAGCCAGTCAAAAACACCACATGGAACAAACAACATCTTATGGCATCACTCTGTCAACTGCCTCGTGGTGCAGGTCCTGTGGCAGCCGGGCTGGACAGAAGGCTGCGCCAAGGCTTTGGGTGAGGAGGGAGAGCAGTTCTTCTCATACTTCTCCAAGTATGCGTTCACCACACGCAACCAGAGCGCCGCAGGTGCGTACATGGCAACTTCTGCATTCCTGGGAGGCCCATGTTCCTATGGTTGGCTTTCAACGCCCAGTATCGTGTCGGTAGGCATCATCATCATCATCATCATCGGGTCTGGTGTGTGCTGCTATGAACAATGGCAGGCTGTGTGCCCAAACGCCTTCGGGGCTGCGCCTGGCTGCAGGGCGCGTGTCGACGAGTCCTTGCTGCGACCACACAGGCTGTTTCATTGTTGCATAGGTTCCCTGGTGCACTCTGTCTCTTTGCCTCTTTCGGCACTGTTCCGCCGCCTAACCTCACCCCTGCTTCATTGCACCACCCCTTGTGCTCAGGTGCTGATGACCAGCTGACCAAGGCGGCCTTCCACTTTGCCCGGCTGAAGAAGCGTGGGCAAGCAGACTTGCTGGTCCGCCGACACAAGAAGTTCAGCAAGCTGCTGCCCAAGGCTGAGGCAAAGCTCGCAGAACAGCTGCAGCTGATGGTGGATACCCCAGTTGCTCAGCGGCCAGCTTTTGTGTGCAGCTTGCGGGAAGCGCTGCAGGAACACGCTCGGGGTGAGCCGGGTGTACTTTGGGGCTGTGCGTTGGGGTGGCAGCATTGACTTTGGCAACGAAGGCAGTGTAGGCATGCACAGGCACTGAGCACTCACTATCTGCTATCCCAGTTTGCGAGCAAGGCATGCTGATGGCTAGCCAATATATGCACCATCCTACAGGAGGGTTGTGGTGTTGTTCTGCAGATGAAATCCACCGACCCCGTGACGGCAACAGGAAGCTGTTGGAGCAGTACAGCGAGGCAGTGCTGGTGCGGGATGCAGAGCAGGTCACAGCGGCACTAAACAGCTCCCTTGCCAACCTGGGCATGCACAGCGAGAGCCTGGCAGCTGTCCGTGTCATGGCCGGCCTGACAGACCCCAACCTTGCTCTGCTGCATGAGACGGCTGAGAAGCTGCGCAAAGCAGCTGAAAAGAGCAGGTAGGCTACATGACCATTCCGTGCTGTTTTGCATCTTGACCTGTTGCTTGCACACATGTGGCCGCTCAAGACCATTGCTGCTCATTGTAGAACGTGCAAGTACCCATATAATTGGTCGGGTCCTGCAGGTGTGCATGCATGATTGTCCCCGCACTGAGTGTGCGTTGTCATTGCTGTCCTGCCTGCAGCACTGCCGCAGCAGAAGCAGCAGGTGTCATCAAGGACAAGTTCATGCCTGCCTTAGATGCTAGCATCCTGCGGCAGCAGAACGTGATGGAGGGGCTGTACCATGACCTGAAGAAGTCGGAGAGCAAGAGGGACGCGCAGGATGCAGGTAGGTTCATGGCCTGGGTGGAGGGAGGCGGGCGCTTGCACATGCCAGGTAGCAGGATGGTTGGAGTTGAAAAAGTGGGGGCGCAAAAACAAGGCAGAAAGCAAAGCGTGCGCCACAGCCGCACACCCTCTCCTTCACCGTGTGTGCCCTTAATATTGTGATTCGAAGCTGCAGCCAAGTTTCCCCAATCTCCGTGCATTGGGAACGCGCCCGCATGGCTGTGAATCCCTGTTGCCCATGCTTAACATCTGCACTCACTGCTGGTGTGCATTGTTTGTGTGATGTGCTTGCAGCCACACCCAAGGAGCGGCAGCGGCACAGCCAGAAGTGCAGGCAGCTCGCGACCGCCCTGGGACAGTGTGTGCTGCAGTACAATGTGCTGGTGGAGGAGTTCAACAAAGCACTTGCAGACGCTGCCCAGCCCCCGGGTGTTGCCACTACACAGCATTGGAGGCAGCCACGCAGCCCTACAACAGTGGAGGACGTGCGCAAGCAGCGCTTCAGCTGGGCCAACGAGTACGCATGTAAGCACACAAGACACACAAACTGTTGCAGGTCTACAGCCATTTGTCACAGCACCTTGCCTTGAGCAATCGCTGGCTTGCAGCACTTTCCAACTGTCACTTGCAGGTTCACACTGGCGTGCATGTGAATGGCACCCATGCGGCATCCTTCTCGTGTAATGGACGTGGTGTGTGGCAGCCTCAACAACAGCAACACACTTGTCTGCTGTTCTGCTGCATGCAGTTGACCAGGGCCACCCATTGCGTTTGTATGGGGTTGCGCGCGCCATGGCTATATGTGAGGCAGACAACGAGGTGGCCCGCATCAAGGAGGAGCTTGTGTTGTTACCCCAGGAGATGCAAGCACACATCCGCTTCTACCGCGATCTGGAGGCACAGCTCAAGCAGTTGCAGGCAGCCATGGCAGCTGATAGCGTCCCAACGCCTGAAGGTTTGGTTGCAGCTGGCTTTGCTGTGCTGCCTGGTATGGGGCGCTATCAGCCTGCTGCTGCAGATGTTCTGGCCAGCAGTGGTGTGCGCAGCGGGGCTGTCACGTTTGTGCGGCTTGCACAGGTAGAGGTGCAGCAGCTGCTGCGCGTCGCAGTCAAGGCTTTTGCTCGTGCTGGTGTCGTTGCTGAGAGCGCAGCTGAGCAGCACAGTGAGGAGTCAGACAGTGATGCTGATAGTGAGGATGGGGACCAGGCAGCACCTGCTGCTGGTGGTGGTGGTGATACCGATGATGATGGTGATGATGATATCATGGTCTGAAGCTTGGTGGTGACAGTGTGGCCATTGGCATGTGTTTGGGTCAATTTGCTGTGCATGTGTGCTCGTCCAAGTTGCAGCAGCTGTTGTGCACGCAACAAGGAGTGACTACTGTGTGCTGTCAGTGAAAGTTGTAATGAATGGCAGGCTTGCAACACAATTGGTGTATAGCAGCAGTTAGGCAGGGCAGCTGGCTTACATGGCTCCAAAAGCCTCTTGCAATTGTGTAGGAGCTAGCCCTGCAGGCGCAGCCATGCTATTCTTTGTCAAGTGGGGCCGTGCCAAGTCTGGCAGTTCACTCTCCGGCAGTAATCATCGATACCAGTTCGCAGGGCTGGTGGGGTGAGCAGGTGCCAAGGTGGTGTGTGCACATGACATGCTGGGGTAGGCGGGCGCCTGCAGTGCGCACACGTTGCAAAGATGGTGAGATATGGGTCTTTGATGTGTTCACCTTGAATTGGCGGTCAGCGCTTACTGAGGTGTAATGCCATTGTGCATGCCATGTGCACTGCACACAGAAGTTTTCATTGCACACAATCAACAACAGGTTCAACAATCAGAATGATGAGGCCAACTACGTGCCATGTATGCTTCTGCTGACTAAGGCACACCACTAATGGCCACAAAGGTATTGCGCGCATGCTTTGTGGGCTGTAATGTACACTACCACACAGCATCTGCCTCATCTGATGCTGCAACAACACTCCAGAACACTGTGGCACCTCACAATCAGCTTCAGCCCAGATCGGCCGTCGGACCCAATTTGCTTGATTTGGCCCCCCAAACCCCCCCAAAACGACCACCGACACAGGCGCAGCACAGCGCCCCACCTGCAACAAGGCTCTCTCACACACATATGACACTGTTTGTGGGTGCCATGCTGTAGGAGAGCTGTAACAAACTGTGCTGACCTCCCCCCCCCCCCATGCCTCTCATCACCCACTACCATGGCGTGATGCCACGGTTGCGCACTTGAACGGCTTGCATCTGTTGCGCTGGCCAACTGGTGTGGAATCTGGGCATCATTCAGGGAATGAAAGTTGTTGGTAATGACTCAAGGAGTGCCCCTGTGGAGCCAGAGAGGGTGCAGACCTGTGGCTGGGGTCCAACAGCTTGAGGAGTCATGGCTATCTTGTTGCGTGTTGGTGTGAGATGGATTGCCGCACATGCGTGCATCACAGTCGTGTTGCACGCATGGGATGTGGGCTGTAATGTACACTACCACACAGCATCTGCCTCATCTGATGCTGCAACAACACTCCAGAACACTGTGGCACCTCACAATCAGCTTCAGCCCAGATCGGCCGTCGGACCCAATTTGCTTGATTTGGCCCCCCAACCCCCCCAAAACGACCACCGACACAGGCGCAGCACAGCGCCCCACCTGCAACAAGGCTCTCTCACACACATATGACACTGTTTGTGGGTGCCATGCTGTAGGAGAGCTGTAACAAACTGTGCTGACCTCCCCCCCCCCCCATGCCTCTCATCACCCACTAGGAATACAGTACAGTGTCTCCTACTTCACTCACTGACCTGACACCCTGATAGTACGTAGTGTCCAATCACCACAACAGGCTGATCACTGCATTCTCACTGCAGTCTCACACATCTCTAATTCTCACTGCAGTCTCACACATCTCTACACACGTCAATCCCCTGCTGGACTAACGCTCAGCCTGCTCGACAACTGCGTGGCTACGCCTCCTCTCCCCAGAGCAGGAAGAGCGGAAGGACAGTACCCGCCTCATCTCCACCGGACTGCACCACTGCAGAAAAAAGGAAGGAAGCAATATCCCAGCACACACAACCCAACCAGCCACACACAGCATGAGCCCACCCTGCCGACCAACCCCCACAAGCATCTGCGAAGGCCACACGCAGTGACTGGAGAACAGCACAACAAAGTGGGCACGCAGATAAAAGACCAGCGAACAACGGGAAAAGCACCAAGGGCACACCACCCCACTCAGCTGCACCCTGCTCAGCTACCCTCTTACCCCACTCTGGACATTCAGCAGTCGGCTGGCACCGCAGCACCCTTTGCATGCGTCCTTCCAGCATACAAGCACAAGCACACAGAACACGAACATCACAAACAAACAACGGCACGCGCAAACACACAGCAGGAATAACACATCCAAGCAGCCTGGGACATTTCCATACACAAACAGGCACAAAGGCGGCACTCTGGCAACGCTGACAAACAGACACCGCCATTTGTGCGCACACGGCACTGCGCACGCTATACCTTCAGGCAACGCAGCATCTGCAGTCCCTGTCCCAAGGTTGCCTAACTACAAGTAAGGCTGACAAGCAGACATCAGGCCTACACAACAGAAAATTGGAAGCCAAGCACCACGCCAGTGACAGAGTCGAAGGCAACAGCCGCCACCGAGTAAGTAGCTGGCAGGGGTAGCGGCTGTGTCTGCTTCGCCACTAGCAGCGCATACTGTGTGCCAGCAGCCATGCAAAGCAGCTGGGCTGTTGTCTGCAGACCCTGCATATCCCTGAACTCTGGCTGGCTGGTCAGACCTAGGACAGTGTACCCGTCAGCCATCAGCAGAGCCTTTGCATTGCTGATGGCTGCTGTCACGACAGGATCCTGCACTGCTGCTGGCTGCTGCTGGGCTGCGCTGCCTGGAGGGAACCCCTGAAACGCAGCACCAGCTGGTGCTGCAGCTCCCGGTGGCAAGCCCACCGGCACCCAGCCCTGGGGGCAGCAGCTCCTGCACCTGCCAGGCCAGACACAGATGCCGCTGCTGCTGCCATCGCTGCCGGCTGCGCGCCTGCCACAAACCCTCCCATACCAACAGGCGCTGGGAAGCCACCAGCAGCAGCGTTTGTCAGGGCTGCAGCCGCTGCGGCAGCCAGGTCTGCGGACGGCTGGTTTCCAAATGCTGCAGGTGGTGCATAGCTCCCGGGTGGTGCTGCTGCATGGGAAGTCCCGTACTGTTGGGCGGCCAACATCATCCCAAACTGAACGGCAGTTGCAACGTCAACCGCTGCTGCTGCAGCGACTTGCTTCTTGCGGCTGGCGCGCGGCTTCCTGGGGGCCTTGCCAGCGGGCTTGCCAGCGGGCTTGCCAGCGGCCCCAGAGACAACACCTGCTGCTGCAGCTGCTGCCGCGTGTGCTGCTGTGCCCTGTGCCCCGGCTGCTGCTGCAGCGGCGATGGATGCTGCCAAGGGGTTGGGCACTGCAAACTGCCCCCCAGCAGGAGGCGCTGGCGGTCCCATGGGCCCCCTCGGTGCTGCTGTTGCTGCGCCTCGCTCCGCAGACACACCAGCTGCTGCTGCTGCGGCGGCGGGGTTTGGCATTTGTGAATGCTGACCCGTAGTAGGGGCCGTTGGCTGCCCCCTCAATGCTGCCGCTGCAACCGCCTCCGCTGCCTCGCTCTGCTCAAACGCTTCAAAACCAGCTAGTGCTGCTGCTGCGGCTGCGGTCGCTGCGGCGGCTTCGGCGTGGAGCGCTGCGTGCTGACCCCCAGCAGGAGGCACCGGCTGCCCCATGGGCGCCGCTGCTGCTGCCGTAGCAGTTGCTGCGGCCTGCCCTGCACCATCTGCTGCTGCGCCCTGCCCTGCGCCAGCTGCTGCTGGTGCGCTGGCTGCTGCAGGGTTGCGATCTTGTGAAGGCTCACCCCCTGCAGGCGGTGCATCCCCCTCTGGTCCCACCTCTGCTGGTGTGCGTCCCTCTGTGCCCGCTGCTGCTGCAGTGGCGCCGGGTGCAGCTGCTGCCTGCACGCCAGCCCCTGGCTCTGTGACAGGTGTGTCTGCACTGGGGTGCGTAGCGGCTGCTGGGTTACCTGCTGCAGCTGCTGCCTGCACTCCAGCCCCAGGCTCTGTGACAGGTGTGTCTGCACTGGGGTGCGTAGCGGCTGCTGGGTTGCCTGCTGCAGCTGCAGCATCACCGCCCTGCAGGTTTGTACACATCAGGAAGGACCATGTTGGTCAAGTATTGAGTGAACATCACGGGCCGCTGCAAGCGCAGGCTGCACCTACATGCATGCGGTGTGAAGCGGGAAAGTGCCACAAAGGCCGTGGACTGCAGCAAACATGTACAGAGTTCTCTGGATGGTGCACCACAGGTCACTGGCAAGAGGTTGTGGCATAACCGCAGAGGCTGAAAAGGGGCCGTCACAGCAGGGTGTGCACTCACCATTACGGCATCCTTCAGGGTGTTGACCAGATGCATGAGGGCGCGGCTGACCTGGGGTGCAAACCGTGAGTCTGCGCTCAACGCATTTGCCAGCGGCCCCACACCATCGACCACAGCAAAGACCGCCTTGTCATGCGTGATCCTTTTGTAGATGCCGCGCTGGGCCTGGGCGGCATACTCCTCAGGGTGGGTGCTCTCGTGGTTGCCCAGTATTACGCCACCCAGCACGTGGAGGGACGAGCAGCCCAGCAGCTCTCCGGCCTTGATCGCCTGCAGGGAGGGTGCACAAGGCCACACAGAGCTATCACAAGTGTGCAGTCGCAGCGCTTCCCGGGGGCGCAGAACCTCCCTGCTCCAGTAGGATTCTGATGCATCCTGCAGCAAGACGGCTCAA
The DNA here is from genome assembly GCA_007449985.2 of Desmodesmus armatus. Classification (NCBI taxonomy): domain Eukaryota; kingdom Viridiplantae; phylum Chlorophyta; class Chlorophyceae; order Sphaeropleales; family Scenedesmaceae; genus Desmodesmus; species Desmodesmus armatus. The sequence continues at coordinate 175,391 of VIIQ02000562.1, forward strand.
CAAGCACTGGCGAACGGTATGCACATCATCATAACTGCCGGTGGCTTGCAGTGGGTTTCAGTGCTCATCAGATGATGTTGCTGCTGCTGCTGGCCCTGATGGCTTTCGTGCAGCAGACAACGGTCCAGGATGCAAACCCACCTGTAAGTTGTACTTGATGTTGTCCAGCTGCACCCTGTAGTTGTGCGCAGCCTTCAGGGTCACCTTCTCTGGCTGCTGGCTGCCTGGGCGGCCATCATAGAAGCAGATGGCCGACACCCGGTCCTTTGCCTTCTCCCTCCTCTTGGCTGCTTTGGAGGGGGGTTTGTCACGTGGGGTTTGACACCATCTGCAGGCAGTCACCCTGTGGAAGAAAACAAGCAGCAAGAGGTCAACAACAACTCTCAACTAACCACTAATTCAGGCTGGAGGCAAGGAGCTTGCTCACAACCCGTTCAGACATTACCTTTGCCCATTCTGCACTTGCCCATTCTGGACCAAACAGTCAGCGTTTGAGCACGTCCAGGGCTGAAGGTTGCCCAAGCTGCTGGGGTGCATCACCCGCCTCCGCTTCCGCCTGCTGCTGTCCTGCCCCGTGCTGTCCCCTGCGTCATCAACCTCCTCCTCCATCTCCACCTCCTCCTCCCCCTCCCCCAAATCCCCCTCCTCCCCTAGCGGCACACCGAGCCCCTCCAAGCCAGCCATGTTTGATCAGCTGATGGGTGCTGATGGGGCAAACCGTCCTGATGGCTGAGGAGGCGTTGCCAGCTTGCAAAGAGATGATCAAACGGCGCTCTGTGTGTCACATACCTCCTCTTTAGCTATCTGTCTTGTTGCGCAACTCATTTCAAAACGGCCGTTGTTTGGCTTCTGCTAACAACGCCCTTGACTGGGCGTATATGCGATCAATCTTCGTTGAAACGTTTCGTAAACTGGAACAAACATCGCATATGCACACCTGTGCATCTTCCAACTTTTATCCTATATACCAGAGTGCCTGGGTTGCGTTGTGCTGATCGATGTTGAGCTCTGGCAGCCAGTATCCGGTTCTTCACAGCGGTTGAAAACTGTGAGTTGACTTTTGGGGGGTAGGGGGTGGTGGCATGCCATTTTACAACTTAAAATTTTACAACTTAAAACTGGCACAAGGAAGCGTTCCAAGGCTGAATGACAGTCTGCTGCACACAACTCATGTCAACAGAAGCGGCCCAGACTGGATCTAAACACCTTCCACAAAGTCTGGTTTTCGCCTGAAACCTTGCCACAAACTTCTTAGCTGCAGGCTGCTCGAACTCTGCTGCTGTTGCTGCTGCTGCTGCTGCTGCTGCTGCTGCTGTTTCTACCTCGACCTCGCCCTCAGACAGGGGGGCTGCTGTTGCTGCTGCTGCTGGTGATGATGATGATGATGCTGCACGGGTCTTGCCCGTTGCAGATGGCTGCTGCCGGGGCTGCTTCCGCTGGGACCCCTTTTTGCCGGCAGTCATCTTCGCTGCATCTTCTCTGTTCTGATCCAGCAGCTGCTGCCCAACCGCGCCCCACCTGTTATAATCCCAAAACAGGCAAGGCGGGTTGGACCTGCTGTTGTGCTCCTTTTCACACACGCCTGCCAACTCCCCCCACACCCAGTCCTGCACTGTACTCTTGCCCAAGCTGTGCTCAGCCACTGCAGTCATCATAGCACAGCATAACACCATCGCACATCAGACGTTGCATTTGCTTGCATGCGTTCTGGACAAGTTGATGCTGGATGTCATTGTGTCAGTAATGCTGGCATGCACGAGACCCCACCACAGAATAGCCCAGACTCAGCATACTTGCAGAGACATCGCACTCACGTGCTCCTTGGGGTGCGCTTTTTTGTGTGCTTCGTGACAATTTTCAGGGCAGCAACAGCTGCTGCTCGTTTTGGCCTGCTGCTGCTGCCAGTACACGCCGCCTCAGCAACTGCTGCCTTGTCGCACTTCTTCCTGCTGCCACTTGCTTCCTGTTCCGGCATGTCATCGTCTTCTTTGTCTGTGCTGGACTCGGTGCTGGTGCTGGTATTGATGCTGGTACCACTGCTGCCATCACCGCTGCTGTCGCTGTCACTGCTGGCTCCAGTGTTGCTGCTTCTGCTGTTGCCCCTGCGGACAGGCCTGCCCTTACCTCTTCCCCTCCCCCTGTCCCTTCCCCTTCCCCTCCCTGTGGTGGCGCTGTTGACCACACGGCGTCTCACTGATCCCTTCTGTCCGCCCCGTTTGCCCGATGCATAGCTCACTGCTCCCTCATTGAACTCAATCAACTTCTCCTCTATCACCTGTTCTGACTTCTGCATGACATATTCGAAGCTATCCTGCGGATTTTCTGATTGACTCATCTTGCGATCAGTAACAGACCCCTGCTGCTCTTTGGCACCTCTAGGTTTGGAATGGACCTCAACTAGGTGAATGCCATGTGGCAGCAGTGTGTTTCCTTCAGCCAATCCCCTCCATAATCAATTCAAACGTTCCTGCCCTAGTTGGTTGCTGACAACGTCCTGATTAGTCATGTATTCAAATTAGAGTGATGTCACAAATGCTGTCTGTCAATCTCTACTGGTCCAAGGCAGTCCAGCTACCGTCCAGCCTACTTTCTCTTGTTTTGATCGACCTTCTTGTCCATTTGCAAAGCTTGCGTGCACTGGAGTACAGCAGCAGGCTTACAACAGCAGCAGGGAGTTGGGGAGAAGGCTCTCTATCGATCTAGCTATCTCCCTCGATCAGATGTTTGATCTCAACAGATCGATCTAAACGTACTCGCGCTTGTCATCAACGAACATGTCGATCGGCAGTGTGGGGATGCCTCTTTTGTTGTTCATCCTGGTGGGCGCCCCCTTTGGTGTGTATACGCTATGACTGTATCACGTTGGTTGTCTCTGCAAGGATTTATTGTGCTCGTAAGCAGCAGGAAGCTCTCGAGATGGAAGTCAAAGTTTACGCGCGCAGATGTGGCTGGTGCTCTCCGCAGCATGCATGCATGTCCCACGTTGTCCTGCGGATCTTATGCTGCCTGTCATGTGTGCATGCAGCTGAGACAGCGGCTTCGTGCTGCCAGCAAGGACTCCTGCATGCAACAACTGCTAAGTTCGTGGGCTGCTGCTGTGCTGATGCCCACCTGCAGGTGCATGCACCGCCCGCCCTGACCCATCAAACTACACCATGGTCATCCGTGCGTGTCAAGTGAACGCCCCGTACGCCCAGGAGGCCGTGCCTTGGACGGGAGGCTCCATCCCCAAAGGTTGTGTGTGTGTTTGTGCGTGAGGCTGTGCTGGCACCCCCTTTCAACAGCACCAGCTCAGATCGGCACGGTACGCCAATATGCCGCGATGGGCTGGTGCTGTTGAGGGGCGGGTTGTCTCTGCAGGTGACAGCATGGTTGTCCGCAAGGGTGTACAACTGGTGCCGCCCACGGCAGCTCCTGCGTTGTGCTGATCTGACCCGACCCGGCCTGCTCCTCCCGCTGCTGCCTTGTGTCCTGCTGTCATGCCAACGCTCAAGCAGGCCCTGCACATGCTACCGTCAGCGCCCGTCAGCCAGAGTGCAACGGCACCGATGCGGATTGCCACACGACCCGCCTCTCGCCGCCATCACCTTCCTGTGCTTGGTCCGGTGCCCTCGTGCTACAATCGAGACGCCCCCTGCTCGCCATGGACGCCGGGCACTCCATCGGAGAGGAAAGGAATCATGGTGAGAAGGATGCGTCACAGCTGCCATCCATGCCCGAGTAGTGGTGTGGTGTGGCCAGAGCAGCAGGCATGCCACTGGGTCGTTGAGCGTCTCAGGCAGCGCCATGCGCAGCATGCATGTCCCACGTTGTCCTGCGGATCTTATGCTGCCTGTCATGTGTGCATGCAGCTGAGACAGCGGCTTCGTGCTGCCAGCAAGGACTCCTGCATGCAACAACTGCTAAGTTTGTGGGCTGCTGCTGTGCTGATGCCCACCTGCAGGTGCATGCACCGCCCGCCCTGACCCATCAAACTACACCATGGTCATCCGTGCGTGTCAAGTGAACGCCCCGTACGCCCAGGAGGCCGTGCCTTGGACGGGAGGCTCCATCCCCAAAGGTTGTGTGTGTGTTTGTGCGTGAGGCTGTGCTGGCACCCCCTTTCAACAGCACCAGCTCAGATCGGCACGGTACGCCAATATGCCGCGATGGGCTGGTGCTGTTGAGGGGCGGGTTGTCTCTGCAGGTGACAGCATGGTTGTCCGCAAGGGTGTACAACTGGTGCCGCCCACGGCAGCTCCTGCGTTGTGCTGATCTGACCCGACCCGGCCTGCTCCTCCCGCTGCTGCCTTGTGTCCTGCTGTCATGCCAACGCTCAAGCAGGCCCTGCACATGCTACCGTCAGCGCCCGTCAGCCAGAGTGCAACGGCACCGATGCGGATTGCCACACGACCCGCCTCTCGCCGCCATCACCTTCCTGTGCTTGGTCCGGTGCCCTCGTGCTACAATCGAGACGCCCCCTGCTCGCCATGGACGCCGGGCACTCCATCGGAGAGGAAAGGAATCATGGTGAGAAGGATGCGTCACAGCTGCCATCCATGCCCGAGTAGTGGTGTGGTGTGGCCAGAGCAGCAGGCATGCCACTGGGTCGTTGAGCGTCTCAGGCAGCGCCATGCGCAGCATGCATGTCCCACGTTGTCCTGCGGATCTTATGTGTGCATGAGACAATAGCCTGTGTTGGGGGAGTGCAGCCATTTTCGAGGCCCATGTGACGTATTGATATGCTCTTGTATGCATGCAGTTGGGACTACGACTGGCAGCTGCGTTTCCAACCATTATGTAACTTTGGCATCACCACCACTGAAGTCACCATGCTGCTGGTCCAGCACTTCGTTGCTGCCCCCACGCCGGTCATTTACTACGAATACCGGGCATTCCTCCAAAGAGGATGGTGATCATGATGGTGAGGAAGGTTGTGTCACGAATGCCATCATGTGCAGAAGCATGGTCACAGCATCCAGGGTAAAGTCTCAAGTGCCACGCACACGCACCGCACCACGGCATGCATTGTACCCATGCCATGCGGCACCGTACTGACATGCTCTTTGATGCATGCAGGGACTACGACTTGTGCTGACCGCAACACTATTGGCACCCCTCAAGAACTGGCCTTGGCTGTCATCGTAAGACTTGTGGTGTGCTGTTCATCGTTGAGGTTCCATGGTTTCACCCTTGGCACTGTTCAACACATGGGTGTCCTGCCGACTATGCAATACGACTGGTGGTGGCAGCGGCATGCAATCAGGCTCAGTGTAGGTGCTGCTGTGCCCGATCGTTTCCATCTGAAGCTTTCAAGCTGGAGCTACACGTGGTGGACCCAAGACAACCAGCTGGTGTTGCTTCTGATGTGCAACGTATTCTGCAAGCTTGCCATCTTTGCAACATCAACTGGCATGGCGCTTGGGCTTGCTGCATGCTGTTTTGGCGTTACTGTTCTGGCGCCATGCGGTGTCATCAGTGTTCCTGTATGGCTATCCATCTTTCAATGGACAACACCAGGTGCCGCCTTAATCAATGCGATTTGTCAGTTTCTTCATTCAGGACTAGATGACTGGATTGACGGATGTCAAGCCTTGTGTGATGACGTGGTTGTTTATGGGTCTCTGGGTCATCTGTGCCAGTCACTCTCTGGTGATGTCTGCACCGTGGCTTTGCTGGTTACAAAGCCTTGTTGTGTGGGCGTGGTTGCACATCTGGTTGGAATAGCTTTTGGGAAGATGCCAGGCACTACAAGCTTTCTGGTATCATTTGTACTGGTCAACCTCTCTCCCGGACTCCTTCGCCTGGTCGTCGGGGCTGTTGGAATGCTGATTGGAACACTTTCAGGCATGGCCGGCAAGGTTACAAAGCGGGGGCAGCGGAGCTGGCAGGATGGCTCCCTCCTGCCGATGCTGGTGCTTCTGCTGACTCTACCAGTACTTGCCCAAGCAACTGGGGCGGTCACTGGAGCAGCCGGGGCTGTCACTGGAGCAGCAGGTATGTATATGCTCTGACAGCTATGCAAGTGGCATTTGCAATAGTATCGGGCAAGCATTGCAATGTCATATCCATGATGTATTCACGTACCTTGTTGCCCACCAAGGCTATACCAACATAGGGTGCAAACCGCCAATAGTACCACATCAACCACTCACAAGTGACTTGTAATCACAGGAGTATCAAGCGGCTTTGTCAGTGGTACAGTGCCAGTCACTGCAATTGCAAGTGGGGCAGCTGGGGCAGTTGCAGGGGCCACTGCAAGGGCAGCTACTGGTGGCACAGCTGCGACAGCTACTGGACACGTTGTGCCCAGTGCACTGGAAACTCTTTTATGTTGTCCCGACCCGGCGCTTCAAATGAGTCGTTTTGAAGAGGCCTTGAGGCGTGCTGATGGGGATTGTTATGAGTAAGCTCGATACTTTATCTTTTGGTTGTCAACGGCCTGTCACAACCGTAATCCGGTTGGTCGGTCGAAGGCCAGTCGACCTTTCGGCATCAAGCACGAGCCCTGCGCTCATGCTCGACACTTCCAATTCCTTCTGGTTATCTTTCCTACATCATTTCCAGTTGTATCTGTTATCTTGTTCGGTCATTGGTAACCTCGTCGTTCACAGGATTCCCTGAGTCCGAGCCCAGACTCTCTTTATGGCATCCAAAGTCATAGGAAAGTCTAGTCTTGGCATGCACGCACTGACAGAGCGTTCCACAGCTCTCAACAAGTGGTAGCGGAGACCTCGGTCTTCGTTGCCCAATTTAGCCCATCAGCTTCCCACTCGCCTTACAATCATCGTATGGAGTTCGAACAGTTCCAGGCGCAGCTGTCGCAGCAGTCGGAGCATCTTCAACAGCTGATGCAACAGCTTGCGCTGGAGCGGCAGTCGCGTGTGCAGCTGGAACAGCAACTGCAACAGCAGCACGTGATGGCATCGGTGCGTACACCTAAGCCTCCTGAGACGGACGGTAAGAAACCCACACCGGAGCACTTCTCCGAGGCGTTCGAGGTGTACGTTGCGCAGAAGGGTGTGAATCTCAACAGCCCTGCAGCTTGCCAGCTTGCAGCAACCTTCTTGAGGGATGCTGCCCTTGATTGGTATGTCATTCACCAGCAGGAGGTGTCAGCAGGTAGAGCAGCACCCTTCACCAGTTGGCAGCAGATGAAGCAAGCCTTTATGCAGCGCTTTGCACCCTACGACACCCATGAGCTTGCACGCTCCCGGTTGGATAGGCTCCTGCAAACCCGCAGTGTTGCAGAGTATGCTTCGCAGTACACCGCCCTCATGCTGCAGCTGCCGGCGATGGATGAGGGCACCCGCATTCACTTCTTTGTGCGCGGCCTCAAGCCCGCAGTGAGAGTGCAGGTGGCCCTCCACCAGCCGCAGTCCTTGGACGCAGCCGTCAGCCTGGCTATGGCAGCCGACACCATGCTGTTTAGCGGTGGGCTGGCAGCGCTCAACCCCTTCGGCAGCTTTGGCGGCAGCAGCAGCGGTGGCGGTGGCGGTTACCGCAACCCAGCATTTGGCAGCAGGCCCAGTGGCAGCAGCAGCCACCCCGCCCCCATGGAGCTTGGGTCGCTGCAGCGTGCCCCACAGCGCAACCCTCAGCAACCCCCTACCAGCGGCAAAGTGCCCTACTGCAGCTGGCATCACCGCCAAGGGCACTGGACCGCCGACTGTCGTCAGCGTGCTCGCTCAATGCGCACACAGCACCCTGACGGCAAGGCGGCCAAGCAGTAGTTCGCTACTGCTGTGCTAGGAGTGGGCTGTACTGCAAGGCAAGTCGGCTTTGCCCTGCCGTAGCAGTATGGGAAGCCTACTAGGTTCCAGTCTTCGGTCTTCTAGCAGCTCAGGTTCCCCCCTCCCCGGTGTTCAGTTCAGCTGGCGTGCGGGGCAGTGCGCTAGGCCAGCTACTGCCCTAAGAGCTACCACCCCTGTCCCAGGCAAACCCAGCGCTGGTCGTGTGCGTAACAGGGACAGACAGGACTGGCAGCTTTGCCCTGAGGAAGCAGCAAAATATGCAGCGCAGTTTGGGGGCTTTCAGACAGCACTGTGCCAGGCAAGCCCAGGTGACCCGACTTGGCAGGCCAGCCAGTCTCGCCTCCGGCAGTCGTGCGCTGGCGAATGGGCTTACAGCCCTGACGCCATGTCCTTTGGTGACTTTCAGCGGCATCCCGAAGTCGCGGGAGACAACTATTGGATCTGTGCCCCTTTCCGCTCAGCAGGCAGCCTCCTCAAGCATTACCTCACACAGCGCCAGCAGCACAACAGCAGACTCGACGATACTTTCCCACTGATGGAGTCCGTCTTCCTGGTGCCGAAACTCACCAAGAAGCCATGGTGGCCCCTCACCCACAGCTTTCAGATCATCCATGAGTACCCTGCTGGTACTCCCGGCTTGTTTCAGGCGCCCCAGCCTGACGGCAGTTGGCAGGACATGGGCCCACTCAGGTGGCCTGTGGTGGTGCTGCGGGATTCCCCTCTCCGCCTCAGGTCAGCTTCCGCTGGGCGCGGCTATGGCCCTGCCTTTCAGCCCCTTCAGGTTCCCATCACAGCCACCTCCACCCAGGGTCTCTACTACGAGCGCATTGGGAGGCCCACTGCGTCTCAGGTTGCGCCCTCACCAGCACAGCCCTCGCCTGGGTTGGACCCCATCGCCAGCACTGTTATCCGGCTCCGTGTTTCTGTTCGTGGACAGCATTTGGTTGCATTGCTGGATTCTGGTGCTACTGACAACTACGTTGACACCAGGTGGGCTACGGAGTTGTCACTTCCTGCTACATCTGTTCCAGGCAAGTCTGTCAAGCTTGCCAATGGCATGTTGCAGGATGCATCCCAGCAAATTGCTGCATTACCTTTTAGGATTGGCTCTTTCAAGGATTCCCAGCCCTTTACTGTCACTGACCTGGCAGTTGATGACATTGTTCTTGGGAAGCCTTGGTTGACTTTTCACAATCCTTGCATTGATTGGCAAAGTAATCTTGTTGTTCTCACATCTAAGGGTGTTCAGCATACCCTGCCAACTGTTGTTGCTGACCCCGAGGATGTTAGCTTGATCTCGGCTATGGCAGCAGTCAAGTCTGTTGAGCGTGGTGCATCTGCATTTTTGGCGGTTCTTACTGAGGTGCAGTCAGGTCCTGATGCTCCTGAACCTGACCCCTTTGCCTCAGCTGTTGCTGACATGCCTCTGCCTGCCTGCCACGGCAGTTCGGCCACTCAAGTGCGCCATGTGCTGTTGAAGCACAAGGGTGTGTTCAGCAAGGTCACAGGTCTGCCACCCCTGCGTGGGGTTGAGCATGACATTTTACTGCAGCCAGGGGCCAAGCCTCCGTTTGGTCCCATCTACCAGCTGAGCCCTTTTGAGCTGGAGGAGTGCAAGCGTCAGCTAACTGAGCTGATTGAGAAGGATTTCATTCAGCCCAGCAAGTCACCTTATGGTGCACCCATCCTTTTTGTGCGCAAGAAGAATGGGAAGCTGCGCATGTGTGTTGACTACAGGGCACTCAACAAGCTCACTGTTAAGAATCGGTACCCTTTGCCTCGTATTGATGAGTTGCTTGACAGGTTGCATAATGCCACTGTGTTTTCCAAGCTTGACTTGGACAGTGCGTACCACCAAGTCAGAATTGAGGAACAAGACATTCCCAAAACTGCATTCAGGACCCGTTACGGTCATTATGAGTGGAAGGTGTTGCCTTTTGGTCTCACCAATGCACCTGCCACTTTCCAAGGTCTCATGCATCATGTATTGCATGCGTATCTGGACCGTTTTGTCATTGTGTATCTAGATGACATCTTGGTTTACTCTGCTACTGAGGCTGAGCATGCCCAGCATCTGGATTTGGTGTTGCAAGCATTGGAGGAAAATCAGCTACATGCTGGCCTCACAAAGTGTGCTTTTGGTCTGAATACTGTGGAGTTCTTGGGCCATGTGGTGTCCCCAGATGGCATCCGTCCTGATCCGGCCAAGATCTCTGCCGTTCAGGATTGGCCTGCTCCCAGTAATATGCATCAAGTGCGGCAGTTTTTGGGGCTCACCTCCTACTATCGGAAGTTCATTCGGCATTACAGCAGCATGGCTCTGCCTTTGACAGAGCTCACTCGAGAGCACTCCCCCTGGCGTTGGCGCCCAGCGGTGGAGCAGCAGGCTTTTGAGGCCTTGAAGCAAGCCGTCTCCACAGCCCCTGCTCTCGCGATGCCAGACCCCAGCCGCCCTTATCAGGTGTTCACTGATGCATCAGGTTTTGCTTTGGGTGCTGTTTTACTGCAGGATCATGGTCACGGTCTGCAGCCAGTTGCTTACATCAGCAAGAAGCTGTCTGATACTGAGAAGCGGTACCCTACTGGCGACCGTGAAATGTTGGGTATTGTGCATGCATTGCAGCAGTGGCGCTGCTACCTTGAGGGTGCTGAGTTCACTGTGAACTCTGATCACCTGAATCATACATGGTTTGCAGCCAAGAAGGCTCAAAACATGTCACGTCGTCAAGCGAAGTGGACTGAGTGGCTTGAGTCTTACTACGGTGGTGTTGATATTCAGTGGAAGGAAGGCAAGGCCAACCCTGCTGACCCCTTGTCACGTCGGCCTGACCTTGCAACCATGTCCACTGTACATGATGCTTCCTTTGTGGATAAGTTGCGTGTTGCATATGAGCAGGATCCCTACTACTTGCATGCTCCTAAGTACCTGAAGTGCCAACACGGCATTTGGTACATGCATGATCGCATTGCTATCCCCGCCTGCAAGCCCCTCAAGCTACAGGTGTTGCGAGAGTGTCATGACTGTCCAAGCGCTGGCCACTTGGGTGTTGCTAAAACCCTGCAGCGCGTTGCTGAGCGCTTCTGGTGGCCACACCTGGCTAGGACAGTCCGCAATTATGTTGTGTCTTGTCCATCCTGTCAGCTGAACAAGCCCAGCACACAAGCACCAGCTGGCTTGTTGCACCCTTTGCCCATTCCCACCCATAAGTTTGAGTGCATTTCCTTGGACCTTATCACCGACCTTCCACCAACTAAGCATGGTCATGATGCTGTGCTTACCATTGTGGACCGTCTCACTAAGTTTGTGCGGTTCATTCCCACAACCAAGGGTGCAGGTGCTGACCCCATTGCATCGCTTGTGCGCAAAGAGTGGTTTAGGACCTTTGGATTGCCAAGAAGCATTGTTTCCGATCGCGACAGGCGCTTCTTGAGCAAGTTCTGGCGTGCATTGTTTTCTGCATTGGGCACTGACTTGAAGTTTTCTACTGCTTTTCATCCCCAGACTGACGGCCAGTCTGAGCGTGCTAATCGCACTTTGGAGGAGTACTTGCGGCATTTTGTTTCTCCCCGGCAGGATGATTGGGATGATTGGCTGGACTTGGCTGAGTACGCCATCAATGACTCTGTCAACCCAGCCACAGGTTACTCTCCATTTTTCTTGTGTTTTGGCCAGAGCCCTTTGTCTGTGTTGGATGTTGCATTAGGCCCTGTCTTGGTGCCAGCAGCCCAAGTGACTGCTGATGACATGCATTCTGTCTTACAGCATGCCAAGACCAACTTGCATGCCGCCCAGCAGCGTATGATGGCACAGCAAAATGCGCATCGTCGTGACGTTACTTTTTCTGTAGGTGACCTTGTGCGCTTGTCGGCAGCCAACCTTGCCTTGCCCAGCACCATGAGCAAGAAGCTTGCTGCTAAGTATCTGGGACCCTTCCCAGTACAACAGGTCATCAGCCCTGTCGCATACAGGCTGAAGCTGCCTCCTACTCTCAAGGTACACCCTGTGTTCCATGTCAGTCTTTTGCAACCCTGGCACACACAACCAGAGTTGCCACACCCTGCTGTCATGTCTCGTCCTCCTCCTGTTGATGTTGAAGAGGACCGCTTCTATGTTGAGAAGCTTTTGGATAAGCGGCAGTGCAAGCGTGGTCGTGGTGTGAGCATTGAGTACCTTGTGCGGTGGCGTGGCTATGGCCCTGAGGATGACATGTGGATAAATATGAAGCAGATTGATGATGATGTTGTTGAGGATTATGAAGCCACCCACCATGCTGCATTGCCTGTTGCTACTCGCAGCACGCGCCGTAGCCCTCGCAGGCGCCAATGAGGACATTGGCGTTGAAAAGGGGGGGCGTGATGTTATGAGTAAGCTCGATACTTTATCTTTTGGTTGTCAACGGCCTGTCACAACCGTAATCCGGTTGGTCGGTCGAAGGCCAGTCGACCTTTCGGCATCAAGCACGAGCCCTGCGCTCATGCTCGACACTTCCAATTCCTTCTGGTTATCTTTCCTACATCATTTCCAGTTGTATCTGTTATCTTGTTCGGTCATTGGTAACCTCGTCGTTCACAGGATTCCCTGAGTCCGAGCCCAGACTCTCTTTATGGCATCCAAAGTCATAGGAAAGTCTAGTCTTGGCATGCACGCACTGACAGAGCGTTCCACAGCTCTCAACAAGTGGTAGCGGAGACCTCGGTCTTCGTTGCCCAATTTAGCCCATCAGCTTCCCACTCGCCTTACAATCATCGTATGGAGTTCGAACAGTTCCAGGCGCAGCTGTCGCAGCAGTCGGAGCATCTTCAACAGCTGATGCAACAGCTTGCGCTGGAGCGGCAGTCGCGTGTGCAGCTGGAACAGCAACTGCAACAGCAGCACGTGATGGCATCGGTGCGTACACCTAAGCCTCCTGAGACGGACGGTAAGAAACCCACACCGGAGCACTTCTCCGAGGCGTTCGAGGTGTACGTTGCGCAGAAGGGTGTGAATCTCAACAGCCCTGCAGCTTGCCAGCTTGCAGCAACCTTCTTGAGGGATGCTGCCCTTGATTGGTATGTCATTCACCAGCAGGAGGTGTCAGCAGGTAGAGCAGCACCCTTCACCAGTTGGCAGCAGATGAAGCAAGCCTTTATGCAGCGCTTTGCACCCTACGACACCCATGAGCTTGCACGCTCCCGGTTGGATAGGCTCCTGCAAACCCGCAGTGTTGCAGAGTATGCTTCGCAGTACACCGCCCTCATGCTGCAGCTGCCGGCGATGGATGAGGGCACCCGCATTCACTTCTTTGTGCGCGGCCTCAAGCCCGCAGTGAGAGTGCAGGTGGCCCTCCACCAGCCGCAGTCCTTGGACGCAGCCGTCAGCCTGGCTATGGCAGCCGACACCATGCTGTTTAGCGGTGGGCTGGCAGCGCTCAACCCCTTCGGCAGCTTTGGCGGCAGCAGCAGCGGTGGCGGTGGCGGTTACCGCAACCCAGCATTTGGCAGCAGGCCCAGTGGCAGCAGCAGCCACCCCGCCCCCATGGAGCTTGGGTCGCTGCAGCGTGCCCCACAGCGCAACCCTCAGCAACCCCCTACCAGCGGCAAAGTGCCCTACTGCAGCTGGCATCACCGCCAAGGGCACTGGACCGCCGACTGTCGTCAGCGTGCTCGCTCAATGCGCACACAGCACCCTGACGGCAAGGCGGCCAAGCAGTAGTTCGCTACTGCTGTGCTAGGAGTGGGCTGTACTGCAAGGCAAGTCGGCTTTGCCCTGCCGTAGCAGTATGGGAAGCCTACTAGGTTCCAGTCTTCGGTCTTCTAGCAGCTCAGGTTCCCCCCTCCCCGGTGTTCAGTTCAGCTGGCGTGCGGGGCAGTGCGCTAGGCCAGCTACTGCCCTAAGAGCTACCACCCCTGTCCCAGGCAAACCCAGCGCTGGTCGTGTGCGTAACAGGGACAGACAGGACTGGCAGCTTTGCCCTGAGGAAGCAGCAAAATATGCAGCGCAGTTTGGGGGCTTTCAGACAGCACTGTGCCAGGCAAGCCCAGGTGACCCGACTTGGCAGGCCAGCCAGTCTCGCCTCCGGCAGTCGTGCGCTGGCGAATGGGCTTACAGCCCTGACGCCATGTCCTTTGGTGACTTTCAGCGGCATCCCGAAGTCGCGGGAGACAACTATTGGATCTGTGCCCCTTTCCGCTCAGCAGGCAGCCTCCTCAAGCATTACCTCACACAGCGCCAGCAGCACAACAGCAGACTCGACGATACTTTCCCACTGATGGAGTCCGTCTTCCTGGTGCCGAAACTCACCAAGAAGCCATGGTGGCCCCTCACCCACAGCTTTCAGATCATCCATGAGTACCCTGCTGGTACTCCCGGCTTGTTTCAGGCGCCCCAGCCTGACGGCAGTTGGCAGGACATGGGCCCACTCAGGTGGCCTGTGGTGGTGCTGCGGGATTCCCCTCTCCGCCTCAGGTCAGCTTCCGCTGGGCGCGGCTATGGCCCTGCCTTTCAGCCCCTTCAGGTTCCCATCACAGCCACCTCCACCCAGGGTCTCTACTACGAGCGCATTGGGAGGCCCACTGCGTCTCAGGTTGCGCCCTCACCAGCACAGCCCTCGCCTGGGTTGGACCCCATCGCCAGCACTGTTATCCGGCTCCGTGTTTCTGTTCGTGGACAGCATTTGGTTGCATTGCTGGATTCTGGTGCTACTGACAACTACGTTGACACCAGGTGGGCTACGGAGTTGTCACTTCCTGCTACATCTGTTCCAGGCAAGTCTGTCAAGCTTGCCAATGGCATGTTGCAGGATGCATCCCAGCAAATTGCTGCATTACCTTTTAGGATTGGCTCTTTCAAGGATTCCCAGCCCTTTACTGTCACTGACCTGGCAGTTGATGACATTGTTCTTGGGAAGCCTTGGTTGACTTTTCACAATCCTTGCATTGATTGGCAAAGTAATCTTGTTGTTCTCACATCTAAGGGTGTTCAGCATACCCTGCCAACTGTTGTTGCTGACCCCGAGGATGTTAGCTTGATCTCGGCTATGGCAGCAGTCAAGTCTGTTGAGCGTGGTGCATCTGCATTTTTGGCGGTTCTTACTGAGGTGCAGTCAGGTCCTGATGCTCCTGAACCTGACCCCTTTGCCTCAGCTGTTGCTGACATGCCTCTGCCTGCCTGCCACGGCAGTTCGGCCACTCAAGTGCGCCATGTGCTGTTGAAGCACAAGGGTGTGTTCAGCAAGGTCACAGGTCTGCCACCCCTGCGTGGGGTTGAGCATGACATTTTACTGCAGCCAGGGGCCAAGCCTCCGTTTGGTCCCATCTACCAGCTGAGCCCTTTTGAGCTGGAGGAGTGCAAGCGTCAGCTAACTGAGCTGATTGAGAAGGATTTCATTCAGCCCAGCAAGTCACCTTATGGTGCACCCATCCTTTTTGTGCGCAAGAAGAATGGGAAGCTGCGCATGTGTGTTGACTACAGGGCACTCAACAAGCTCACTGTTAAGAATCGGTACCCTTTGCCTCGTATTGATGAGTTGCTTGACAGGTTGCATAATGCCACTGTGTTTTCCAAGCTTGACTTGGACAGTGCGTACCACCAAGTCAGAATTGAGGAACAAGACATTCCCAAAACTGCATTCAGGACCCGTTACGGTCATTATGAGTGGAAGGTGTTGCCTTTTGGTCTCACCAATGCACCTGCCACTTTCCAAGGTCTCATGCATCATGTATTGCATGCGTATCTGGACCGTTTTGTCATTGTGTATCTAGATGACATCTTGGTTTACTCTGCTACTGAGGCTGAGCATGCCCAGCATCTGGATTTGGTGTTGCAAGCATTGGAGGAAAATCAGCTACATGCTGGCCTCACAAAGTGTGCTTTTGGTCTGAATACTGTGGAGTTCTTGGGCCATGTGGTGTCCCCAGATGGCATCCGTCCTGATCCGGCCAAGATCTCTGCCGTTCAGGATTGGCCTGCTCCCAGTAATATGCATCAAGTGCGGCAGTTTTTGGGGCTCACCTCCTACTATCGGAAGTTCATTCGGCATTACAGCAGCATGGCTCTGCCTTTGACAGAGCTCACTCGAGAGCACTCCCCCTGGCGTTGGCGCCCAGCGGTGGAGCAGCAGGCTTTTGAGGCCTTGAAGCAAGCCGTCTCCACAGCCCCTGCTCTCGCGATGCCAGACCCCAGCCGCCCTTATCAGGTGTTCACTGATGCATCAGGTTTTGCTTTGGGTGCTGTTTTACTGCAGGATCATGGTCACGGTCTTCAGCCAGTTGCTTACATCAGCAAGAAGCTGTCTGATACTGAGAAGCGGTACCCTACTGGCGACCGTGAAATGTTGGGTATTGTGCATGCATTGCAGCAGTGGCGCTGCTACCTTGAGGGTGCTGAGTTCACTGTGAACTCTGATCACCTGAATCATACATGGTTTGCAGCCAAGAAGGCTCAAAACATGTCACGTCGTCAAGCGAAGTGGACTGAGTGGCTTGAGTCTTACTACGGTGGTGTTGATATTCAGTGGAAGGAAGGCAAGGCCAACCCTGCTGACCCCTTGTCACGTCGGCCTGACCTTGCAACCATGTCCACTGTACATGATGCTTCCTTTGTGGATAAGTTGCGTGTTGCATATGAGCAGGATCCCTACTACTTGCATGCTCCTAAGTACCTGAAGTGCCAACACGGCATTTGGTACATGCATGATCGCATTGCTATCCCCGCCTGCAAGCCCCTCAAGCTACAGGTGTTGCGAGAGTGTCATGACTGTCCAAGCGCTGGCCACTTGGGTGTTGCTAAAACCCTGCAGCGCGTTGCTGAGCGCTTCTGGTGGCCACACCTGGCTAGGACAGTCCGCAATTATGTTGTGTCTTGTCCATCCTGTCAGCTGAACAAGCCCAGCACACAAGCACCAGCTGGCTTGTTGCACCCTTTGCCCATTCCCACCCATAAGTTTGAGTGCATTTCCTTGGACCTTATCACCGACCTTCCACCAACTAAGCATGGTCATGATGCTGTGCTTACCATTGTGGACCGTCTCACTAAGTTTGTGCGGTTCATTCCCACAACCAAGGGTGCAGGTGCTGACCCCATTGCATCGCTTGTGCGCAAAGAGTGGTTTAGGACCTTTGGATTGCCAAGAAGCATTGTTTCCGATCGCGACAGGCGCTTCTTGAGCAAGTTCTGGCGTGCATTGTTTTCTGCATTGGGCACTGACTTGAAGTTTTCTACTGCTTTTCATCCCCAGACTGACGGCCAGTCTGAGCGTGCTAATCGCACTTTGGAGGAGTACTTGCGGCATTTTGTTTCTCCCCGGCAGGATGATTGGGATGATTGGCTGGACTTGGCTGAGTACGCCATCAATGACTCTGTCAACCCAGCCACAGGTTACTCTCCATTTTTCTTGTGTTTTGGCCAGAGCCCTTTGTCTGTGTTGGATGTTGCATTAGGCCCTGTCTTGGTGCCAGCAGCCCAAGTGACTGCTGATGACATGCATTCTGTCTTACAGCATGCCAAGACCAACTTGCATGCCGCCCAGCAGCGTATGATGGCACAGCAAAATGCGCATCGTCGTGACGTTACTTTTTCTGTAGGTGACCTTGTGCGCTTGTCAGCAGCCAACCTTGCCTTGCCCAGCACCATGAGCAAGAAGCTTGCTGCTAAGTATCTGGGACCCTTCCCAGTACAACAGGTCATCAGCCCTGTCGCATACAGGCTGAAGCTGCCTCCTACTCTCAAGGTACACCCTGTGTTCCATGTCAGTCTTTTGCAACCCTGGCACACACAACCAGAGTTGCCACACCCTGCTGTCATGTCTCGTCCTCCTCCTGTTGATGTTGAAGAGGACCGCTTCTATGTTGAGAAGCTTTTGGATAAGCGGCAGTGCAAGCGTGGTCGTGGTGTGAGCATTGAGTACCTTGTGCGGTGGCGTGGCTATGGCCCTGAGGATGACATGTGGATAAATATGAAGCAGATTGATGATGATGTTGTTGAGGATTATGAAGCCACCCACCATGCTGCATTGCCTGTTGCTACTCGCAGCACGCGCCGTAGCCCTCGCAGGCGCCAATGAGGACATTGGCGTTGAAAAGGGGGGGCGTGATGTTATGAGTAAGCTCGATACTTTATCTTTTGGTTGTCAACGGCCTGTCACAACCGTAATCCGGTTGGTCGGTCGAAGGCCAGTCGACCTTTCGGCATCAAGCACGAGCCCTGCGCTCATGCTCGACACTTCCAATTCCTTCTGGTTATCTTTCCTACATCATTTCCAGTTGTATCTGTTATCTTGTTCGGTCATTGGTAACCTCGTCGTTCACAGGATTCCCTGAGTCCGAGCCCAGACTCTCTTTATGGCATCCAAAGTCATAGGAAAGTCTAGTCTTGGCATGCACGCACTGACAGAGCGTTCCACAGCTCTCAACAGGGATGACCTCATCGCCGTGTTCACAACACCAAAGTTGGCAACTGCTGAAGCGAGTGCACACGTTCTTTTGAACACTCCGTCAAGTGGGATCATCGTACCTGGAGTGTCACATGTGATGTTCCAGGTTTATGACTATCGCTGCATCGGAAGCATCTCAACAGTGGCACCCGGTTGCTCTGCAAGCGCAGTCTCGGGTTGTCGCAGTTGGAACAGCACGCACAAGCAGCTCCTGCCTGGCATCTTGGTCTACGTGGTCCTCCTGCACAAGGACGCTAAGGTCTCAACGGGCATCTCGGATGGTTGGGCGTGCGGCCAAAGGGGAGCTTGGGCGTGCCTTCCAACAGGCAGCTTCCTTGTTGAAGGATGCACCCTGGTGGTATGGGGTTCACCCAGGAGCTGGGCTGCAGGAAGCAGCATGCGTAAGGGGGCACACCGAAGCTTGCCACTATACAGCAGCTCACAGCCACTATACACCCATGCAGTTCACGCTAAGGGTTGTGCCCTTCACCCGTCAAGGGTAGGAGGGTGAAGGGCTTAGCACCCCCCGACCGCACCCTTGCACAACCAGGTGGATCAGGGTGAAGGGTGGGGCTTCACCGGATATGGGGGCTGCCGGCCTAGTGGCCCGAGGGAACAATGGCGTCACCCACAATGCGACATGGATGCCGGACACGACCCTGTTGCTGGCTTGGCTTGACACATGCAGGTGCCACGGTATCGCCCAAGAGATCTAGACCGGCTGGTGCAGATCTGGAGCAGCCACCTTTCAAAGTGTCCCGCTGGGAGGAACTGCCATCCAACCTACCATTTGGTCTGTTGGACAGATTGGAACAGTGGGTGCAAGACCGTTTGGCTGCCACTGTTGGCATCAAAGTCAAAGCTATCCTGAAAAAGTTCAGGAATGCCGACTTGAGAGTTACAGATCTACTCGGTGAAGCAACTGCCTTGAAAACCAAAGCAAAGAGGAAGTGTGACAACATTGCAGCAAAGCTCCAGCACATGGCTGAGCCTGGTGTCACAGATGATCGCATCTTGACATTGAAGAAGGAGATCAGAGATGCTGCTGCTTCATGGTTGAACAGTATGGATAGCATGAACAAGCAACACATGGCCCTGGGAGAAAAGTTCAAGGTGCTGTTACCAGAGTTGACATCAAAGTGTAAGGGGGCTGTCAAGCAGGTGGCCGACACTGAGCGCACCCGCCGTGACGGTGTTGTCCCACACGACCTTGACGGTTGTCGCTGTGAGCTTCATGGTATGATGTTGGACATGGGCACCACATATGCTGCCAACATGGTGATAGAATTCATGCAAGGCATTGTCAAGAACGAGCTTGGCTGCTCCCGGACCTGGAATGATGTAATGCTTCAGGGTTAGCTGGTGATTATATGCGGTTCTGCATCACGGCAAACCAGCTGCATCATGGTTTGTTCCAGCAGGTGCTTGAGACCCAACAGCATGAGGTACCAGTATGAAGTAGTACATCATTCCGTAATTTAGAGCACTTTGCAAGCCATTTGAAGCCTCATCATCATGCAACCATCAATTTGAACTTGGAAGCTTCATTTCCAAATGCTGTTGTGATCATGACATGAACCAACCTGAACTGGAAGCTTGGGGCTGAGGGGTACTGAGGGGAGGGGGGGGGTGAGCACTGCTGAGGAGCACTTTGGCCCTTGAAACCATGCCCCCCATATGTGCATGATGCAAAACAGCAGGATGCACTGCTTCATCGTAATCAGAGCACTGAATATGCATGCACATGCGGCAACCAGCATGAATCAGTTGCGCATGACAGTCCAGTCCTTGAGGCAGCTGCGGACCTTGGCAGGCTCCCCAATGCGCAGCACACGCAGGCCACCACGACCTGGCAGGACAGTGTCAGTGAAGGCAGATGGTGACAAAGGCTGCCTATGTTGGATGGTGTACCAACTTGAAGCTTGAAGCTCTACCGCTCTACCGCTCTACCGCTCTGGCACCAAAAGCTGATTGCCAGCCCTGGCAGTGCAATGCACGTGTTGACATTGAGTGCCAAAAGCAGTGCTAGCCTAGAAACTGGCAGGTCGGCTGCCATGGTTGGACTGAGATAATATAGCCAGTTCAAGACTGATTGGACCACTCAATCCAGAACCTGTACTCAGAGGTCTCTGTCCTGGCCGACGGGTGTTGATCTGGTTCGTAACTCCCCAAAAATGCCAAACCGTTTCCTGGCGCAGCACTGGGTGTTCTGCCCTGCAATATGTGCCTTGATATTCTGTGCCGTTCACCTACCTACTGCGCCCTTTCAGTTTTGCTGTTGAGCAGCATTGACAGCAGACTGTCAAGCAACTCCACCATCCAAGACTTCAACAATGCAGCCGCAATACGTGGGCAGGTCTCTGATAAATAACCTATGCAGGGCATCCCAAGCCTTCGCACAGGCAGCCAACTGGAGTGTCACAGCAGCTACACCACCATCTGCTGCCAGCTACAGCAGCAGCAGCGGCACCCCCTTGCGCTGGGTGTTCCTTGGCCCACCAGGCGTGGGCAAAGGCACGTACGCCAGCCGCATCGCAGCAGCACTTAATGTGGCGCATATAGCAGCCGGTGACCTGGTGCGGGCAGAGATAAAGAGCGGCTCCACCCTGGGTCAGCAGATGCAGGCCATTGTCAGCAAAGGGCAGCTGCTACCTGATGAAGTCATTATCGAGGTAAGACGGCCTGCTGCTTGGTGGGGTGGTGGTTGTGGCAGGCAGTAGTGATCATAGCTCCAGGATGGCTTCAATAAGGGTCTGACCCTGGCCTGTGGGGTTGGTGATGGTGTCCAGGTGTTGTTTGTGCCTGGGTGAAGGAACCATGGATCCAGTCGCTTCATTTGCTGGTTGATACACCGCACAGCCTGCTTCCCAGATGAGACAGGACGCAAGTTAGGGCAGGTGCCACATTGTGGACAGGACAGCTCCTAGGTAGAGGCAGGTATTTGCTGGCACCTGTGCCAACCTTGGGGCTGGGTGTGTGGGCTACTGCTGCAGCTGCCTGAGCTACCTATTGGTGGGTCCGCAAGCTTGCCGGTATGCAGAGGGGCTAGGAACCCCAGGATGCGCTCATATCCTGTCTGCGCTGCCCTGCCTGTCACGTGATGCAGGTGTTGCACCACAGGCTGCAGCAGGGTGCTGCTGCCGGCGAGGGAGGCTTCATCCTGGATGGCTTTCCAAGGTACATGGAAGAAACACGCTCAGTAACAGTGACCAGTCGCAAGGGGCTGCAGGGGCTAGCAAAGCAGCACCTGTGCCGTGTTGTGCAGGGGGTCAGGGACACCAGCAGCGCACCAAGTTGAGTGTTGGCTTGCAGCATGTGCCATCAAGAGCCAAGCCTAGTTCTGAGAGGTGGTCCACGCTCTGTGTGATCGACCATCTGCATATTAATAGTGCTGTGTGTTGTTGGCTGTGTCGTGCACCCCCAGGACTGTGCCCCAGGCTGAGCAGCTGTCCCGTGTGACTGACATCCAGCTGGCGCTCAACCTGTCGCTGCGGCATGAGGTGTTGGTGGAGAAGTGCTGTGGGCGCCGCATCTGCGCACACTGCGGCAAGAACTACAACATTGCTGACATATACCTGCCTGCAGACGGAGACAGGTGGGTAGTGGTGCTGGGTGCAGGGGTGGGTCTGGTAGGTGGGCAGGGATTGTGTTGAAAGGGCCGGTAGCCGCTGTAGGGGCACACATGTGATAGAGGAGCCACAATCAGCAAACACCACAACAATACTGAACGCTGTGAGTGTTTGTGGGTGCCCCGGCAGCTGTCCTGAGCTACACCGGTGTGCTCTGCTGTGCTGTGCTGTGCTGTGCTGTGCAGGCCTGAAATCATCATGCCCCCACTGTCCCCACCAGCCGAGTGTGCACCCCACTTGGAGGTGCGTGAGGACGACACCCCAGAGGTGGTGGAGAGGCGGCTGCAGGTCTACAACGCAGCAGCAGCACCAGTAGAGCAGTACTACAGGGAGGCAGGAGTGCTGCTGGACTTTGAGATCACTGGCGGCATTCCTGAGACCACCCCACGGCTGATGGCTGCATTGGATCCGTTCATCAATCAGGCTGCTGCTGGTGAGGGCAGCAGGGATGAGGTGCAGCCGAAGGAGGCAGCAGCATAAGCTGGTGGGGGTTTCTAGACGCAGACGTCTGGACGCAGCTGGGCTAAAGTGTCAGTGGACCTGTTGTGAGCTGTCGCGAGTGGTGAGTGAGTGTGAGTTGAGGTGTGGGGCTGCCGCGGTTGTAGCAGCAGGGTGACATTGACACAGCTGCAGTGGTGTTATGTGTTGACACTGAGAGTGTATCGTGTGGGTTTTGAGTATCTCGTTGGACTGATTGAGCACTGGCTTTGCTTGGGACCACACTGGAAGCACTAGTACTTTTGGGTTGCTTGCTCCCGCAAAGGGCGTGCACCTCACTGCACAGGCACGGTTGTTCTGGGTGGCATTACAGCAGGGGTGATTACAGCAGGTTTCATTTGTTGAAAATTGGCCAGTATGCAAACCCATGGATGGACGTTGCAAGGCTTCGCTTGGCATCTCCACCACGCTCATTGGAGACTGAGACTTTCAGCAAATATCAACCACGTTCTATCGTGCTGCCACTGGAACGTGAAATCCACCGGCGCCCGAATCCAGCTGAGGCCGTGGGGTGATTCGAACTCAAGCTCCGCTCACGTCCGTGGATTTTCTTGTCGTGCTGGTTGATACACAAGCACACACGTGCATGTGGCCTCTGTGGTGGTATCAAACACACCCTCAAGCTTGAAACAGCATGGAGGGAGGCTTTGCTGCCCATGTGGTCCAAGCTACACTGCCAGTGCTGAAGATATGTCTCCTTGGAGCAGTGGGAGCATGCCTGGCCCGAATGGTGAGGGGCGGTGATCCCCACAGCAGTGGTCACCAGTACCCCTGCTGCACCTGCAGTCGCCACCTGTGCCCAATGACAGTAAAGCAGTTCCTGTGGCACAAGTCAGGGTTTGTATTGCCTGTTTTGCAGGGCATCTTAGAGCAGCATGGTCGCAAGACACTGTCCAAGCTCATCTACTGCCTCTTCACACCAGCCCTCACGTTTGCCAAGTTGGCCCCCGTGCTCAGCGGACCACACCTCCTGCTGTGGCTACCGCTGGTGATCAACATGTTTGTCAGGTGTGCGCCAGCATGCGCACACCAGACCACTTGATCAGCCATGCATGATGCTGTCCATGTGTGCTGCAGCTGCAGTTGTGGAGCAACTTCTGGTGCAGCAGTGTGGGCAGCAGCAGTGCCAATGTCTTCATCAAGAAAATGGCGAGCACACATTACGTCACCAGTCACAGCAGTATGTTGTAGCAACAAGTATGCAAAAGCCACACACACTGTGGCTCATGTCTCTGCTGGCCCTGCTGTGTGTGTCTGTGCTGCACAGTGTTGGTGCCGGGCTGTTGCTGGGTGTGTTGCTGCTGGTGGTGGTGAGGCCACCAGCAGCGCTGCGGAAGCATGTAGTGGTGGCAGCAGGGCTCGGCAACGCTGGTAACTTACCGCTGGTGTTGGTGGCAGCTCTGATCCGTGAGACTGGAGGGAAGCTGTTTGGTGGGGAGGTGAGTCAGCAGCTGCTGGACAGCAGCAGCAGGGGTGTCCACCAGTGCCAATTCAGCAGCCGCAGCAGCAAAGCGTTGCTGGGTCATTCTGGCAGTCGCACAAAGGTGGGGTTGCTTGCGGGATGGCCAGGCAGCAGCTGCATGCGGTATGGCAAGCATGCATCACAGTGGTACTTCATGAAGTCAGCAGCGTTGAACCCTGCTGTATGTACATGACCCTTGCGCTGCTGCTTCTGCAGGTCATGTCAGAGGACTTGGCTATTGCATATGTTGCCATGGGCATTTGGGCTGCCACCATCACACATTTCACCATCGGTGTTGAGATGTTGAAGCTCACACCAGCAGAGCAGCAGCAGCAGCAGCAGCAGCAGCTGAACTTGCAGGCTGGGGGGCAGCAGTCACTGGGTGGCCTTTTACCCCACAGTGCAGCTGACAACATGGGAGGCATGTATACCAGGCCTGTGGAGGACAGCAGCAGCGGCATGCATATAGCATCAGCAACCAAGGCCGGCAGTGGTGATGATGCCTCAGCGGCGTGTGTTGTGGAATTGGGCGTGATCAAGCCTGCTGGCCACCAACAGCAGCACGAGCAGCCGCCTGGACAGCCTTGGCCTGCCTCACCAGGGCGTGACAGCAAGAGTATACACAGAGCACACAGCAGCACCGACTGCCTTGTGCTGGCTACGCCTGTGGCTGCACTCAGCAGCAAAGGGGAGGGGTGCGTCGCCTGCGGGACCGACATGCCCTCTGCAGCAGCAGGAAGTGCAGCCTGGCAGTGTCCGCTTTGCGGTGCTCACAACCAAGGACTTGCGTTGCAGCAGCAGCAACACCAGCAGCAGACCTGGCAGCACAATCTGCATGACATGCCTGTGCAGGACATGCATGCACAGGAGCAGACACTGCTGCTGGGTGCTGGATCCCACAGCAGCGACGGTCACTGGCAGCAGCAAACTGCCGTGTCCACAAGCACAAGCAGAGGCGGCAGTAGCAGCGGCAGCAGCAGGGCCGGCAGCAGCAGATTGAGGCGTGTGTGGCAGCTTGTTGGGGGTGTGCTGGCCCAGTTGGCTAGCCCTCCCATGGTTGGTTGCATGCTGGCAGTGGTTGTGGGGCTGATTCGGCCGGTCAGGGACCAGCTGTTTGAGCCAGAGGGCAAGCTGCTGATGATACAGGTGTGCTGGTGTGGGGTTCGCCTTGCTGCTGTTTGGGCTGCTGGCTGGCGGCTATATGCTACATCACAGGAGCAGTGTTCAGTTGGCAATGCTCAGCAGTCGGTGCAATGTCTGTCTCGAGCAGAGGAGACAGTGCAGCGTGTGCCAGACTTGACCAGTGCTACATTTGCAGTTGTACTGGCGTACGGCCAGTAGTGTCAGGCTGCACCAAGTATGGCTTGCACAAGCACATGTAGCTTCACGTACACATGTTTATGATAGCCACCAAGTACAACGTGCAACTGACCGTGTGTCTCCTGCCCTTCGCTCCCTGTTGCAGGACTGCATCTCCATGTTTGGTGACTGCTGTATCCCCTGCCTCCTGCTGATGTTGGGCGCAACACTGTCCAAGGGGCCGGGCAAGGCGTGCCCGCCGCTTCGTGTGGTGGTAGGCGTGGCAGCAGCCCGCCTGGTGGTTCTGCCCCTGCTGGGCACTGGTTGGCTGGTGCTGGCCAAGAAGCTAGGTAGGACGGTTGAACGGCTATACCGCAGTGTGTCTCCCTGAGGTCCAGGGACAGGTATAGGCGAGGGTGCAGGAAAATGATGGAGCTTGTGTGGCTTGGGCCCAGGCACGTTGTGACATGCCTTGCACCACAATGCTTTTAGGGGCTTCTTCAAAGTTGTACAGTTTGCTTTCGCATGTGCACTACGCAGCAGAAGCAAGTGCAATTGTTGCATGGGTGTGGCATGTTCCTTGTAAGCTCCCAGATACTCACAGTAATGTGTGATGCTTTGCCTCACTGGTGCAGGGTGGTATCCAGCGCCTGACAAGATGTTCATCCTGGTCATGCTCATACAGAATGCAGTGCCCACAGGTACGCCCTGTCGCTGCCAGCCGCTATGCTGCAAGTGCTGAGTGTGCTCCAGGTCCTGCCAGAATGCTGCAGCCCAGCCTTGCGCATGCCCCGCCATGCCATTGTGCTCAGTGCGCCAACTGCAGCTGGCAGAGTTTCATTCATGAGTGCTTAGAGCTGCTGCTATTGCTGGCTGCATGGTTGTGCGTGATTGTTTTTGTCACTCCTCCTCCTGACCCACTGCTGCATGTGTTGCACTGTGTGCTGCTGCCTCATGCTATGCTGACCCTGCAGCCCTGAACGTGCACACCCTTGCCACCCTGCACAGCAACAAGGAGGCTGAGATGGGTGCCATGCTGTTCTGGCAGTACCTGGCGGCCTGCATTACTCTGCCGGCTGCGCTGTCATTCTTCCTGTGGCTGCTCAACACCCCAGTGATGAGCACCAATTTGCTATAAGTTCCGCTCGCATGGTAGAAACTCTTATGGTTCCCATCGCTTTGGTGGCTCAAAGTGTGTATTGGTTATATCTGTGTTGTTGTTATCAGAACTGTCACATGTCATGCGAAGGCTGCGATAGCCTTTGTCAAACACGCAGCTGTACCATGTTGCACCAGCTGACCAGCAGATTGGTATTAAAACGCAATGAGTCGGAACCACTTGCCCTAGTGTGGTGTACCAACCCTGTGCAGCTGTGTGCAGCTTTGTGCCTGTGTCGCAGTAGGCATCAGTTCAACGGATCTATTGCTATGGATATATGCATTGCGCATTATTGAGCAGCTTGCATGCACTGCTTATCATTTAGGCCCCTGCTGCCCATTATATTCCTGTGCAGCCCCTCTTGGCATGCTGTGGGGTGCCTGCTACTTGCCAAGTTGTGCCCTCTCAGCGGCAACTCTGCCTGACGCGGTTTGGTCCGCCTTGGCCAAGCAGAGGCCTATCAAACATAGCGTTTGATGTCTGGCTGTCATCCTGCACCTGTTTGCTGATTCATGCTGGGTGGGTTTTGGACACTGGCAGGCTCATTTGCTTTTGGCTGTCTGCTGCACTAGGCACTTTCTCATGTTTGCTGGAATACGCTTGGGCTCAGCATTGATGTGGTGGCATGATAGTGAGCTTTTTCAGGAGGTTGTATCCATTTGTGCTGAACATAGGTTGGGAGGAGATACAGCACCAAGAGTGGGTTTGGGCGATGTGGCAGAATGTAGGTCCTTGGCACACTCAACGTGTCACATTGTGTCGTCAAGCCCCCTTGGCCTGGCTCTGCCAAAGCTTGTGGTGTTCCTCTTTTGTGACAGTGTGCAGGGGATGCGGGTTTGTGTGGGTGAAGCTGTGACACAATGACATTGGCACTCAGTGCAAATGACTGTACTTACCCAGCTTGCAAGTCCCAGCATGTGGTGTGGGCCTCCTTGACTGGAGCACCGTACTTCAAGCAAAGTGTGTCAATGTGCTAAATCTTTCCTGCCAAAAATGGCTGGATTTGGTGTGTCTGTCACCTGGGTGCGGAGGCTGCAACACTGTGTTGAGCCTGCCAGGGTTGCAGTGCAGATCAAACAAGCAACTAGCAGCACTCCGGCAGTGGTGAGCTGTGACCGTTAGTGTCACCAACAATTGCACTGGCCTTTGCAAGCGACGAAGGATGCTGCACTGCTGCTTGTTTCACACCACCTGGTGGGGTACAGCGTCTGGCAGAACACAGCTGTGGCAGGCTTTTGAAGCAGATGGCTGGAGTAATTCCACGCACCCTGAGCTGTTGGGTGAGTGGTTTAATCGATTTCAAAAACCTCATGCGACCTTGGAAGCGGGCCTTCTGTGGGGCGTCTCGGCTGTGGCACGCAGTGCCTGCTGCACCTGGCTTCAGTGGTGCTCATCCTCGGCGAGACACATCGTCAATTTCAGGATTGCCTGTATGATACCTATCGCTTGAGATCGCAGAAGCTCAGCGTCTGCGGGGGTTACAAGGCCCATCATTCAGACACACTACTGGTGGCCACAGATGGCCCAGAGTAGAAGCCTCAAGGCTGCTGCCCTCCTCAACAGGTAATTGCAGACATGCTTTAACGTTTGCAGCGGCAGGCAGGCCCCACCAGGGTGCACACACAAAGCATTTCAGTAGTGTTGTAGCACCTTGCCCTGCTTGAAGCACCCAATCCCCATGCATTGCACCCACCACCACGTCTGCAGGGTATCTTGACAGCACGTGCTGTTTTGTACCTGTTGTGCAGGGCTGTTAGCCAAGGCACAGCGGAGCATAATGCACAGCAGATACCCTCGCTGCTGCTGCAGCCCTTCCGCAAGGCAGCAGCAGTGTTGGCCCAGCAGCAGCCATGCAGTGGCATACACACCCTGCCTCGCCTGAGGCTAATACAGCCGCTCAGATCACAGGCCCTGGGTGGGCGGCGTCACTTGCTGCCGATCAACTCCGGCAGCAGTAGCGCGCATCTGCTGCAGTGTGGAAGCAGCAGGCTGGGGTCATCGTCAGTGCAGCCTTGGAGAGCTTGGGTGCAGCAGCAGCTTGGTGGCAGCACTACACGCGCCACCGCCAGCAGCAGCAGGACGCTGCTGCGCAGCGCGTTCAGCACAGCAGCAGCAGTCGCTCCTGCTAGCTCCAGAGCAGCTGCTGACTCCGTGCTGTATGGCCTGCGCCTGCACAGCAGCAGTGCCCCAAGCTGGGGCACCGGTGTCAGCAGCTGGTTCAACAACATGCCAGCAGCAGCAGCCTTCTGGGACAGCTGGACCCTATGGGTTGGGTCACAGGCTTCCTTCGTAATGGCAACACTGCTGAACTCACTCAACCTGGTGGGGAACAAGTTGCCAGTAGCGCTGGGGCTGCTGCTGGTCGACTGGGTGCACAACAGCCCGCTGCTGTGCGGCAGTAGAGCAGATGCGCTGCATGCAGGCCACCTGCCGGCTCAGCTGCCAGAGGGGGCTTCTACGCAGCCACTGGCAAAGCAGCCGCAAGCAGCAGTAGCAAGAGGAGCCTCTGGAGCAGTACGGCGGGCGCTGCCGCAACAGCGTGGCGTGAGCTGCTGGCGGGGCTGTCTGCTGGTGCGCGGCTGCTGTGGCTGGGCTGCATCTGGCTGCCTGCGCTGCTGTCGGCCCCAATGCTGAGCTGGCCTGGTGGCAGGGGCTGGTGGCTGGCGCTGATGACAGTCAGCTTGGAGGCATCAGGACCTGCATTTATCAAGTGGGGACAGGTGAGGCGGGGTTGGTTCGCTTGTTGGGTGGATGCATGCATGCTGAGTGCCGTGTGGAGCCCTGGCCACATCAGCGGAAAGGCAATGAATGTGATGAAGGCAGCTGGCAGCTGTTGATGTCTATTGTGAGCGATGCTGATGCCAGGTTGTCAGCTTTGTGCAAGTATTGGGCACCAGGCAATTATGCTTGTGGTCAAATTGTGACCGCTCCTGCTGTGTTGTTCCTGCTGTTGTCACTGTGTGCAGTGGGCCGCCACCCGGCATGACCTGTTTGCTCATGACGTGTGTGAGGCACTGGAGAGGCTGCACACGCAGGCACCAGCACACAGCTTCAGGTAGGACCAGCAGCCAACCGGGCAGCAGCTTGATCTGACACCCAGCCTGTCTCCGTTGGTGGATGCATGCGTTGGTTGGGGATGACAGGAACGGAGCAGTATGTTGTAACACTGTTTCAGGCCTGCAGGTTGGGAGTCATGAAAGCAACAAGACGTCTTGGTGTCTGTATGCTTGCACGTGCCACCTGTCACTGCTGTTGCTGTTGAAGTTGGCTCAGTTGGTGCCTGTGCTGCTGCCTGTGTCTCTTCCTGTGCAGGTACACCTGCATGGCGCTGCACAAGTCCTTTGCTCTGCCTCCTGACCAGCTATTTGACTGGATTGAGGAGGTCCCCATTGCATGTGGCAGCATTGGTCAGGTGCACAGGGCGCAGCTGTCTGAGAAGGGAGCAGCGCTGGCCTGCGTTGACCCTGGAGAGGTGGTGGCGGTCAAGGTAGGTTGTCACTGCTGCCAGAGTGTGATGCTATGTATGTCTGGGATATGTTCAGAAAACATAACAATTGGTTTATGTTTTCAAGGCAGCACTGCAATGCACTTGGGGTGGGGGGTTATTGTGCTGCACCCTGGAGAGGTGGTGCTGCTGGCCTTGCTCACTTGTAGCGTGTTCCTAGCTTGTCTTCCCATGCCATCCTGCAGGCGCTCAGCACAGCTTTTCTGGGGGGCCACAGCAGCACTGCTTGCCGCTCACTGATGCCTCCTGACATGTAAAGCGTACGTGCTGCTGCATAAATCGTCTGCTCTGCCCCTTTGGTGAGTAGCTTTGGAAGTACTGACACAAAGCTGAGCAGGGCTGCATGACTTGTGGCTTGTCCTGTGCTGCTGTCAGGTGCGGCACCCTGGTGTGAGTGAAGCTATCGAGCGTGACTTTGAGACCATGGTGTGGGTGGCGCATGTGGCAACGCAGCTGTTCCCCAGCATACGCAGCCTCAGGCTGGAGGACACACTCAAGCAGTTTGCAGCACCACTGCACGAACAGGTGGGTGTGGCTCAGCTGTCTGATCTGAAAATGTGTACTGCGTCGAGCTGTACTGCTACCTGTGAAGCACGCGGTGCATGGGAGGGGTTGAAGGACTAGTTGTAGAGGGCAGGTGGCATACGAAGCTGCGCTGTTGTGAGCAGCACAGCGGTGCTGCAGCTGCTTATGGTGCACATCCCAGCAGTAGCAGCACCGGGATTGGTTGTGGGGAGCTAGTAAGCGCGGTGTGCGCGTGCACACTCACTATCTTGTGCACCGTCTGATCGCGCAGCAATCCGCAGATTCGCCCGCCATCTCCGCTCTGCACGCTTGCGACCTCCCACTTCACCTGTCTAACCACCATCGCCGCGCGCACCACCGTGCCATGCTGCTGTCCAGGTTGACTTGTCGCGTGAAGCCGCCAACCTGCAGCGCTTCAACACCAACTTCAGGCGCGCCAAGGGAGTCTCCTTCCCGCTGCCGCTGTACCCGCTGGTGTCACCAGATGTGCTGGTGGAGAGCTTTGAGGATGGCAAACACATCAGGTGCGCACTGGTAGGACATGCATGGAGAAGTGGCTGGCAGTTGGCATGCTGGCTGCTCACTGAATGTGATTGTGTGCTGGCCGCGCTGGTAGCCATGGCGACACATGTTGCGTGCTGCGCTGTGCGTCCTGCTTGGGTAAAACATGTGTGCGCATGGGCGCAGTTTCATCTGCCTGAGCACTGTCTGGTTGCTGCTGCTTCTTTGTCTTTGTTTTTGTCGTGCAGTGCTTACATCAGCGGCGCTGCTGGTGGCGATCCTTACAGGGCGCGGCTAGCTGAGCTGGGCAGTGGCACTATGCTTCAGGTAAGGCAGGGGAGGCAGCAGGCAGGCAGCAGGCAGGAGTGCGCAGTGGCTTGTGCTTGGAGACGTCAGCATGCTGTCCTGCGCAGTGATAAGGACGCAGCAGCAGCGCATGTTGTTGTAGGAGCATGCTTTCATCAACAAGCACCTACGCACTCTGCAGCTCCTGCTACGATACCGGAGTTTGGACACAAGCTTTGCTGCGCGCCTGCTGACACATCATGCGTCCTGCACTGCTGTGCTATATGCTGCTGCGCAGATGATGCTGGTGGACAACTTGATCCACAGCGACCTGCACCCAGGCAACATCCTGGTGCGCCTGGAGCAGCCGCACGGCCTGGTGGGGGTGGCGTACAAGGCGGTCACCGCCTTGGCCAACCCTGAGGGCCTGCCTATGAAGGCGCTGGGCTCAGCACTGCAGCAACTGCGCTCACAGCAAGGCGGTGACAGCACCAGCAGCAGCGGCGCAACCTCAGGCAACAGCAGCAGTGCTGAGGTCGTGGCAGTGAAGGTCCTGCAGGATGCAGCCAGCACAGGGGCTGCTGCGCAGCAGCTGCAGGACACCGCAGGCGCAGGCGCAGCAAGCAGCAGTGCTAGCGGGGACCCGGGCAGCAGCAAGGGCAGAAGGGGGGTGTGGGCGCTGGTGACGCAGCTGCGCAGCGCCTGGTCAGCAGGAGGTCCTGCAGCGCTGCTGCAGGCCCTGCAGTCTCGCCTTACGGGTGTTGCAGCAGGCTGGCTGCAGCCGCACATCGTGCTGCTGGACGTAGGCATGGCCACTGAGTTGTCTCCTGAGGACCAGACCAACATGATTGGGCTGTTCAGGTGGGTGACAGGGGGGGGACCTATTGCGCAGTGGGGCTAGTGCAGTTTGATAATGCGCAGGCACACAGCACACAGCCTGCTTGGTTTTCAGGGGCACCGCGCATGCCTTTTCTAGGGTCCTGTGCACCTGTCCAGCACAAAACCATCACGCTGTGTGCGCGCAAGTTGTCGTTGTCTTACTGCCAAGTGTTTGGCTGGCAAAGGAAGCGTGCAGCAGTGCTGACCTTTGTCTGTCTGTGCGCGCGCTGTGCTGCTGCTTGCGCAGGTCCTTTGCCGCGCTTGATGGGCGCAATGTTGCGCGCTGGACGCTGCGCTTCAGTGGGGCTGATCAGGCTTGCGAGGACCCGCAGTCTTTCATAGCAGACATGGAAAGAACATTTGAGACTCTCAAGAAGACCATTGCAGCGCAGGAGGTAGCGCGCATGCGCTGGGAGCAGCAGCAGCAGGCGCAGAACCAGCAGGGCGGCAGCAGCAGTAGCAGCACTGTTAGTGGGCTGATAGAGATGCCTGAGCAGTTTGACAGCGGGGCAGAGGCGCTGTCAACAGTGCTGGAGCTGGTGCGTGTGCATGGGGTGTCTCTGCCTGGCCATATAGCAGGCTGTGTAGTCACCACATTGATCTTGGAGGGGTGGAGCAACAAGCTGGCCCCTGAGCACAGCGTGCTGCACCAGGTGCAGAGCATGTTCAGCCCTGCGCTGCTGCCTTGGCGGTCCAGGATTGACTCTGTTGTGGATACAGTCATGGACAGGAATGACACGGCACTGGCTATGACCTGAGCAGCAACTGACTGTTTGGGACACGCCTGACTGATTGTCAGTGCTTGTTGGGGTTGGTGCACGAGGAGCCGCAGTGCCCCCCCCCCCCCCCCAGTGGTGTGGTATGGGTGCATATCACAGGCTTGTTGTCAGGAGCAGTATGTAAATGAAGGTGTGGGTCACATGCATAATGGCGTACTGCAGCCAGCTGTACTGTAGTGGGTGGTTGTCAGCAGTAGGGTAGTGTCTGCAGCAGCAAAGTAACCGCTTGTATCCACTCTGATGAATATGAATGTATTCCCTGTGCAATGCAAGGACAGATGCTACAGAAGCAGTTTGGTGGGGTATGATGCAAACTTGGTGATCAGGAAATGCATATGTATGCCAATCGAGCTAAGTCACATGGTTACTTATTCCAGGATGAGGAACATGACCATGCCTGTATGTGGCACAGTGTCATGCCAAGAGTGGGAACCTCCTTGAAGCACAAAAAGAGGCTTGGATTGTGCCCTGGGCTTGCTGTGTGGTTGACCTTCGAGTTGCAGCATTGTGGCATGCAGCGGAGCGCTCACCGGTGTGGAGCCATGGCGGCGGCGGCGGGCCGCCAGGCTGCCGCGGCTGGCGGCATGTCTACCCAGCACACCAGGTGCCAGCGACCAGGCACGCCAGCAGCAGCCATAGAATTCCCAGCAGTATGCAGCATGTGTTGGTGGGTGGCTGCAACATGTTGGCCTTGTGGTGAAAGCCGTAGGGGGGTGCAAAACACTGTTCACAGTGTCACTGTTCACTGTCAAGCCTATTTGTGCTTGAAACACATTAACAAGTGTTCAAAGATTACTTTCAGTCACAGACATAAATGAGTCAGCTACACATCGCAGCCCAGCTTATCATAGCTGGATCATTGGTCAACAATGACTAATCACACAGTACAACTGCACCAGCATTGGTGCAGCAACGACCTCGACTTAACAAAACTTTACACCTGAATATGTGGCTTTCCAGTGCCTGACAAGATGGTATTTGGAGCGCTGAAACACACACTTGATCCCTCAAAGTTTTCAACAGACGAGGAGCACCAGGCACTGTTGGACGAGGCAAATCAACGTAAACGTAGAGCTCCACGCCCTGGTCAGTTGCCCCCGAGCTCTCGTGGCCATCGTAGTAGGTCAGTTGGGTGGGATGGTGATGATGATGGCTTTTGTGAAGACCCGGCTCAAGCAGCAGGGGGCAGCAGGCGCAGCAGCGCAGCCGATCCAGAGTCAGAATGTACAGATTGGTCTGCTCGTAAACAGGTGGAGCAGGAGCACTGGCGCAACAAGAGGCAGCAGAACCAGCACATGGCCCAGCAGCACGAGGCCTTTGATGCCCCTTCCATCTTACAGCTCAAAGTTGACGGTGAACTGCACTGTGCCACGCAGTCAATGTCATTTGCGATCACCAGGCACAGCTGCTGTGTCACGGTCCTGACAGAGGCAGATGCACTGCAGCTGGCACGCCAGGTGGCCTCTCAGCTGTTAGCTGCTGCCCAACACGACCCAGCTGCAGGACAGCAGCAGCAGCAGCAGCAGCAGACTCCAGCTCAAAACGGGCAGCAGCAGCAGCAGCAGGGCCAAAGGCCACCAGATGCAGCAGCGCTGCTAACAGTCAGAAGCATGCGCGCTGTCGCCTGTCATGTGCTGGGTGCAAGCTATTAACTGCCAATCCCGACAGTGTCGTGCTCTCACTGCGGCGACACTTGGGAGATGGAGCCAGCAGATGCTGGCTTCTGCGGCAGCAGCCCCATCCAGCCAGGGGTGGTGTTTAGCACTCAGTTGCTGAACACTTACACCTCCTTGTATCGCTTTGGCCTTAGCGCCACCGCCTATGCTGAATGCCTCAGCAAGGCTGCAGCCAGGGTGCCCAGCTTTTCCCCTGCACTGCCCAGGACCGTGACATCCATCAATAACATTGATGACAGGTAAGATCCTGAGTTCATTGCCTGCATTGCTGCACCGCTGGTGTGTGTGCGCTGACTGCAAGTGTGGTGTCCTGTTGCAGACAGCTACGCAGTGCATGGCAGGAGTGGCGGCGCACCAGCAAATCCTGGCACAGCGTGGCAGCAGTAACAGCAGGCCTAGGCAAGCAGGAGCTAGGCCCAGCGGCTTGCTGCCCTGCTTGCGCTTCAGTGCCGCTTGAGCCTGATGTGGAGGAGACAGGTACAGCACATGGCGTTACACAGCACCGCCGTATCCAACCATGAGCAATGTCATTACGAGCACTGCCATGCGCACCTCTACCTTACCGAGGCACCTTGAACTGCACATTGTGCCTGTAGCCAGCCCCTTTCCGCATCCAAGATTGCACACATACGCATTCTCTACTGCCCCGTGTGCTTTTTGTGCTGCAGTGTTGCCTTGCGCATTGCACCAGCACACCGCCTGGGCCCTCCTCAAGGATGAAAACGGACAGCCAGATGAGCCAGCCATCACAGCTGCACAGCAGGTTGGGCCACTGCCAGGTGAGGCTTTTTTTGGTAGTGACTGGCTTGCTAGACCAAGTGCACTTTCTCCCCCAGGGCTTTGGCGCTGATTCACCAACATGCCCTCAGAACATGCCGTGACGGGCATGCACGAGTGTTTGCAGCAATTTGAGAAGCAACTGGGTATCATTCTGTCTGTGTTGACAGATGTGAAGCATGGCTCACAGCCAGCAGATGGACATATGGGATTAGGATACAGGGCTGTGTGCTTTGGGGGGGGGGGGAGTTCCCAACAGGCAAACTTTGTGTGTGCGTTGCAGGCGTTGTGCACATGCCCACCAGAGGCCCCACAGGCAAGCCCTTCCTGACAGCTGCATGCTTTGATGCCAACGCCAAGGCCAACCGGCTGGCGTCTGCTGGCAGGGGGAGGGCATACAATGTCTCTGACATCTCAGACGACACCCTCTTCTTTGGACCTGTGCACCAAGAGCTGTGGAATCTGCACAGTGCGGGGCCGCTGCCGCTCAGCGCAACCCTTCCTGACAGCAATGGCAGCGGCCCAGACAGCAGTGATGGCAGTGCAGCAGGGAGCAGCAGCAACAGCAGCGGGGGTGCTGGCGGTGCTGTTTCTGGCACCAACAGAGCAGCGGCAGACTGTGATGAGGAGTTGGAGGCTGAGGCACAGGTAGAGCACAACTGCCACCCCAACCTGTCATGTGCAAGGGAGTCGTCAGTCAGCAGCAGCATCAGCGACGAGCATGGCGTGGTGGGGGCAGTGTGCGCTCACGGGCAGGGGCTGCTTGGCCTCATGATGGCGATGCCAGCCCCTGAGCGTCTCCTGTACTACGACCTGGCCTCATCCTACCTGGCAGCGCTGGTGGACCCTGGAGCGATGTACCTTGACACAGGCTGCATCTTCGAGTCGCATTGGAACCTGCACATGCCTGGTCCGCCCCCCTTTGACATCAAGCTACCCTGGTGGCATGCACGCGGCCATGGAGAGGACTGCTACCTCAAGAACTCCGGCTTCTACAAGCTTGGTGAGTGTGCGCATGGGAGGGGTGTCGTTTTTACGCTGTGTTTGACTCAATATTTCCTGGGAGGTCCACTGCATTGTATGCTTGCTAGCGGGGGGGGGGGTGGGGGGGCTTGCTGGGAGTTTCAGGTCATGATACAAAGCTATTGTGGCATCTTGTGCATGTTTGCAAGTGCAAGGATGTGTTAACACTGCCAATGCTCAAGTTGTGTGTGCGCCTTTGCTGCCTTGTCAGGTGCCGGCCGCAGGGTCGGTGAGAACATGGAGCAGACCTGGGCGCAGCTGCGCCCTGTGATGAAGCTCACACGGTACATGACCAAGCAGGGTTATGTGACCGGCCTTCCTCCAGATAGCAGACGACAAGCTGCTTGAGCTTGTACAGTTGCTGGTCAGTGCAGACAAGGCTTGCCGGAAGAAGCTTGGTAGGTGTGATAGGAACCCTTCTCCACGATTGCACATCCAGGATGTGACATCCTGTGAAAGGCTTGCCACTTTTGTGGCCGCCTGATAGCTGCCCAAGCTTTCGTCTACAAGCTGGTGTTGGAACTGCTGAGGCTCTTCCTTGCCTGCCTGTAGCACTGTCGGCCAGCGTGGGGGCTCAAGTTTGAACATGCTGCTTGATGACGTGTCAGTCCGTGCGGCATGTGGTGTGTGTGTGCCATGCAACTGGTTATGTCCACCTGTGTCTGTCATCATGTGTGCCTGCAGAGGAGGCGCGCCGCCAGCTGCAGCAGGTGTTGCGCTCTGCACGTGCCAAGAACATCCAGGGCAAGGCGTTGATGGCTGCCGCTGTGGCCACGATGGCTGAGACTGCTGCTGATGACAGTGCAATGCCAAAGCAGGAGAAGCTGCAGGTGGGTGCCTGCTGCACAGCAGTTTGAGACAGGGTAGTTTGCAGAAAGCACTCCTATTACCGCTACTGTCACATGGTTGAGGGATCGCTGAACACCTGTGGGGAGTCAACTACAAATGCCCTCCTGGCGCGCAGATGGCACAGGCCTGGAATGGTCTCAACAAAGATGCTGGGGACAGCAGTAGGGTCAACCTGTGGGTTCTGCCCTGCGGGCCACCTTATAAGGCTTTGCTTGCTTTGATGCATTGGTTGCTGTGGGATTGTTGTGAGCCCTGCTTGATGGACCAGTCCCATATTTGTGAGTCTTCGTTGCAGGGTTGATGCTGCCAAAAAGTACTCAGGAGCCTTTGCTCCTCTCCTCGAGATGAGTTTCTACTCAGTTCATGCAATGTTGACAGTACCTCCCAGCAGTGAAAGTATGCGCTGGGTATCCCCCCCCCCCTCGCGCCACACACACATACACACACCACAATGCAGCCGC
The DNA here is from genome assembly GCA_007449985.2 of Desmodesmus armatus. NCBI lineage: Eukaryota > Viridiplantae > Chlorophyta > Chlorophyceae > Sphaeropleales > Scenedesmaceae > Desmodesmus > Desmodesmus armatus. Next base: position 212,840 of record VIIQ02000562.1, read on the forward strand.
ACAACTGCGTATAACGGTGTAGCACACCCTCAGGGAATGTGGGCTGTTTGTTGCTACCTGTGTTGCTTGATGCAGATGGAGTTTGTCCGGGCAAAGGAGCAGTTGCGCGCCCTAGCATCGCTCAGGGAAAACCGCAGCAGCCTTGCAGTGGCGCTGCCAGGATCTGAGAGCAGACCCTTACAGGCGCGCGCCTCCAACAGCAAGCTTGAGCACAAGCTGTTGTGCCGCGTAGCATCGCTGCAGTGTGACCTGGGTTGGGACAAGCCGCCTGAGCCCAGCAGCAGTGTTTACCAGCAATGGCTTGCAGCGCTGCGGGACGAGCACCTGCGCAAGGCGCAGAAAGACATTGAGCGCGATGTCGCTGTGTTGGGCAGCATCTTGCAGGAGCGGCAGCAGTTGGGGGAAGCCAGCAGACTGACCCGCAACCAGCACAACAGGGCAGCACGCAGGCGCAAGCGCATCCGGCAGCTTGTGGACAGCATGGCAGCCTGGCAGCAGCTAGACCTTCCCTCCAGCCCTGCATCACAGCTGCTGCCAGCACGGTGGACTGAGCAGGTTGTCCTTGACTTGTTCAAGGGCTCATTCCCTTGGAAACAGGGGGAGGATGGTGGTGTGCCTTCCCTGCTGGCTGAGCAGTTCCGAGATGCATGCGCAGAGGTGAGGCAACAAGTGGTGATCAACCTTGCAGTGCGCAGTTGCGCAAAGTTCATGTTGGCAGCATGCATAACAAGCCGCTGGGCAAGCTCAATGCTCAGTGGGGAGGGGGGCGCAAGCAGTGCAGTGTTGCGGTTGACGCCGTTGTGGTACACCGGCCACCCAGAAGAGCGCAATTGCACCTGCTGCTCAGTGCTGTTTACTGTGTTGTCTGCACCCCTGTTGCTAGGAAGCGCGCACGCTGGAGGAACTGCAGATGCAGCAGCTGGAGCGTGGCCGTGTTGTGGCCTACTTTGCTTACATGCAGCGGCAAGCAGCAGCACAGGTGGCAGCAGCAGCAGCAGAGCAGGACCAGTTGGTTGCGGCGCAGCAGCAGCAAGTTGATGACGCAGCAGATGCTGTTTCTGCTGCCAGGAACCTGCGGCAGAGCGTCGAGCAGATTGCGCAGCTGGGAGCTGAACAGATCATAATGCAGCGCTGGGCAGACAAGTTTGGCATGTGCGCGCAGGACGCCAAGCAGCGGTTTGCTAAGCTGGCCACATGATGCGCCAAGTTGCCACACCACCCTCCCCTCCCAGCGCCTCAGTTGGATGGTTGAGTATGTTGATTGTTGTGACAAGCCAGCATGGGATTCTCCTGCTGTGGGGCAATACTGCAGTACGGCTGTCAGTCGGATGTTTTGAGTTTTCCCAGATCTTGTCGGCTGCTTTTGCAAGGCATGTGCTGTGACATAGAAGGGTAACAACCGTTCTGAGGCTGATGCTACTACGACTGATACTACTGCTACAACAGACTGCTACTACTATCTAACTGCATGCCAGTGCTTGCAGCCTGCTTGGTGGACATGGAATAAGTGTCGTACAATGCAAGCACTTGTCAAAAGAGCTATGCTGGCTATTGCGACTGTGATGATCACATGTAAGATTGTGCGCATGGTTTGCATTGACTGGATAGGTGTTGACTGTTCTCACTTGTGTGGACCGACGGCCTCACAGCAAACACATTGATCTTCACAGTCCCCAGTTGCCCATGGACCGCCATGTCACACGAGGCCGCTACGCCTGCTTACTGTGACATGCCAAAACAAGCTTCTGTACAGCGGTTGCCTTGCAAACATGTCAAATCATGTCAGAGTGACAGTGGGAGAGTGCAGAGGGCGAATAAGCTGACGCAACTATGCAACAGGAGCAAAGAATGGTGTCATAGAAGGAGGGCGACGGTCAGACATCACAAACTTCTCAAGCTGGCCGCGAGTGGCCAGCACCATCTGGCATGTATCTCAATGAGCCGCCAACTCACCAAAAGGGGCAGGTCATGCGTTTCGCATGATGCCACTGAATCACTACTGCGGGGCTGAAGGATATACTTCCATGGGTGGTTGCAGGCCATTCACAAGTATGAACGCCATGACATGCCTAACCTTCAACAGTCATGTGCATAACCTTCAGCCCAACATGTTAGGCACACTTGGCATAGCCTACGCCACTGATTTGAGCCACTGTGACAGTGGCTCACATCAGTCAAGTAAGCGTGCAGGTGCGAGAATAGCTCATGGCATGGAGGCGCCCCACTCGCTGCGCATTACACCACACAGGCGCATGGCCACACACCACCAAACCCCGCCCACAACATGTTTGACGCCCTCCGCAGGGTTGCAAGCACAATGCCAGCCAGTTGGCATCAACAAAGCACATTGTGCTGGTCTGACTGTTGGTCCCAGTTTGCATGTTGGGACCCCACGAACCTTCACATCAAGAGCCAACATCACAAGCAATTGTGATGCCGCACTCCTGGAGGTGACTGACCTGCCACCAACTGCACATGGGCACCTCCGGCCCATGTAGCAAGATAGTAGTACCTTGCTTGTTCATGCACAAATGCGCACGCGCCAACGCCACACAGCACACGTACAAACACCACCAGACACTGCACCACAGGTTTGGTGGCTTTCCCAGCCAGTGGGTGTCCACCACAATGCCAGCCAGTGGGTGTTCACAACCCACATTTGACCTCAGGGCGCATTTGCTTATCAGCACCCCTCCACCCCCCACCTGAGAGCCAGCTTGCTAAGACTGTAGCAGGAAACTGACAACTTGCCGTTTACCGGGCTGGGGCCTTATTATTACAAGGCCACACACATTGATTTGCAGGTTGCTGACCAACATATAGTCAACTTCCAGTGTGTTGGCCCAGAATACTTATTTGACACCGTGCACTTGAAGTAGGCTGCATCACAGACACCATCAGTAAGTAGGCTGCCCGTGGGGCACAGTGGTACAAGTGTCACATGTGTCTTGGTTGCAGGTCAAGCGTGGTGCCAGGCATTTGTCGTTCATGTGGCTTTGGGGCCTCACATCTTCAAGAACAGGTGTGACGGCCGACGTGGACGAAACCTAGTTTGAGGTGTTTGAGCGGTGTGCAGCAATTGTTGCAGCATTTGCTGCGGCAATGCGTTTGTTGGTGGAACTTTGAGCACTGACCCTCCAGTAGCACAGTTACTGCAGTACAGCTCCTGCAGTACACAGCTACCGCAGTACAGCTCTTGCCTTACAACTACTGCAGCTGGGCACATGTACTGGTGCCGCTTGTGACCACCACCAAGTTGGAAGAAGCCTACGGTTCACATGTGCCATTTTGTGGTTGGAAGCCAGCAACAATTTCAACTCAGGTGACCAGGCTGAGAACCAACAGGGTGACTTGTGAACCCATCATCAACTTGTGCGCCAACAATTTTGCCTGGAATTCCACCAACACGACCAGCGCAGTAGCTGCCACGTGTGTGAACTGCAGCTGTGAAACTACTAGCGTGACAATGATGGCGAGCGGCTTACAACTCACCAGCAGCGCTCAAGTCATGCTCTACTGTCTGGTTGGCAGTGAGTCATTGTTATGCACCTCATGATGGTGAGGTGCTGGGTTGCACCCGCATCCCAATCAAGCACTTGCTTGAGGCACGTGGCATTAGTGCGGCACTGATGCAAGCCACAAGACTTGCACATGCCATGTCACATTGTGGTTAAAGGTCGGCAATAAGGAGTGTGCAGTTTGAATTGTGCCCAATCATGCCCAACTTGCTCCCTGATCTACAAACACAAATCTGTTGTCTCTGACAACCACACTTGCTGGTCGGCAACTTTGCGGCTGCAAGCAAGGCAGACGTTTGTGCGGCGGTGACAGCCTGTGCATGTGTTCTGGCGTGGAGGCCTGCTGGAGCATGTGATGCAGTATATTCATACCGGCATGGGTGCAGGTAATGAGCTATGCTGTGCATTTTCCTGCTGGGTGGGCTTGCTGATGATTTCCATCAAACATGTTGGCTCAGATACAAGGCGGACAGAGTACTGGAAGCAGGCCCCCTTCAGATTTGACACAAGCCCAACCGCTTTCCGTACACCACTGCAACATGCTGACTGCCTTGCCCTTGCCAGTGATGTTGCGCCATCAGAACTTGCTTGATTGCATCACACCACCAGGCGCTCTGCCTATGTTACATGTTCCCACATGCAGTAATTGACACACATACCAATTGCCCTCAAGCCGACCCTGACCTAAGGTTGGCTGGGATACAACATTGGCGCCATGTTGGTGCCGGCGCCATGTGGGTTAGGCCGTCAACTGCTGATCATGCCGGCACATGACCCTCATACAGTCATAGAGTTGACAAACACATGACACACACACACTGCCATGCCATTTGACAGTTCAACTATCAGCCAACTTCATGTGACACTTGCCGACATCTTCACAAGTTGCCAACAGCACTGGCTCGCAACTCAAACAGTTGATTGGGCAGACCCACAATCGATGCTGCTGTAGGGCAGGGAGACAGCAGCTGTTCCCCTCTTGACGTACTGCCCACACACGCACGCACACACACACACACACACACACACACACACACACACACACACACACACACACACGCGTGCAGCACTCATGCGTATGATACACCCACTTCAAAAGGTAAGGCCATGACCCCCAACCACCATACTGCAGCACCTGCCAACCGCTGTCAGCCACACTGGCTCCTCTGCAAAGCTGTTACCGCTGTGCTGATTAGGGCCCGGCACAAATGTGTGGACTGAACCTGCTGCTGTTCTGCATGTAGCACATCAGCCTCTTTGCTTGCTGCTGGAACCCCTTGGTGGGGTTGTGCTCAGCCAGTGCAACAGCAAACACGGCTGCGCTCACGAGCTCCTCCACCGGTGCGTTCTCCTTGCCAGCCTCATCTGCCCAACCCTTGACGATTGCAGCCCGGTCCTTGTCCTGCGCAGCACGAGGAAGGTGGCACACATGAGCATGCGTATGTGTCCTTACACAATACAGCCGCACCCGACCCAAAGCTCCCAGCCAGGCACTTGCAGGCAACTAGCTGCATGCCAGCACGAAGGGTTCAGCAGCACCGTGACCACTTGATGGATGCTGCAAACTCTATCATGGCAGCCAGGCCGTGTGACAGCCGCCTCGACTATCAGAATGCACATGGGAATGAGGGCCAAACAAGTCAACAAGGATGATGCGCACATGCGCGATGCAGTGCCAGCAAGCGTACCAGTTTGGCCTCCCACAGGAACTTCTGCCTGCTCGCCAAGCCAGCTGCTGTGTACCCCTCTGGTAGGGTGCCGCCCTTGTTGCGGTTGCCATTGCGCTTCTGCACAGCAGCAGCTGGGGCGTCATCGTCCTGGACTGCACACAGAACAGCGGCAACTCGTGCGGCGGCAGCGCGCTGAGGGCGCTGCGTGCTCTCGGCGGGGCCTGCCGCACTCTGCTGCTGCTTAGTCAATGCTGCTGCTGCTGCCGCCACTGCCTCGCCAACTGGTGCAGCATTCGCCTCTGAGTTAATGCTGTGGCGTCCTGCAGAAGGGCAAAAGTTGGGCGCTATCGTTAATGCAAGTGCCCCAAGTGTCTTTCAGAACAGTCCATGCAGCTGGCTGGCCTACAATCACTCAATATGGCTGCCTCGATTGCCAGCCAGCAGCACTGATCCCGCGCAAACCCCCCATACCCTCAGCCCCATGGGGTTGATCCATTTGCCTGCCTGTGGGGTGTGGAATGAAGCATGTTCACTGCCGAGTGCACCCTGAACACACATGGTTTCTTGCAAAGCCTATGCAGACACAAACTGACAGCTAGCCCACCAAGTCACCAACGGGCAGCATGCATACACCTGCCAAGCCCCCCTTGATGCTTCAATTGCCGCACCTGACGCATCCTGCTCTTGCGCCCCCAGGTTGGGCGCCCCCAGGTTGGGCACCTGTCCATCTACACCATGGCCACCTGCATGACAGGGGAGCAAGACAACGTGAGGCGCCCTCACACCCCCTGCAAGACTATGTTCAGCACGCACAGCAAGCTATCATGCCAAGTTGACAGCGCACCTGACTGTGTGTCAGCTAGAATACATACATGCCTACTCTGGCGTGCATATGACAGCACAGCCAGTTTGCACACCTGCGCTGGCAGCAGCGTCATCATCAACAGGGCCGCCATCTGCATCGTCACCACCTGGCAATCACAGACACATTTTACGTCAGTCACACGAGAGTGACGTGGTCAGAGTGTTGACAACAGAGGTGTCAACGGGATTGCAGCGCACCGTCCAGTGCCACACTTGATACCATGACACACAATCGCACCCCAGCGCACTCCGCTCTCAGCCAACGCACCTGATGCATCCTGCTCCTGCAGCCCCAGGTTGGACAGCTCATCACCCTCACCATGGTCACCTGCATGACAGAGGCAGCAAAAGACAATGATGATGCCGGACAGCCCCAACAAGGCTGACAGATGATCATCCTAAAGCGCAAGTACACTGAGAGGTGGTGCATTACATTTGCATCGCTTTACGACAAGGCTTTGACAAGTGTCCCTGCTTCACACAAGCATGAAGAAGGTGGCACCCACACAAGCAATGCATGTGTGTGTGTGTTGGTCGATGACAAGGCCATTCAGGAATCGCGTCGCAACCCTCTGTCACGGCAAGGTGGGCCGCCTAGAGCAGTGTAACGGCTTTTGCTAGGGGGGCAGCCACTATGTTGCACTCACTTGCGCTAACAGTTTCGCACCCTTCTGCCCCTGGCTGCCACACATGCCTCCGCCCCGCGCCCCCCCCCCTCCTCACGCACATCTGAACACAACAACTGTCATGCCTGGCTAGGCTGGCTGTAAATCAGATGCCTAGTGCACGCGTGTGTCGTACTCATGCAGCATTTACCCCAGTTGACCTAGTAGCCCCACTGCCATTGCAGGAACACAGGGCCTGCATCACAGCAGATCGCTGTGACCCGCTGGGCCCCAAGCCCGCAGCAAGAAGGCTGTGCGCATGCATACCCACCTGCTGCCCCTGCGTCAGCTTCACTCTCCTTGGGGCCCCAAAAGACCTGCAAGTACTGGTCAATGACGTGCACGACATCTGGCTTGATCAGCTTGCGATCACACTGCAACTGGGCCGCGGCGCTCTCGATCACGCGCTTGACTGGCAGTGTCTCAAAGTCGTCCTCTGCACAGGCAGGCACATCCAGGGTGGGGGACACTGTCAATGGTGGTGGCAGATGCACTGCCAATCCGCACATGCTGGTCTTGTCGAGGCCCAGCTGGCATGTGGCATGCATGCTTATTATTGCTGCTGATGCAGTTGGAAAGATCGAGCCTATTGCAAAACCCTCAGCTGCTTTGACGGCACGCCCCACACCTGTCAGTCCATTCAGAAAGGCGAGCGTTGCCTGCTCCACCTCCTCATAACCGCCATTGCCTGCAAGCACAGTGAGCAGCAAATCCATCACAACCTCCCTTGCAAAGTTGGCATGCAGTGTGCTAGCAAGGCACATGTGCATCGGGACTGGCAAATCAGTCTGCTGCAACTGCTGTGCCCCCAGCCACACTGCTTTCCACTGGCCATATGCTTCCCTGCACTGCTCCAGGGCTTGCCGCCCCCGTCCCCGACCTGCTCCCAAACGCCCGCAAGCATAGTGGCATACCACATGCTTTTAAATCAGCACAGTTTGTCCTGCCGTACAAGCTGAGACACTACTACTGCACAAGTGTTGTCCGCTTTTGTCAAACCACAAAGCGGAATGACCACCCACAGCATCTACTTGTGTGTCTGTCTGCCCTACAGACTACTGGGATCTCCACGCACACACTCAAGTGTTTAACACACCTGTCATCTCCTCCTCCTCTTGCTCCTCTGCCATTTCTGAGTCTTGCAGGCCCTCCAGAGGGTCTCCCTCAATGTCATCCTCCTCGCCGCCAGTGCCAATCTCCTCAATCTCTTCTTCCTCATCAATATCTGCAGCTCACATCGACAGGCACAAAGTGTGTGCATCCGCAACAAGCGTCCGCAATAAGTATGTGCTAGCTGGCATTTGCTGTTACTATTATTACTACAGCTAAACTGGGTCAGGGCCATGCCCGACCGCCAAACTAGGCGCATAGGGCATGTTACATGCTGCCTGTGGCGGTGATGTGACACATGCTCTGATGACAGCAGCAGGGCAGCTGCGCATGCCTGTTCCCACCAGCGCCTTGAGTGTGCTCACCCTCACTCTCTGCCCTGCGCTGCCGCTTCCTGCTCCTCTAGGTGCCTGCAAGCAACAGCATACCACATGCAGTCAGGAGTGTGGTGGGGGCTCAAGCAGTTTTGTTCACCACATTGCTGCCAGTGTCATCTGTCTATTGTCGAAGCTGAGTTGAGCAGCAACACACACTCGCTGCTGGCAGCAGAGGTACTAGTGTACAGATTGAGTTGATATATTAGTACCCCCCCTCCCGCCGTGCTGGCAATGTTGACATCGATGCTGTGATACCAACATACATCTGCTGCTGTGCTGTGCTGTGCTGCTGCATATTGCGATCGCATGCACTCACCCTCACTGAGCTCCTTGCCCTTGCCTCGCTGCGAAGCTGCAAAGGCACAGGTACATGTTGATGAGCTGCTGAAAGGTCCCAACAACAGGGGCTGCAGAGACGGGGTGGTTGGTCCACAACATAGATAGCTCTCACCACCACGGCTCTCAACAACTGCCTGGACACCTCTGTATTGTTCCAAAGGTGCTGCTATGCGCTTGTCCCGCGGCCGCTGCTTCTGCAAAGCCTCCAGCAGGCCAACAACTAGGCTGGGTGGGATGAGCTCAGTATGCTCTATGATGAGGGAGCCCTGCGGCGTTACTGGGAGCACAATCAGAACCCCGACTTCTCCAGCAGGCAGGTTGTGAAAGTACTTCATGGCCGTTTTCTTCAAGGAGTGCCGTATCTGTGCTGGTGTGCTCAAGAGATCTGGCATATCACCATCAAGCATTGCGCGTAGGGTTCGCCCGCTGGCTGCAGCTGGCTTTCCATCCATTTCAGTGGTATCTGCAGCTTTGTGTTAAAAATAAATGGGCTGGGCTGTTGGTGAAGAAGGATGATGCGTGTTGCCTAGTGTCAGTTGTTGTGCGTTGAGAAATCAAAACTCTTGCTGATATCGCTCACAAGCATTCATAGTTACGACAGAGACAGAGAGCTACACGGCCAGGCTCGGCAAACCGCTTGAAATTTGAATTTGTACCGCAACCATAACAGTGGTGTACCACTATGGATATACCTAAATGCATGCATTCAATTAATGATCAAGTCAAGTCAAAGCTTATCTTTATTCTCCTGGGTGTGCAGGTGGGTGAATGGGGTGATGTCCAGTCACCCCATTCCCAATCCATCTAGCTGCCCTCGCACGGTCTGCATCAGGTGGTGGGGTCTCATGGTGTGGTTGTGATCAAGGTCCCGCATCATGGAAAATGTGATATGCATATTCTGACGGATCTGGAGCAGCACAGCCCATGGCCTGCTGACACCCCTAGCTGGACCCCTACCCGGGTTTTGTGCAATGGTGCCCTTATGAACCGTGGCAGGTCATATAATGTCCATCATTGGGTGTGGTGACACAGATTGAATGCTTCGTTTCCCCCACTCTTGCTCCTGTCTCTGATGGCAGGTGGCAGGGGGGGTGGGAAGCGTGTGTGCGTTCACTACTGACACCGCATGGCGGGTGGGGCTGGCGCAGCCCCTCTCCGCTGGCCAGCCGACTTGGTTGTGCTGCGGGCTGTTGCCTTGATGCTGGACACCACCTTGGTGCTGAGGTACGGTGTGCGCCGGGGAGGGGGGGGGGGCTACCAGGCAGCCTTTGGGCTGGCACACATGCCCAGGTGCGGCCCTACACCTTCGTGGTTGTTATTGGTAAAGCGGAGCCGTGACAGAGAATCAAGAGCAAAATCACATTTCAAGACTGCATGCGGGTGCTCAAATGCAGTATCAAACTCAGCCAGGTAAATGCCTGCTCTTGCAAGGGCATGCCGCGCGCGCGGGGGGGGGGGGGGGGGGGGGGGGCACCAGGGCTTGACCACCACCCATCACCACCATTCAAATTATGCGGAAACCCGTGCAATAATCATGATAATAGCGTTCACAGCACACTCCAAGCCTCTTTTTGTGTTCTGGAAGGTTCCCACCCTTGGCATGACACTGTGCCACATACAAGCATGGTCATGTTCCACATCCTGGAACCTCTAACCATGTGACTTAGCTGGCCAATCTTGAACGTCTGAGGCCAGCACCCTCCACGACTGGCTACCTAGCCAACCCAGAGGGTTGACCAGGCGACGACCTTGGCATACATCACCAAGGGTCGCGAATGCCGCCCAACCCAAGGACACAACAACAAAATGCATCCCCAAGGGCAGCAGATGCCGCCTGACCCAAGGACACAACAACATGCACGGCATACACGTGGAGGCAAACCCCTGAAACCCCAGCATGCATACAACACACAAAACAACGTACTGCTGGGATGGAGGCAGACCGCCTGACAGCCCAGCAGCAACACCACACAAGCAACGTACTGCTGGGATGGAGGCCAACAGCCTAACACCCCAGCAGCAACACCACACAAGCAACGGACTGCTGGGGTGGAGGCCAACAGCCTAACACCCCAGCAGCAACACCACACAAGCAACGTACAGCTGGGGTGGAGGCCAACAGCCTAACACCCCAGCAGCAACACCACACAAGCAAGTACTGCTGGGGTGGAGGCCAACAGCCTAACACCCCAGCAGCAACACCACACAAGCAACGTACTGCTGGGATGGAGGCCAACAGCCTCACACCCCAGCAGCAACACCACACAAGCAACGGACTGCTGGGATGGAGGCCAACAGCCTAACACCCCAGCAGCAACACCACACAAGCAACGTACTGCTGGGGTGGAGGCCAACAGCCTAACACCCCAGCAGCAACACCACACAAGCAAGTACTGCTGGGGTGGAGGCCAACAGCCTAACACCCCAGCAGCAACACCACACAAGCAACGTACTGCTGGGATGGAGGCCAACAGCCTAACACCCCAGCAGCAACACCACACAAGCAACGTACTGCTGGGATGGAGGCCAACAGCCTAACACCCCAGCAGCAACACCACACAAGCAACGGACTGCTGGGGTGGAGGCCAACAGCCTAACACCCCAGCAGCAACACCACACAAGCAACGTACAGCTGGGGTGGAGGCCAACAGCCTAACACCCCAGCAGCAACACCACACAAGCAACGTACTGCTGGGATGGAGGCCAACAGCCTAACACCCCAGCAGCAACACCACACAAGCAACGTACTGCTGGGATGGAGGCCAACAGCCTAACACCCCAGCAGCAACACCACACAAGCAACGTACTGCTGGGGTGGAGGCCAACAGCCTAACACCCCAGCAGCAACACCACACAAGCAAGTACTGCTGGGGTGGAGGCCAACAGCCTAACACCCCAGCAGCAACACCACACAAGCAACGTACTGCTGGGATGGAGGCCAACAGCCTAACACCCCAGCAGCAACACCACACAAGCAACGTACTGCTGGGATGGAGGCCAACAGCCTAACACCCCAGCAGCAACACCACACAAGCAACGGACTGCTGGGATGGAGGCCAACAGCCTAACACCCCAGCAGCAACACCACACAAGCAACGCACTGCTGGGATGGAGGCCAACAGCCTAACACCCCAGCAGCAACACCACACAAGCAACGTACTGCTGGGATGGAGGCCAACAGCCTAACACCCCAGCAGCAACACCACACAAGCAACGCACTGCTGGGATGGAGGCCAACAGCCTAACACCCCAGCAGCAACACCACACAAGCAACGCACTGCTGGGGTGGAGGCCAACAGCCTAACACCCCAGCAGCATGTAACACAGCAACACCACACGAGCAACGCACTGCTGGGGTGGAGGCCAACAGCCTAACACCCCAGCAGCACACAACACACAAAACAAACACTCACAAAACGCACAACTTACCCGGAGTAGGAGGTCGAAAAGGTAGCCACAGAAGACAGTAGACACCTCACAAGCGCACACCGCACAGCAGACACAACACACATCAACACAAACAGCAATGAAACAGCACGCATGCAACACCAGTAAACATTCGGGAGAAGCTGGCAAAGCCTACCCACCTGTGTTCGCCACCAGCTGCTGCACGCTCAAACATGCATAAACGCTTGAAAGAACCAAACTGTGTGGCTTGGCCTACGGAGACGAGTTGTGAGCCACTGACAGAATGGTCTGGGGACCCAGGTATTTACCGCGAGCAAGGAAGGTGCCCCGCCCTAAACCCCGCTTCAGGGTTCTGGACAAGCCGAATCAGAGTGGCGTGTATGCGTCTCAATGTGCAGCAAATGGTTGACTATCATCCCAGTATTGCTCAGGGGCACCGGGCAGGGCGAGCTGTTGAAAGTACCAACCTGACTGCTTCACTTGCTGCCGGTACGAAACAGAGCACACTCAAGCAGGCTTCTGGTTGTTATGATTGATGGTTTACAGTGGCGGTAAGGGCTGCACTCTGGCTCACAGTGCACCCTGGCTCACACGCACAGGCATTTTCGTCTCAGCTTAGCACTGCTAAGCAGGGCCCTTATCTTTGGCGAACGGCTTGTTGAACTGCTATCTCTCAATAAATGCTGTACCACAAGGCATCAGACCGAGCAAATCGGTGTGCCTAGGGCAAGGTGGTATGCCTGGACAGCAGTAGCAGCACAGCAATGTGTTGCAGAGCCAACCAGGGTTGCCAGTCGAGCAACTGGCTGCCAAGGTACAAACCACATCGTACAGGGGATGTTGCGTGTTGGGGCACGCGTGTCCATCCCCACAGCCTCTTGACAATGAACAGCAGCAGCTGTATTCCGCCACGGGGACAGCACACCTGCCTGTCAGCATGAGCAGCATGGCCAAACAGCTGTTACCACTATAGCTATGCTGGCCAAAAAAGCAGATCTCCAGGGACTGAAGCAGCTCGCGCCGCACCACCACAACCACCACAGCTGACGACATTGCAGCGACTTGAAGTTGCATCATCACTGCATAGCAGATCGCCCGCCCAGAGGTGTTTCTCCGGAGATACATATCACAGAACCTTACACAACTCCAGCGGGCTGCTGAATCCAGGCTGCTAATCCAGCACACCGCATCGTGCATGTTCTGGCAGCTGTTGCGTGCGACGCTGGAGCATCCCCCCTGCTGATGTGGCGAGTTGCTGCTGGGCTGCAGGCAACAGTTGTTGGCGTCGCTGAACAGTGACGGCAACAGGTTTTGTGCACTGACAGACTTAATAATTTGCGTACACACCTTTTGCGAACCATCTGTGACAGCTTGACGCACCAACTTGAAACCATTTGCTGCAGAACCCCAGTACTGCAACAGATGCTCCAACATGCTGGATTGAGGCTGGAATAAATGCATATTCTGCAGAATCGCACTTGGTTAGCCACAAATCATCTGTGCTAAGCACACGTGTCCTCCTGTACAGAAGACATTATTCTAAAAAATGATGGCAGGGTCAGTGGGTGGTAACTGATCATCGTATCACACTCGCACTTGAACCTGCCCTGAGAGACTAGGGTACGTGCGCATTGCAAGACTGCTCAGTTCAGTCCTCGCTGGCTGGTGCCAGGGACGGGACTCCGTCCCCAATCACTATACAGTGCAGTACAGTACATGGTAGTACTGTCAGTACATGTCATTGGTAGCACTGTACTTGATGCAGTCTGGCTGCTACCTGGGCTAGGTCTGAAGGGACTGCTGGTGGTATGAAGGAACAAATGGCGAGTTTCCCAAGCTGGATTGAGACGTCAACTTTCACAAATCAAATCAGTCCCGAGTTCAGGTATAGATCTGCTTCACATACATACCAGACACTAGACACAACACATCTGCAGCAGATTGCAGATATACTATGTAGTACGTCAGAACAGGTTCAGAAACTGGCTCACACTTGCAGCACACCTGAAGCACAGGACCAACCAGTAGTGCAGCCGGCTGCTGGTGCAGGGCACTTTTCCCCCTCCCCACAAACATACACACATGACCCAAGGGTTTCCACCCTCACACAACAGTCCTTGTGTTTGCACACATCTTTGCACACACAGCTGGCCACAACAACCCATCACCCTCAGCCATGTTGCTGTGCCTTGCGGTGGGGCCTGCCGGCTTAGTTGTTGCAAGCCCCTTTCTGCTTCCTACTGGCTGCCTCATGAGCTGCCGTGTGCTTGCCCTGGCGCTTGCTGCCTGCTGCCTGCTGTAACAGTCTGTGCAGTAGGCGTCTGCTGGTTGTAGAACTGAGCTTGGCTGCTGCCTGCCTGAGCTCCATTGCTGCTGTGTCCTGTCACAGCAGCAAGCGACAAGGGCATGCCAACCAGATGAGATGATGTGCTGAGAACAAGACACATGTACTTTGCACAGGTGATCACCTGTCGTGACACGGTATCAGGCATGCTACAATGGCACTGCACAGACCTGGAGTTGGATAGAATGCAGTGGAGGTGGACAGAGTACAGTGCTGCAGCTGGATCAAATGCAAGACTAGTGCGCGTCACGTGCGAGCACAGTACACACCGTGCACATAGCTTGCATCGCACAGTGCCTGCTGGTCATGCACCAGCAGCATAGAGTGCTGCAATGTGCTGCACGGAATGTCTGCGCTTAGTGTGGCCTGCAGCCTTTACATATCGGCAATGGTGCAGCACATGCCTATGCCTATGCCCCCTATCAGGCACTGACTGACCGCTGCACAGTGCTGCAATGTGCTGCACACCCACCAGGCTTGTCACCATGGCTGCCATCACCATCTGGGAGGGAGCTCAGGAGGGTTTCAGGGTCTCCTGCAACTGGCGTGTTGCTGTTGGCCTAGGGGCTTGTGGGGGTGGCTGCAGCCAGCTTGAAGTCTCCTCCATGCAAGAGACCACACCACTGTGCTGAGCCTGTGGTGCTCTGGGTACTTGCCACCTGCAGGGATGGCAATCCTGCCAGGCTGCCGATCGAGCCTGTGGTTGGTAGCGCCTGTGTAGACAAACATGGGCAGCAGTGTGGCACAGCATTGTCAACAGCATCTTAACACCTGCTGCATCAACTAAGGCCCAGTGGATCAGGGAGTGCAGTTGAACACTGCATCCGAGTAATTCACATATGCCCTGCTGTCAACAGAAACAGTGACTACCTGGTCATGAAACAAGGAACTATTGCCGACATGAAGCACGCAACTGCTGCTGGCATGCTAGCGCAACATGTAGGCCCTATGGCTGCCTCGCATGCATGTACGCGCACACTAGTGTGGCAGGCTGTGCTTCAGTCACACACCCAAGGGTGAGTCAGATTGTGAAGTGTGGTGATGGCGCGCAAGCAGTGCTGTGGGTGTAACTATGGTGTGGGATTTGGTGATGCAAGACTGGTAACAAGTGGCTATGTGCAACTCATGTACACACATACAACACGATCACACTGGGCCCTGTAACCAGAACCAAGCGGCAGTACATGGATGTGTCAAGCACGTGCAGTGCACACAAGCAAGATGCAAAGAAACAGGAAAGAAAGACAAACCTAGCATGTATCACCTCTTTGCAAGCTCTGCAGGTACTGCTGCTGCTCACCTCTCCACAGCTGAGCCCAACTACACGGAGGTATGCTGGCAACTGTGTAGTCAGAGGTGCCAGTGCCCTGTTCCTGTAGTCGCTTCGGCCGCTGACCCTGTTGCCACATATGACAAGGTGGCTGGGTCCATCGAAAACTGCACAGCCGCCTGACACCTGCTGCTATGTGGGTGCTGAAGTTGCCTGAGGCTGTCAGCACCTCCTGCTATGGACCTGCAAGCCTGGCAACTGCTGCACAGCCTTAATCATGCTGGTGCAGCGATGAGGATGCAGCTGCAGCAAGAAGTTCGACCTGATGATGCCTGGTGACACTCGTCCCGCTGCTGCTGAGTTGACAGCCGCAGCAGCCCTGGACTCTTGACACCCTCAGCAGCTGCAAAGGTTGTGGCCTGGCAGCCACAGCATTCTATGCAGCTGCCGCAGGCCTTCACAGTACGGGTTGAGCAAACATGGCAGCTCCCCTGCTGCAGCAGCTTGGCAGCCGCTGCACAAAACCCCCAGCAGCACCTTGCTGTCGTGCCCCAGCAACCCACATACCCAGGCTGTATTGAACCAGCTCCTGAGGGTTTACTGCTGCCACAAACAGCTTGTGTTGCGGCTGCTGCTGCGGCGGCGGTGTTCCTCCCAAGGGCTTCTCAGGTGACCTGTCAGCTGACTGCCGGACACCGACACGCCTTGCTGCTTGGCTGCGGGCACCAGCACTGCTGGTGTGTGGTGTGCCTGGCTGGCCCCCAGCTGCAGCAACACCCAGCCTGTCCCACCTCCTGCCCCCTGCCAGCAGCAGCAGTCCCAGGTGGAGCGCCGCAGCTGCTGCAAAGCCACTAAGAGATGCACTGCTGTTGCAAGCCATGACTGCTGTGACAAGACGCGGCATGATGGCTTGTCTGCTGCTGCTTGATGGTAGCAGAGACTTGCTGTTCCTTGTGCTGGGTCTGCTGTGGAGGTTGCAGAGCTTGTGCTGAGGCGATTCACTCCTGTGCTGTTTCTGCTGAAGCTGAGGCGTTGCAGCTGCAGCCTGCCAAGATGCATGCTGCATGAGCTGCGTATTTGCTGATGTTGAGGCTCCGACTAAGGAACGGCAAGACAACAGAAGGCAGATCAGGTCAGATCATTTCAAGTAACAACTCAGACAAATAACGAACAAAGACATCCAGCTCTCGGCAGAAGCAATAATGTTTACACCGTTGCATACGTTTGCTGTTGAAGGCTTGGCGATGGTCTCTGTTCATGTGATCATGAACATGAATGTGCTACTGCACTGGTGGGCACCTGGCGCCATGATGCACACTTGCATTAGGGGTGCATGCAGGAGGCATTAAGGGGTTGTGCACACCAGCATAGGCCAGTATCAAGGTCTCCAGCTCTCAACCGAATATACAGATACATGCATGTACATCTGTATGTCAGTGGTCCGTACTGCCTTTCCATGTTAACAGATCCTCGGCCGGACGTACACTTACATTATCCTTGCACAAGCCCACAAAAATAGTGCGAAAAAGTGTCCTCCCTGAGCCGCAATCATAACTGCTGCTGCTGCTGCTGCTGTCCACAACGGCTGGGGCACCAAGGGCTGCTCTCCACCTCAGCTGCAAGGTTGGCACGCTTCACAGCATGTCTGGCACACTGCTGCAGCTGCCATCTTGCGGATATCTGCAGCGACATGCTCAAAGCTGCAGAGCTGCTGCTGCCTGATGCCGGCTGTGTGTCTCAAGGGGGTGAGAGGGGGGCATCAGACCAGCTGCCGTACAGCAGGTTGAACAGCTCGTCAGAAATGCCAGGGGGACGTGAGGAGGGCCTCCCAGGGCAGTCTGCTGTGGCTGCGTTGTTGGGGCTGCTGCTGCTGTTGGGCTGCGCTGCAGAGGGCACTGCACCCTGGGCATCTGCATTGAGGCCCTCAGCAGCCTGCTGCTCACTGCTGCCCTCTGCTGCTGCATGCAAGCAGCTTGCAAACTGGTGCAGCTCTGCTGAGATGTTGCAGGCTCTCAGGTCCTCCCAGCCAGTGCTTGTACCCAGCAGCTGCATTGATGCTGCCAACCCTGTGCCTGCTGCAGCTCCTTGCTGTCCCGACAGACCTGACCGGCCCTGCACTGCACCTGCTGCTGGCTTGGGCTGCACCGCACCTGCTGCTGGCTTGGGCTGCACCGCACCTGCGCGGTTGCTGCTTCTGCGGTTGTGGCCAGAGAGTGGGGGCTTGGAGACAAGGGCAAGTGCCTTGGACAGAAGGGTCTTGTGCTGCTGCTGCCGCATGCTGGCTGCATGCTCTGAACCCAGGCGGTGGCTGCCATGCTGCTGCAAGGCCTTGCTGCTGCTGGCACCACGTGGTGGTCTGCTGCTACTGGCGGCAGCAGCACCGGCAGCAGCAAAAGCAGCATTGGGTAGATAACTGGCGGCAGGGTCACCACTGCTGCTGGAGCTGCCGGGGTGGGCATGCCGGACAGCTGCTTGGCTGGCAGACAGACCGGCACTCTGCACGTTGGCCCGCTTGTCAGCGGCCTTGGCCATGTCCGCCTCCCACTGGCGAACCACACGGGTCGCCTGACCAGGTGCACCACTGCTGCTGCTGCTGCCCTGGGCTGTCCAGTCCACGCCTCCATCTCTGCAGCGCTGGTTGTCGCTGCTGCTGACGGTAGCACGGCTGGCAGGATGAATTATGGCAGCTGGGGAGGGTGCAACAGCACCAGCTGCAGCAACCGGGGCTGTCACTGTGCTGGTGCGCTGGCTGCGCTGCAGCTGGCTAGCAGCCATGAGGCTCATGTCTGCCACTGGCAGAGCAGGTGAGGCACTCGTGTACTTGAAAGTACCCCCACCTGTGGACAGCAACAACAGCACTGCACTCAGAGGGGTCGCCGAGCTTGCAGCTGTGCAAATGGACGTGCGCCTGTACTTTCTGCGCGCAGGCTTTGTCGGGAGACCAGCCTGTGAGATGAGAAGAGCTCTGCAGAGGGGCGTGCGACACACCAGCGATGCAGCTAGGCTATGCCCTTTGATCATGATATACTCCGACATACCTGGTGCCCTACTGTAGCGGTCCCTGGGCTGGCTGTGGTTTGAAGCAGCCAGGCAGCCCAGCTGGTGGAATCCTGCAGGCCAGATACACCGCAAGGCAGGCCTGCTGCATGACCAGAACTGAAAGAATGTTGAGGGTCAACCTGTCACAATGGCACAGTGAGTGTGCAGCTGCCCTTGGTGCTTTTGGGGGGCAGTGGCCAAGGGGCTGCACACCCGCCTGGCCACACTCTGACTTCAGCGACACTGTACTGGACAGTACTACAGTGCTATAGTGCTGAAAGAGGAGCAACCCAGCGCCATTGTGCTCTAGCAAGTACACACTCACCCTCGATGCCGGGCCCAAACATGCCGTCGAGGCTGACAGCAGGGTCCACATAATCCTCACAATCCTCCTGGTCCTCAGCTGGGCCGCCCTCCCCAGATGCCATGGAGCCGCCAGAGCCACCTGCAGGCACAGGAAGCACACACAGTTGGCAAAGCCGTGAAGCAGTGCAAGGAGACCGCCTGCCAAAGAAGAACCAAGTGTGTGTCAGGGACCAGTCCTGCATGGGTATTGAATGATGTGCTGCAGCAAAACGCAGGTCAGCTGGTGCAAGCCACCCACGCAGGGCAACACACAATCATGGAGGGCTGGGATGTGACAAGAAGCAAGCAGATGGTGGCACCCTCTGACAAACAGCTGTGACAACACAGTGAGGAAGTCACAATGGCCAGCACAAGCCCTGACAGGCTGTCCTGCACCCTGAATCTGCTTCACCGCACAACCTGTTGTGTGTCAAGACCATGCGCACAGTGCGGTACCTACTAGGGCGGCTGAGGGGTACGGAGGCTGCATGCATTGGTAGGAGCCATGACTGTACAACCAACCTTTGGCTGGGGGTGCTAGCTGCCTGGTGTCAACAACCAAGGGACATTTGCACCTACCAAATGGCCACGTAGCGCACGCGCAGGTGATGAAGAAATGTGTAGCACTCTTCCGTACCTGTGGTGAGCCTGCAGGCCCCTGTACATCCCGATGCTTGACCCTGCTACAGGCAGACGGCATGCTGCATAGCACGGGCCCACAACGCAGCTCACACGTGAAGTATGCTGGCCTCCTGCATGCAGCAAGCCTTGCGCCAACAAACATGACCGCTTGTGGCAGCGCGGCCCCACACATTCCACGGTGTTCACCTGTGTGGGGTGCCACAGGGTCGTCCTGGCCCTGCTGGTCACAGTCCACAGGCGACGCCAGGCAGGTCAGCTCCCAGCCTGGGTCCAGGCTTGATGCAGGTCCCTGGCGCATACTGCTGCTTGCAGCACCGTCCACTGCGGCAGCACCCTGAGCAGCCTGGCCACCACCCAGTGTGTGCGCGTGGCGGTCTGCAGACAGAACAGGACAGCAGGAGTGGGAGTCAGCAGGCAGGTTGGCCATGCAGCATGACCGATCATGCTGGCTGAATGGCCTCAGCCGTCCTGAGGACACAGGGGAGCCTTGGCAGGACTAGCCATTCTGACAGGCAGCTTAGTGCACCACAGGGCGACATGACCACGTGCAGGACAACATGCATGTGCGCATGCAGGACACACACCTGGTGTGTTGGTGTCGCGCTGTGCAGCGCTGTCTGGCATGATGGCGGCGGAGCAGCTGGGAACAGGGATCCTGCAGACAAGACAGGCAACAGGTGTTGATGCATGAACAGAGGTGAGGGCCTGCTTGTGTGGTCAAGCTGAGAATGTGGAGGTGAGGGCCTGCTTGTGTGGTCAAGCTGTCAACTGGACACACGGGCTCGATCGGTCAGCACAGAATGACTGAGATGCGCATCTCCATGCAGCATACATCACACGCCCATGGCAAATATATGCTGGGTGGCAGCTGTAGCAGCACGGCAGGGCAGGCGGTAATGTGGCCAGCACGAGAGATGGTTGGTTGTGCTGTCCTGCACCATGATTGGGTGTGCTGTCCGGCCGGATGGGTGAATGACTGGTCTGCAAGCTTAAGGAAAGCACACATAGAAGGACCAGGGCAGGAGAGAATGTAGAGATGCAGGAGATCACCCACCTGGCTGCATGGTTGGTGCTGTGCTGGGCTTTGCAGGGTGGGTGGGTGGCACACCGCTTGGGCCTTCACTGCAGCCATCAACCTGCGGGGTCACGGTGCAGGACAAAGAGCGTCAGTATGGTCAGCACACAAGCTTGCAAGTGGCTTGCAAGCGGCCATGTCAACAAAATGCGAACTTGTTGAGTGAGGCGGGGCCCTTGCCATCATGCTCAGCTTTGCAGGGTGCTGGTGCTGTGCATACCTCCCCGCTGCCTCCTGTTGCTGCCCCTCCTGCAGCGCTCTTGCATCCACCTGGTACAGCCAGATCAACCACATAGGCACAACACAAATGGAATACAAGTCAGCACAATTGATCAACTACCCAGATGACAGGTCACTTGAACACAAGCGGCACAAGCAGGAGTAAGCACTGCTCATGCACATAACTGGTGCTCAAAAGAGGCTGCTGCATGGCCCAGTTCTGAGCACAGTGGGCCTGCTGCTGCTGGTGAGGCCCAGCTGCTGCTGTTGTGCTAGGGGCTCACATGGGCTGCCTGTACCTGAGTGCTCCTGCTCCAGCGCATCTGCCTCAAGCCTCACTGACAGCAGCAGCTCGTCTGCGTCCACGTCCTGCTCTTGCTGCTGCGCATCCACACCCTCATCCGTCTCCATCATGTCATCATCCGCCAGTGGCCATGCTTCTGGCCCGTGCAGCCTCGCAGCCTGAAAGTGCAGCCCAAACAAGTATCAGTTAAAGCAATTACGGTACACACTGCATGCTGCTACCTCAACCAGCCAACCTCAACCCACCTCATGAAAAATGGCTCTGATGGCGTCTTGCTGGCTGCAGTAGCAGCCATCTGGTCCCAGGTCGCGCCACTTCTTGTGCTTGCGTGAGCCAACCCTGAGGGAGGCGCTGCAAACTCCACTGTCCAGCCAGTACTTGACCTTACCAAAGCAGCAGAAGGAGCCCACTGTCCACTTGAAGAAGCGGAACTCTACGGCCTTGTTGTCATGATCCTGCCAAGGCTTTGAAGCAGGTTCCTCAACTGCAAAATCTTCCTTGACCTTGAATGGCACGTGCAGGACTGTTTGCCACATGGCTGTGACGGTGTGCACCAGCAACAGCTCTGGGTGAGGGGGAAGAACTGCGCTATCGCTGTGTGCAGGCCCTTGACGTCAACGGTGTGATCGCCACACGCACAAGAAAGTGATAGTGATAGTGATGGTGATAGTGATAGTGATAGTGAGTGTGTTTCTGAAGTCAAGTTCAAACATCATGTCGTAACCTCCGTGACCATGGAAAGCATTCGCCGACCAACAACGCTGACAACACCGAGCAGAGTCATGCACGCCGCTATTACTCCTGCAGGACCGGTCATGCCGCAGGGCACAAGTCAGTTGATGGATCGATTCAGTGGTCAGATCACGTCGGAAAGAGTGAAGCGGGCGTGCTTACAACAGCTAGTGGTCAGCTACCTAATGAGCTGGATTGCATTACTTAGCAGTTCACGTCAGATCGATGTATCCCACAACAGTGCCCACCATGAGGATGAACTTGACAGGGAGGCTGTGCCTTGAAGGCACAGCCTCCCTGTCAGCACAACAGTGAGTTACTCCACAGTAGAGAGAAGCAGATGCAGGACAGGCTGTTAGACATTCGGCATGCTTCATAGTCATAGTATTACATGCATGTACGAGCAGTGCACCGGCATGGTGTGTGCAGCTCTGGTCATGGCTTGTGTTCTTGTGTCACCCAGGCCACTGACACTGTGTGAGGTTCAACAGGGCTTCTTACTCTGTCAGTTGCAGTGCGGAGAGATGCAGCACACACTGCACTCACCTCGCTGCGTACCTTTCTACCAGTCCTGATCAAGCCTTACTGCTGTTCCTTGTGCTGCATTGCGCCAACCTGCTGACGCAATCAAGCGTGATTCAGGGGCTATGGTGTGAGCGAGCTTAGTGGCAACACAGCTGTTCCCCAGCGTATGCAGGGCTGGGGACAACCATACATATTGGGGCAAGACTGCATGAGCAGGTGGGCAGAGCACTTGAAAGCACTTGTGATTACACTTTGCAGATGTATGATTGTGGAGGAGCAGGGGCCTTGTGGGACAGGGAGGTGGCGTGTAGCACACTTGCCGCTGGTGTTGTGACGTCGCGCTGTTTTGTTAGCTGTGTAAGCAATTAGTTCGCAGGCATGCTGGTCATGAAGGCATGCACTTCGTGGTGTTGACACATGGTGTGGTTCTTCTGCTGAACAAGCACTGCTGCTGCTGCTGCTGCTGCTGCTGCTGCTGCTTGCTGCAGCGCTTGCAACGGCGGCGCTGCTGGTGGATGTCTGCACAGGGCAAGGCTGGTTGAGCTGGGCAGCTGCACCATGCGCAGGTGGGGCAGGCAGGTGGAACGCAGTTGGTGCTGCAACTTCGTGGTGCCAACCGCATAGGCGCTGATGCTTGGGTTTCCATGCTCCTATTGGAAGCGAACATGACACGGCATGCAGTGCTGTGTTGTTGGACAGCCTTGAACTTGCTGGGTTGTGGTATGACTCTTCGCTGCCAGGGAACGCCCCTGCTGTGTAAGCATGTGGGTGTGTGCTGGCAAGCCTGTCAGATGGCAACATACAGGCCCGTGCGGTTGTCCCTGCACAGAAACATCGCCAATGGAGTATCAAAGCGCAACAGCACCCGCCCTTCCCACCCCACACCCCTCCCCACCGACCCACCCACCCAACATGCTCACAGTGCTCAGAGGCATGCTGTGGTGTGTCCCTGCTCTGTGTGCTGGCAGGTGCGTCACCCTGGCGTGAGCAACGCTGTCGAGCATGACTTCAGGACCATGGTGTGGGGCCGACATGGCCACACAGCTGCACCCGGTATACGCAGCCTTAGGCTGGAGGACACACTCAAGCAGTTTGCAGCACCACCGCAAGAACAGGTAGGTGTGGCTTGGGACTCTGCTTTCTAACAATGTACTGTACACTTCACTGTCAACTGTACTGTACTGTGCAACGCTCGATGTGTGACAGCAGGCTTGACGTTGAAGGTGCAGTGGGGGATGCAGGGATACGTGCTTAGAAATGGGCATAAGACGCAGGGCTTGGGGCTGTAGCGGCAAGACAAGGCCGCAGCCTCTTTGGTTTTGGTGAGGGGGAGCGTTCTGTCAGGGCAACATGTGAGCAGGGTTGCTTGGGTCAAAGGTGCATGGTCAAGGGTGAACAACCGCAGGGCGCAACCACCAGACGTAGGACAGCAGGCTGCTCTTGCAAACAGCCCTCATCGTTGTTGTGTCCCGCTGCGCTTACATGATTGCTGGTGTGACTGCCATGCACTGCAGGAAACTGCAAGATGCTGCAATTGTGGTTGAGCAAAGCCCGCTGGTGGATGGTTGCGCGCAGGTTCATCTACTACAGGTGCGCGCAGTCTGCCGGTACATGAGTCAGCCAGCCGCCTGACCCCTGCAGGGTTTGGGAATTGCACATTTGCAGCCGGCTGTCACGTATCCAGATGTGGCAAGGTCACTTCAGCTGCAGGTCTGTGCCATACCAATGTTGCCTCCCTGGTGTGATGCCACACGTACCTTGTTGTCAGCAATCGCCCATGAATGCAGTATATGCCGTTGTGGATTGCTGCTGTTACAGGACGAAGACACACTAAAGCTGCAGAAGGCAGCAGCCAAGCTCAAACCCTACAGACGTTTCTGGACTTTTAACCTTGCAGTTAAGTCAACATTTGTCAAGATTAAGTCAAGACACTGCTTGACTGGACTTAATCCGCCCCCTGTGGCGCGTGGCGACTTAATCTCCGACTAATCGTCAGTTACTCCGTTTATTGGAAACGTTAATCCAGATTAACCCGACTTACTCCAGAGAGTAAGTCAACAACGTCGTACAGGGCAACTGGCGCCAAATTGGCACCCACAGGAGACAGTATAGGCAGCATCCTGCCCTGCACATAGCCCTATCAAGCAACCGTCAGCTGCAATGGACGCAATGCATGCGCCCACTTTGGTGCAGCTGCACCACACCACCACACCACCACTGTTATGTCAGCAATACATGCACAAATGCTGCCATGTTGCACAGAACTGTGCAGAGCTGCAAGCAGCTGCACTTTCATTTGACATATGCAGCAGGGCGCTCTGTGACAGCCATGCAAGCCTGCCATAGGGAACTGACACGACAGCGGCAGCGTCTTTCAGCTGCTTCCTCTTGCCCAGAGGTTGGCTCTAGCGTTCCCCATGCTGCACACAACTCCTTCACAGTCACCAACAACGAGCACCACTTGCACCACTTGCAAGCACCAATCGGCAGCTCTTTCTTGTTCTGCTCCTCACCACCAGAGCGCCATGCGTTCTGCAGGGCCTGTGCCAGTCCCTTCAAGGTTCCTGCAAGCAATACACAGCAAGTATTGAGTCACACTTCTAATCTCACATATGCGGTGGTTGTTTCAAACATGGATTGCTGTCCAACGCTGAAACCTGCATGTTGCATATGAGCTCAAGTGCCGAGCATCACATGTGCCATGACAAGAGGTTGTGTACACCCTGGCTGGCAGGCACCACGTTAGCAACTGTTGTCCTGAAGCCTGATGCCTACCTTGGCAGTGGGATCCACCGAAGGCATCAGGGTGTTTGTGGTGCCCAGTAGCTTGACCACAGAGGTTGCCAGCTGTGTGGCTCTTCAAGGCCTCTGCATGCAGTGAGCAGCGTGTCACATATGGACATGTACATTTGCAGGATGTTTCCAAAGCTGTACTAACTGGCAAAGGCGGTCTCACGACCCGCCATGTCGCACGACAGCTGACCTGCAGCATGCACTGTCATCTGCGACTGGCTATGTCTGTGCTGATGTTTTGTTCAGAAGGTTTGGAACATGACACCTGCCACATTCTATGGCAACCAGGCATCAGGGGAACATGTGCACATGCTGCCAGTTGAGAGGCAGATTCACCTGGGCTGCAGCTGTCAGTGCTGCCACAATGGAGGGGTCAAGTGCCCTGGCGTCTGCTGGCCGCTATGTTGCCTGCTGCTGTGACAGCACCTCACGCAGCTGCAGATTGCTGTCCAGAGTAGATCATCTCAGCGCCAGCGTCGGCAGCAGCAGACTGGTGCCTTGCGCCTTGTCGCCACCTGCACACAGTGTTTGGGAGGTGGGCCAAGTGTGATTGCGAGAGGGCTGTGTAAATTGGCAGCGGGCAGCACTTCACATGGTACAAACACTGACTGCCAGCATCTGATAGCAACACACAGGGCAATGCAAGAGAGGCAGTCAGTCCACAATCAAACGGAGCAACAACAGCAACAACCAGCACCAACAGCACCCTTGCTGGGACACACCTGCAAGCTTGACGAGACCAGCACCAATGGCGGTTGAGCCCAGATCAGGTCTGTCTTGACGGAGGACCATGCCTGCGGCCTATTACACCACTTCAAGCTGATTCAAACAGTGTCCCACGACTGCTGACATGCTCTTTACCTTCGCTGAGCGAGAGATGCTGCACTACAAGCACCACACTTGAGATCTGCTGTATCTATGATGTCGTGGGAGCTGCAGACCACAACGAGCGCTGATATGAGTCAGACACGACGACTTCATCCGTAAAGCACGATAACTGTAGGCAACCAGCTGTGTGGCGAGTCTGACGAAACTGTTTGGAAGGAATGGTCGATCAACCACCTTCTGCCACTGCAACTACGAGGTAAGACGGCGAGACGTTCAGAGGGACCATCAATGGGATAGGTGTGCAGGGGAGGCCACGCTTATGGTACATTGGCTGCCTCACTTACTAACCCTCTGCACATTTGACTGTGACCTACTTGACCGCCCCAATAAGTGCCCAGGTATCTTACACAAAGTATGGTTGATGCATTCTGATGTATCCACAATCATGGGAGTGCCCAGTGGTCAGGGGCACATGAGGAACGGGTGCCAGCCCAGCTCTTCTCAAGGGGTTGTATTGCCTATGGTACGCACGGTCCTGTCACAGTGTGGGTGTCCATCCACACTATGGTGTCTACTCACCAGCCATCGTATCCATGCCTGAAGTGGATGTTTCTCTGCCTAGCTGACAGATACCAGGCCTGCAGCACAGGTCCTGCTGGAATCCTGCTGGCCATGGTTGTGTGCCACCAGGTGCAGGAAATGTAATTGTATGGGTGCAGCACGTCATCAGGGCTTGGCAGGCATATGGAGCGTCTCTATACACATATAGGCTACGCACTGTTCATGCTGCCATGCATAGGAAGCGTGTATCATTGTGCTACGTGCGGTTCAGCAAGTGCAGAAGACTGATTGCAGCACTTCCAGCGTTCCCAGTGTTCTGACTGTCTGTGTGACGGCTTGGCCAGTCACATAGCGTCTGTAACCAGTCAGAGAGCAGCCAAGTCAGTGCCAGGGAGGCTGCTACTGCTCAGAGTGGAGTTAATCCAATGCCTGAACCCTATACAATTGACTAACTGGGGACTAAGTTGTTACTCTTGGATTAAGGGGGAACCTGCTGGACTTAAGCCAGATTAACTGCAGGGTTAAGAACCAGAAACGTCTGTAGGGAAAGACATACTATATACGCTGCTGCCAAGAAGCCGGCAGTCGACAGGAAGCGCAAGGGCAAAGGCCAGTCGGCAGCAAACCAGCAGCCGCCAGCAGGAAGCAGCAGATGGCACCATCCAAGGCCGCCGGCTACACCCAGCGCCGCAAGAGCAGCAGGAGCTGAGGGGTAGTTGTGGCCAGCTGTGTGTACACCCATGTGTGTGTGGGTGTGAGCATGTGTGTTGGGGTCGGTCAGGTTGTGTGGGGTGCTGTCAAGCGTAAGCTGTATCAACATGTGATGCTTCACATGTGTCCTGGTTGTACGTGGCTTTCACGTATTGTATAGCCGGCTTGGTTGCGCAACCAGGCATGCTGTCGCTTGTTTTTTCTTCTTGAGCAGCATCCACTTTCTGGGCTTGTGCACATGTGGACATGTAGGTTTGCCCCAAGACTGTTAGCACTGTACAGCTGTACATTGTGCTGACCAGCTGATCGGCACATGTGCTGATTGTGTATGTCCTGTTCTGACGACCTGTTGTCAGCATGGACCAAGATGCATCAGGTGTACAAAGTTGTGTGCAACCATAGAACTGTCTGTGCATGGTTGCGACATCTGTATGGGTGGACGCTGGGGAGGGCAAATGATCTGCACCACCAGCTGAATGGTTTACAGGCTGGTAGTGATGCTTCATTTGTGAGTCAGTGCATGTTGTGACCTTCTCAACTTGATCTGCATTCGAAGTGTGTCTGTATCTGCATGGACGACTGTTGTTCTGCAATCTGAACTATGAACTGAATTAAAAACCAAGTGGAAATTGCCATCTGACTTCGGATTAGGCAACATGCCAGACACTAGGCCGACGACCCCCTAAGCCGGCTACCCCACCCCCTAGCCAGGCACTCCAGCTAGGGGGCGGGCCAGCCCCAGCTAGGGTGCCAACGGCCAGCTAACCCTGGCTAACTGGGCCAGGGTGTGGCCACCCCTAGCCGGGGGCCGACCAGCCTTGGCCAAGGGTCACCATGGAGTTACATGTCAAACTGACTATTAATTGAGCTGTACTGTGGTGAACGCTGCATGCTGGGGTGGTGTCCATCATAAGATGGTGCAGCGAGCATGGAAGTGGGCCTGGGGCAGTTGTTGTAAGGGTGCCACCATGACAGTGTCGTCATCATGACCAACATGTCAAGGGGCACTGCATGATGGTTGGCCGTGACGCCGCATGCATGCAACCGCCTGATGGTGTCGGGCCGGTGTTTGCTCACAAGTTCACAAGGAGGCAAAGTGAAAGGGTGGTGTGTTGGGGCCCCTGGCATGGCTAGCAGAGTGACCCTGCCACTGTTGCAGGCATCCTGATGCAGAACACACTGTCTGTGATGAGCCTTGCATTACATCCTTTCAGAAACCTGCTTTACAAACACCAAATTCTCAGGCAAGTGTTGCAGTGACAACACTGGCATCCACACCTGCAGTGTTCAACACTGTACCCCGTCACCTGTGTTTGTCAATCAGCACCGTTCTCCTGTGCCATATTGGCCCTTGTGCAGCCATTCACAACCTATTGTCACAGCTAGACAGCTTTCTTTAGAGGCAGTGGCGTTGTCGGACCCCCCACCCAGGAGCTGTTTGCGGAGTCAAACGTGCATCAATCAATAACAGCCACACCTATAGCTATGTTGGGGCCCTAGGGCATGTTGCAGACCCTCCTCTCCATCAACTTGTCACGTTGTGGTCATCCTGATGCTCGCTGTCGTGCCTCAAGGTGCTGTTCAGCATCACCTGCAGAACCTGCAGCGTTGTGCTGTCCACTTCTACCGGACTCGTCAGCCAGCAGGCTCCTTGCTAGAGTATGCCTCGCTTCTGCATTGAGTCGCTTCTTGGCCCTTCAGGACGCTCGATAGGCCGTCAGTCCCCGTGAACGTCACAAATTGTTCAGATCATCATAGTCCTGTTCTGCTGTACGAAAGGTTATCAGCATGCAGGAGGCCGTCTGTCAGCTGAGCAGTGCGAGTTGATGGTACATAGGTGTTTGCACAAGCGGCGGGCGCTGGACCAGGCTGTCTTGTCTGCCCAGCATTCAACCGCCACAGAGATCACAGCAGTGATGCACCCTCCACAGGTGTGCTGAAGCATGGGGTGGGGGCTGGTGCCTTGGGTGTACGTCACTGCTTTCTCAGGGTCTGCATTTCAAGGTTTGGGTAGGGCTGGAAGTCATGACAGTCGCACGAAGCAGCAGGAGTGCATGCCCAGCAGCTGGTTGAGTGTGAATGCAGTCCAGTGTGTTGGTTTGCAGTCAGGGTGATACTATGACAGTCACTGAACTGATCATGTGTATGGAACCTGGCCTGTTGCAATGCTTACAGGAGATGCCAGAAGGTGTCATTTTGCTGCTGCAGCCTTGGGCAGCTCACATTACACACCAGACCAGGGCTGTCGTCTATGCCCAAAGCAGCCAATTTCGCAGGAGAAGGTAAGCTTGTAAGCTCATTGTGGAGCTGGCAGTGGTGTTTGACAAATCGCCTGTGTCGCTTGGGTGCCATGGGGCTGCAGTGCAACTGCGTAAAAAGTTTACAGCTTCACATATGTAGCTATGCCAAGTCTGCCATGCACAGTACCTGCTTATGCTGTGGTAAGGTGGAGTGCGTGGTGCGATCCATGGTCAGCAAGGTTTGATCAGGAGAGTACTGCATGTTGTCACAGCTGTTGTGGCAATGCATGCACGTCCTGTCACATTGCTTACGGGCTGCTGCTGCTTTGCCCTCTGCAGCCAAGCAGCGCATTGAGCGCTTCAAGGACTACCTTGAGGCAGACGTGTGCCCAGATGATCTGTTGGAGATTCCTTCAGGGGCCTTCCAGGTGCCTACAAATTCCTGAAGGCTTGGTGTGAGCTGAACACAGTCAACAAGAGCAAGCACTCAGGCCATGTGGTTCAAGGCAATGCTGCACACCACAAAGGTGCAGACATGAGGTGAGGTGTGCTACAACCCGCATGACGTGTGCTGAAAGCATTGATGATAAGCTACAGTGCGGGTGACACGGCAGCAGCAGACTCTGCTGACTCTGCAGATCAGTTTTGACTGGCAGGAAGTGCCTGATTGTGCCACACTGTTGCACGTTTGCCAGGCCGGCTCTTCAGCCCTGTATCGCACTCTCCGTGCATCATCTTCTGCATTCCAGCTCAAGCAGACATGCCCAAACATCTGGAAACTTTGCATGTACATCACCCATTGACTCAGCGGCTGCACTGACAGTTGTGCTTTCCTGCCATGTATGCCTGTCGGCCGCTGACACTGATCACAGGGATTCAAGGAAGACATGGCAGCTTCCATGACAAGCCTCAAAGTGTGTTGTGATGGACTGCTGTTTCAGCAAGCCCGCCATACCGGCAGCCAGTAGTCAACACAGCAGTGTCTTGGGAAGTTTTGGCAGCGCAGCCACAGCGGCAGACGGTTGATGTAGGAGTTGTAATTGTTGGGCTGAATGCAGCGGTGGTGGCCGGCAGGCAGTTAGGGGCAGCCTATCTCCCTGTTGTTTGACACTTGTGGGAGATTTGAGCTGTGTGCTGGTGCCGGGAGTGGTTGTGAGTGCTGCGAATGCAGGTTGTCCTAATTTTGTTTTGCAACATGTGTTTGCAATTCACAACAGAAAGGGATCACAACGGGCTGGGCAGCAATGGCACTGCACCAATTGGTGCTGCTGTTTACTTGAGAGAGTCTGACTTCTTTACTGAAATTGCGGCACTATGTCAGCGGTTGCTGCCAAGTCACTACAAACCCAAGCAGGGCTAGTCACAACAGACTCTTGAGTGCTCAACTGTCATTCTGGAGCAAGCGCATAGCACAAGCAGTGCCACACAGCCGGCATTGTTGCTAGGAGCGTTGTGCACAATGGCTGGCCATAGCTGGGCATACCCCAGCATTCATCACAGCCATAGCCAGCATCCACCAGAGACATAGCCAGCACTGGCTGAGTGAGGCTGGGGCCACCCCCTAGCCGGGGGTAGCTGCCCCAGCCGGACAACCCTGGCTAGGCTTGGGCTACCCTGAGTGATGTTTCATTTTGGCTAGGTAGCCAGCTACCCCGGGTCACTGGAAAAAGGGGTAGCCGGCTAGGGGGGGTGTCGGCCTAGTGAGATTCACTTCAGATTCAGCCAGAAGTTGCTTCAGTATTGACCCAGAATTCGGCCAGATTGCAGTCATTATCATTTCAGATGGTTTGACGATCTGTAGTAGTTGTGCAGTGAATCTGCCCAAATCTTCAAAATGATATGTCAGAGTGCAAGTGGCACTTTCAACCACAAGGGCGGCCCTCCACCCCATGGCACTTTCAACCACAAGGGCGGCCCTCCACCGCAATCACACTGCACAGCCGTCTGTACTGCACGCGCTCAGCCATGCCTGCACATGACGCTTACGCCTGATCCTGACAACACACAATATTGGGGGGGGGGGAGATTGTTGCAAGTAGATACTTTCACCGCAATATTGTAGACCACACCAACAACATGCATGCCACATGTCATCCTACCTAGCGGCACAACACCGTGTTGACCCCACTCTGAGCAAGCTGAATCCCGTAGCCAAGCTGTCGCTCATGCTGTCACTCAATGAGCTACTGGCCAGTACTGCCCATGGCCTACCACCTCAACCCCCTCCCTCAAAGGGACAGGTGAGCAATAGGTTGGCACCACATCATGTAGTGTGTTTTGTCAAGGGTAGTACCCTTGACAAAAACAGCCCACGTCACACCAACACCGCAGATACCGACAGTCCCAAACAAGGGCAGGCGCATAGGCTCAGTGGTGGTAACAAACCATCCAAGCAATGCATGTGCACATGACAAGAGCAAACATTTTAACATTAATGTTAAATATTTGAACACAGCCAACAAGCAAATGCCACAAACCACAAAGTCACTGTGCCAGCAGGCAAACCCTCTGAGGGTATAGCTTGGGTGAACCCTGCACAACAATACCAAGGGTCACAACCAATGCGTGTTGCAACCTGCAGAATGTACCACTCAGTGGTTGCGGCAACCACTACACTATGAATCAGCGCCGTATGTTACCACCACTGGCCCGCTACCCGGAAACCGATTTCCAATACGTTGAACACGCACCGTGCCTTGAGTGTGGCACTCAAGGCAGCTAACAATGCAGAGCCTGGAGCACGGCACAGGTGCTGGGCACACTCCGACCACGTTGCGCACATGCTGCCCTTCAAGGGCATGTTGCAACACGGCGCTGAAAGCAGCAGACCCCCTGAAACCCTTGACCATGGACGGTGGGGCGAGAATAGGTCCAACCACAGGCACCGCATGCCATTGTGCGCCAGTGCACAAGACCCCGCCTCAAAGTGTTTGCCTCAAAGTGCCTGAATAGAAAGATCATGAAGTGGCTGCCAGCCACAGTGTGCTGGCAGCCATGATGCAGGTGTACTTGTCAAATGCGACAGCACCCACCGCGATGGGGCTTGCTGTTGCCTGACACACTTCAGCGAGCACTGCACGACTATTGGATCCAACCCTACACTATCACAAGCTCACGCAGTGCATGCACACTGAAACACACACGACCGGGACAAATCATGCTGGAACGCCTGATGCATGCTGCAGGACAGCAGTCGGGCGATAGAAGCAAAAACAGCAGGCCTCAGCACAAGTGGGGTGCTGAACCACATGCACACACCCATTCCACTCCGTGCGCAGCACATTTGCTGGCAGTGAGACTGTAATTGAGAAACCCTCTCGACCTGGCACCGTACGTGCACAATGCTTGTATGTAGACACAGCCAGGCCTGGGCAAAACAAGACAAGAGAAGCTTGACCACAGCAGCAGGTGTGCGTACCATGGCTGCCGTCAAGCTACCATCCAGTGGACTACGGATGCACTGCAACGGTGCGCACACACACACACACACACACACACACACACACACACACACACACACACACACACACACACACACACACACTGTATTCTCTCTGCTTAACACACACACACATACCAACAAGCAGTTACCGTCACTTCTGAAAAAGGAAGACCTCCAATGCAGTGGGCGTAACGACCACCACGTGATCCAAAAACCCATGGTGGATCGACAATGGTCAGCACTGAGTCAGGCACCCGCACTACCTGTTGGTTGCGCCACCACCAACCACCAGCACCAACCACCAGCACCAACCACCACCACCACCACTGCAATACAGGTGAAATGGCACTTGAGTCACTGACCGGGATAACGTTCAGGACCAGAAAGGACTAGTGCTTTCCATAGTACTATGGAGCAAAGCCTTTGTCTATAAGTCGCCAGGCTGTAGGACTAGCTTGTAGGGCCGGAGGCTCAGCCATGGTTGCTGAGCACACGGTCAAACTCTCCGTGCGCAGCACGCACACACTGTACAAGGGATGCATTCCTCTCCTGCAGCTTGAGGTTGAGGTCCTGCTGCAGCTGCAGCTTTTTCTGTAGCTTGCGGATGGTATCCTGTTGGTCTTGTACGACTGTCTGCAACAGCTGCATGTCTGCCCTCAGCTGCGGCAGCCTGGAGGAGCCGAGGAGGGGGCTCTGGTCACATAGCTCGTCCAGCTGGCGCCACACAGCCGTTGCCTGCGATGCAGTGACGGCACAGCAACCCCTCGCACAAATCATTCCATCTGACCATTCAGGTTTTTGTCAAGCACTCGGAGGGTTTTGTCAAGCACTTTGGCTGGCAGCTGTCTACTGCAAGTGCTTGACGCTGCAGTTAGCGCCGTTTAGGCAAGCATTTCAGCAGGCAAGGCCCAGCATGAGCAGCCAAAATGGAAGGCAAGTTGCCAGTCATGCTGTTGCGCTGCGATGGGTGCAGGGCAGCACTGCCCCTGATGCGGCGCTCCTAGATCAATCTGGTGGCACTCAACAGGCATAATGTACACTGAAGCTATCCTTTGCTTTTGTGGAGCCACAAGGTTCACATGCAAGTTACCACAGAACGCACAACTAAGTCGCGGCGTGTAGAGCCACTCACCGTTGCACCCTCACAGTTGAGGTCCTTGCGGCTGCCGCCCAACACGCCCAAGATATCAGTCCCCACTTCCTCAGCGTCTTCATGACAAAAGACCGGGCGACGGTCGCAAACTGGCTCCACCACAAGCTGCTGCAAATTTGTGAGTGCTGTCAGCTGGCTCAACCCCACACTGTCAAACCCCTTGCTGCACCACCAGGTGAGGCTGGTAAGTTGCACCATCTGTGCCACAACCGTAGCTGCAGCATTGTCGAATGCGCGCCCGCCCACGGACAGGCTGCGGCACTCAGTCAGCTGCAGCAGCGGAGATGGATCCGCGCCTGGCTCCAACAAGCCTTCAATTTGCAGGGAGTGCAAGCATGGGCAGCTGTTGCCAATCATTGATGCTGTGCAGATCGCCTGTTGTCAGGCAGTGAGAACGTGACCGGAAGTGGAGGCATTTGGGACTCAACAACAGAGCTGTCAAGTGCTGGAGCTGCCGTCCGGCTGGAAACATGTGTGTGACTGCACCCGCGGGCACCAAACTGTAGTGGATCCCATTGAGGTGCAAGCGCTGCAACTGGCTAGAGGCTGTGAGGGCTGAAAATGTAGAGGGGTGTGCGTCACACAGGACAAAGGGGTCCTTCTGAAGGCCCAAGGCGTAATGTTCCTCGATGTCCTCCCTCCGCCACGACACCACTTCCAGCACCTGCAGCTGGGTCAGCTGGCCTATGGCTGTCAGCACTGCCTCAGCCTCCTGAGAGGCTGTCCTGCGTCCAAATGGATCTGGCTGTCCCGTTGCGTTCCCAATCTCCTCTCCCAGCAAACGTGGCCACCATGCAGCAACGTGGCATTTGCGCAGCACCTGCTGCTGCAGCTGTGTCATGCGCCCCAAGGCCTCGACATCAAACGTCACCTGCTGCAGCTGCAGCTGACGCACCTGGGTTATGCTGTCCAAGACATCGGCATCAAGCCAGGCGTCGCTGAGACTGAGGGATCGAAGGTGCTGCAGCATGGAAACTTGCTGCAGTGCTGCTTGCACAGCAGAGCTGCCTCTATTGCTCAAAACCAGGCATGTGATGCCTGCTGGGAGGGCCGGCAGGAAGTCTGCGCGCGCCTTGGAGGGCAGGGTTGTGTGCAGCTCCTGCAGACTCGTCAGACAGCTGAGGCTGGCCAAAGGGGAGGGGCCAGCGCGATTCAATCTCTCGTCACGTGAGCTGGACATCTTCAGGAAAACCAGGCGGCTGCAAAGCTGCAGTGCAGACCCGACTGCACCAGCTGTGACAACATTCCGACCAGCAAACACGTCACTGCAGTTGGATGGGCTCCATCCACACCCAGTGTGCAGATTTTCCACATACAGTCTTGTGAGGCCTGTGGCACACACCAGCTGCCGCAAGTCTGTCGGCGCTGTGACCAAACACCCGACAAGCTGCAACTGGACCAGCTGCGGCAGCAGTGTTGCACTGCTGCTGCTGTCACGAGCAGAACCCTGGTGCGGCTGGTGGGCATGGGGTCGGTTGGACGGCAGCAACACGCCGTCCAAAAAAAGGCTTGTGAGGTGTTGCAGCTGAGGATAGGGCAGCTTGGAACTGCTGGGTAAGTCCAAGGCCACGTCCCAGCTGCGGCCACCACGATTGTTCACGCATTTAATGCCCTCCCTCATTGTGAGGTGAAGACTGAGCAGCACCCGACCGTGCTGCTGCTGCCACGCTGCAAGCTGTTTCTTCTTGGCGACGCTGTGGGTGCTGAAACTGCAGCTGATGCTGTTGGTTGCTGCCACTGCAGCAGCAGCCCAGGTCCTGCACACAAGCGCACAGCTGTAGAGACGCTGCTGCAGTGGCACGTGCTGCAAGATGCTGGTGAGCAGCACAGGGGGCAGTTCCACTACTGTCGTCATGGTTGTTGGGCCTACAGTGGCAAGCAGCAGAAGCGGGTCGCTTGTGAAGATTTTAAACATGGTCCTTTGAACGACTGGCTGATAGCGCAGACCATGCAAGCAGTGCGCAACGCTGCCGGAACAGATTCAGCTTCACCCACCTGCAAGTTGCGTGAGTCGGGTCCGATGCAGGAGCGGACTGAAATGAAAGGCTGAGTGGTGGACAGCATATGATTCAACCATTACACTCGGCGACCTCGTAAGTGCCATGTTAAACCCAATGACGCAGAAGATCACCACGTTGTTGCACGTGACGTCAACACCACTGACATACACGACATGACACATGGAATCATTGTGGTTGTTGAGAGCTATGGGACGCTCTGTGAGTGCATGCATGCCAAGACTAGACTTTCCTATGACTTTGGATGCCATGAAGAGAGTCTGGGCTCGGACTCAGAGAATCCTGCGAACGACGAGGTTACCAATGACCGAACAAGATAACAGATACAACTGGGAATGATGTAGGAAAGATAACCAGAAGGAATTGGAAGTGTCGAGCATGAGCGCAGGGCTCGTGCTTGATGCCGAAAGGTCGACTGGCCTTCGACCGACCAACCGGATTACGGTTGTGACAGGCCGTTGACAACCAAAAGATAAAGTATCGAGCTTACTCATAACATCACGCCCCCCCTTTTCAACGCCAATGTCCTCATTGGCGCCTGCGAGGACTACGGCGCGTGCTGCGAGTAGCAACAGGTAATGCAGCATGGTGGGTGGCTTCATAATCATCAACAACATCATCATCAATCTGCTTCACATTTATCCACATGTCATCCTCAGGGCCATAGCCACGCCACCGCACAAGATACTCAATGCTCACACCACGACCACGCTTGCGCTGCCGCTCAAGCGTTCAATTGGAACTCAAGCAGACCGTACGTGCTATGCCCGTCCCACCCAAGGTGTCTCTCGGTGGCTGCAGGCCTGGAGGCCTAGGCCTGACCATTCATCAACAGCGCTCATGTCATCCCTCTGGTGCAAGTGCAGATAAATCCAATGGTGAGCGGGTTTGTGGATTGGTGATTCTTGCTTGACCAGATACACATATTGCTGAGATAAGAGTATGGCGGATTTTCCAGACTTTCTTGGTTGCCAGCATGTGACACATGCCGCATTGCCTACAATTACGTGTGTGCAGCACACCACTGCTGCCAACCAGCAACCACGCCTGGCACGCACCATGCAGCGTAAATTGGAGGAGGACAACCCGGACAAATCAGCAATGTGGCTGTGGGATGAGCCACACTCCCAACGCACAACAGCAAAGTCGATGTGGCAGCCACTATCTGTGCCCGCTCAGCAATGCTTGGGTGGATGAGCATAAGCATGCACGCAGACCACCTGCGCAAGACCACCCAAATAGCCAGATGTTCCCCAGCTGCATAGTGGCATGCCAGACTGAAGACCCAGACATTGGCACCGCCTCAATGTCACCATCATATAATGTGCAATGCATTACACTCTACAAACTCATCAGAGCTGGGCACCTGCTGACCAAGCACTGCCTCGCTTGCGGGTGCTTCCAGAGGCTTGCCGTGTACAAGCAAAGTAGAAGGCACTACCTACTGCGGGTTTTATGGACTGCAGGCTTTAGCATGCTGCATTGCATCACAGGCGGGTCAGAAGGCACTAGGACAGACCAAACCCCACATGCCGCCAAGAGCATGGCTTGAACATATCAAGAGCTGCAGCACAGACCCGATCACCATCAGACAGGGCACTTCTGATCACTGTGGTGCACTACAGTCAAACATTTATTGAGCCTGGTCGCCCTTTCGATTGCCACACAGCTGGCAAGCATGCAAGCCTTGACGATAGTGGTCTGTTGGCCTGATGCAACCAACGACCAGCCGCAACCGTAGAGTCCAAACTGTGTACGCCAAACACCCAAGACTTCGAACACACCACGCCGCTTGCATACACCTCATTCACATGTAGATGCACTACAGTAGCAAGGCAATTCTCATAAGAATAATTTTTTAACTGAATACTCCTCCCCCTTCAAGACTTGATCCAGGGATGGCTGTGCAAGCAGTGAGACCGAGGTCATGGCAGTCAGTGACAGACACAAAAACAGAAGCTGTTGTGCAGGGGGCATCAGCAGCATCCGGCATTTATCACCACCATGCAGAAGCCAGAACCCTGGCAGTGAAATGCAGGCGCACCCCATGATCATCAGCCTTCAAGCCCCATAGGCCAGGGCAAACTGGATATGCCGCAGGAACGTGTCTCGTGCACCTGGGGGTATGGTGGGGACGTGGCGACTGCGGCGCAGTCTCACGCGTTCTCCCCCTTAAAGGGGCGTTCTCCCCCTTTCTCCAGCAGCCACCTCCACACTGTGCATCATAAGGCGAATGCAGCTAGCGTGCCAATATGTCTGGGAGGCTTGTCTGCCAAGGCGCACACTACCCGAGACCTCAGGAACACCACAACTGCTTGCATGTACCTCACACACAGGTGCTGTCAGCACTGGAATGGCTACAACAGCAAGCAAACTCAGAAGTCGTTCGTGACAGGGCCCTGTGAGGTGCTCCACATGGATCATCAGGAGCATTATGACAACTCTGACACACCACGCGTCCAAGGAAGGCAGCGCACTGGAAGTGAAATGTAGGTGCCCCCAGTGGTCACCACCTTGGCAGCCTGCAAGCCCTAGGGGCTAGGGCAAACCAGATAATAATAATAATAATAATAATAATAATAATGCTTCAGGGCCCCCTCCTAACCCAGTAACGCCATAGGATTACCTCCCATTGGCTTCACGCCCTGTAAGGACGGCGGGGTCTACCCCTCCTGACACACTCTCCAAGCATTATTGTCACACGGGGTGACACTTGGTAGAGGCAAAGTGCCCAAATCCTCTACCCCTCACTGAGGCCCCACAGGCTGGACACAGGCACAGATGTGCCACGGAATGGATTCAAACCAACTGCAATGCACGGCAGGGCAGGACAGGTGATTGGTTGGTGAGGCAACCACATGACGCTACTTGCAGCCTGCACGATGTTATCACAAGCCGCTTGAACTTTTTGCCTTGGCAATACCGACTTCTGCCTGGTCTTGAGCTGTTTTGATAGCTGCTGTAGCATGCGGGATGGAGTCCTTGGTGTGGTTTGAAGTCCTGCATACCCCATGTTGACACCCCCACTGACAATAGAGCCCCATCAAATGTCTTGATTGCCACAATTTTGCCTCATCTTGCGTTGCGGACATCTGCTCTTTGCAACAAAACAGCCTGCACCAACATGCCACATTCCGCCTTCTGCAACAAGCACATGGTATCACAGTAAGGGAAGCCACCTTGCGGCCTGTGCTGACCAGCCCAATGGTGTGCATCAAACCCACCCGCCTCCCTGCCTGTCATCTCACCATCATTGTGCAAGCTCCAGCAGACGCAGCACTGCAGCCGCCTCTTGTGCAACACCGCTGTCGCGGCTGTTGAGGTGGAGTCCCAGCAGCTGACGCCACACGGGCTCATCAACGGGGGTCTGTAAGCCACAGCAGCCCATTGGCAGAAAAACAACAACAACAGTCACATGGGGTTGAACATCATGCAACGAAACCATCACCTGGTTGTACAACTGTACATGTAAATGTCACTCTGAAGCCAAGCTTGGCCGTTGAACCATGAGAGCAATGCTGGGGCCTTGATACACCAAGGCTGGCTCTGCATGGCGCACACAGGTGTGTTGGAAGCTTTCAGAACAAAAACCTCAAAAATGGCAGGCAACCAACATCATGGAGGTATCAAATGGCATGGTGAAAATCCAAATTTTGGTTATCCAGACGTCTGGACACAGCTGCAAGGGGAGCCCAACCAGGGCTTACCTGACAAGACAAACTCAGGGATGAGTCATGAGCACCCGGGCCGTTGAAAGGGATGCCCCAGGTGTTGAGACTTGTGAGTCGACTCATCTGCGTCAGCTGCAGCAGCAACCCCTCAGGCTCTGATGGTATGTAGCAGGACAGTCCCATCTCCCGTAGCTGTGACAGCTGACATGCACTGTGGAGGGCCTCCACAACCTGCATGTTGGTACCATGATCTGGGCTGAAGTACAGTGTGTGCAATCTGCTCAGCCCCGTCAGCGGGCCCAGCACCTGTGTGCTGCACCGAAGCCTCTGCATGCGCAGAGTCTGCAAGTTGGGGCAGCAGCTGGCCAGGTGGCTGCCCTCAGGAGCAGTTGCCTGCCTGCCATCTGGGAAGATGACATTGGAGAGGTCCAGCGACTGCAGGTGTGGCAACCAGACCAGACGAGACTGCAGGGGCATCTGGCCAGGCGGCCAGCCAACCGGGAACATGTGCTGCCAGACGCCTTCTGGCAACATGCATTCATGGATGTCCAGGTGTTGCAACCTACTGCTTGCTGTCAGGGCTGAGAATGCTGCTGCAGGTGGGCTTTCATCCTCCAAGTCAAAGCTGTCCCTCAGATTCAGGTATGTCAACTGCTGCAACTGCTGCAGGCATGACATGAACTGTTGCAGCCCTTCTACCAGACGACCGTCGTCATAATAGACATTGTCAAAGGGCACGTCCAGGTGCTGCAACAGAAGCATGTTTGCCAGGGCAGATGGAGCCAGAATCACAAGCTCACGTTGCGCATCCAGCTGGAGCGACTCATGACTGGCGTACCGTTCTCCTAGAACATCAAGCCGTGTCAGGTGGCGCATGAATGAAGCTGCCTCACTGTCTGCGTGCAGAGTGAAGTCAGTGCCTACAACCTCAACACGGTCGAGGCGCAGGTCCACCAGACCGGTCAGGGCGCTGAGGGCTTGTTGTGGGGGGTTGCCATCTTCTGACCCCTGCAGCTCGATTTGTGCAAGTTCAAGGTATGTCAGGTGCTGCAGGTGATGCAGCACAGCTGTGGGCAGCTGCTGAAGGGTGCCGCTGGCAGCCCACGTATCGGGTTGACGGTAACTGAGGTGCTCCAGCCCAGCAGGCAGCTGCATGAGTGTAGCAGACAGCGCCTCCAATGCGCTGTCATCACACAGATTGTTGTCTGTGAGCCGCAACTGCTTGAGGGCTGCCCCCTGCCCACTGCCCAGCACTCCCTTGAAGCCACCGCCTGGCTGCAACTGCAGGCTGAACATGTCAAGCTCCAAGCTGTTGGGCTGCAGCGCTGAGGGTAGCTGACGGAGGCAAACTCTCCGTTGACATGTCAGCACAAGCTCATTGACAGCCTGGCCGTATTTGCCCAGCCAGTGCAGGATGCTGTCTGCATGCTGCTGTGAGGATACCACTGCTGCGATGCGGTGCAGCGCCTTGGGTGCTGCCTGGTGCAGCCTGCTGTGAGCCCTGGCGGCCGTGAACACACTGCACTGGTCATCGGCTGCACAGAACCGGAGCACCTTCACTAAACAGTCCAGTGGCAACTGCAGGAGCGTGGTTGCATCTGACTGTGGCTGTTTGGACCTGCAAAGCATCAGCACAGACAGTCAACCTCATGAGATTCAACGATTTTGCTGTTACAAACGCTTTATCGCATTGCAGCATCCGGCATGGCCCCAGGGGATGGAGGCCCTGATATGCAAGCAGCACACAGCAGCACGTATCGATTGCAGAAGAGGCTGCTCACCCTGGGTGTTCCTGGGCCATATCCATGGTCATATTGATGAGGATGAAGGCAGGTTGCGGTTGATCGTGCTTCCGCAGGCTGTGTTGGGAGCTGGCGGGCCCTTCACTGCTTGATGACTCAGTTCACAACGCTTCCCTCAAAAACTGGCTTGAATGGTAAGAAGCCCTTTGATGTTCACTCAACGACTGTTGAGATTGCCGTGATGCAAACGAGCTAGCCAGGCTAAGCCTGATTGGGTTCCGGAAGTGACAAGTTTAAACCACCACGATGGCAACTGCAAAGGTCTGATAAGCGTTGGCTGTGTTTGAAGTACCACCATGGTTCCAGCCGTCTGATCCTAGCATCCATCGCAACCAAGGTGTGGGCCCCCAGTTGCAGATCAGCCCGCCAGTTGTCCAGATCTTCCCGAAACAGCCAGTTGAAGCCACACGAGCCAGACACTTTGTTGTAAGCAACCCATGTATATGATGGATGTTGGTCAGCTCCTCACCAGGTGTGACAGCAGCGTAAACGGGATGTCAGACATGGGGGGGGGGTCGAAGGTTTAGGGATTAGGAGCTTTGCATGTTTAGCTGGAGTTTGGTTGGTTTGTTTGGGTTTAGTTTGTTTGCTTAGGCTTAGGGGTTGCGGAGGGGTGGAGTGGAGGGGTGGAGTGGGACGTGTCAGGGTGGGTGTGGAGGGGTGGAGTGGGGCGTGTCAGGGTGTGGAGGGGTGGAGTGGAGTGGAGGGGTGGAGTGGGGCATGTCAGGGTGGGTGTGGAGGGGTGGAGTGGAAGGGTGGAGTGGGGCTAGGTGGCCTCGGGTCGGGGCCGTAGAGTTTTTCCTAAGGACTCCACAAACCGGGTTGGAGGCAAGTTGGAGGCTAAGGATGTAGTAGTGATGGAGTGGAGCTGGGCCCCGGTATGGAGCATTCCAATGTCACCAACGTATGTATCGGGTAGGGGTGTCTGAGGCCCGTTCGACCATGTTGCACAAGGTGCACCAAACATCTTGTTACAAGGCCAGTTGACATCAGATGCTTGTGTCCATTTGATTGCGCACATTTGAAACCCTCACGATACTGTCATCTCAGAGAGCCCCCCGCCTCCCAACACCCCGGCTCAGAAAGCCCCCGCCGGCTTCCTGGGGGTGCGCTGGCTCCTGCCAGGGTGAAGTGCTTGTCAAGGTGTCTGGAACTGTATGGACTGCTCCCCCTCTCCGTGTCAGGCTCAAAGAATCCCCTTGCCCTTGTGTCAGGCTTAAAGAATCCCCTTGCCAGCCCTCAATAGAGTCACGCAAGCTTGTAGCCTGAAGTCATGCCCGTCCAAAGGTAAATACAGCTGACTACAGTCACCATGGAAGTCTGACTAACTTAGTGTTCCAGTGCACAATGCGAATCACATCGATGCTGTTGAGATGCCGCACACACTGGGCACCATGGCTGATTGTAGCCAGCCCCACCTTTCATGAACCCATCAGGTGTGGTGCTCAAGCACCAACAACACATCAGGGCACGAGGGGTCACAATGCGGGCTGGTATGTCGACACGTCTGGACACAGCTCCCAGGCAACTGATGCAGACGCCACTCTGGTACAATCTGTGAGGTGACCGCCAAACAGTCCTAGCTGCCAATGAAACCAGCTGCACAACTGAGCCAGGCGCTGAAGACATCAGGTCACAACACCACACCAGAGCTAAAACTCAGCCACAACACCCACACATGCCTCAACGTGTGAGACTAAAAGTGTGACACTGCTGACAGGCGTCACCCGCTGCTGAGCTGCTGCTGCTGTTGTTGCGGCTGGTGGTGATGCTGATGGCTCGTGCTGCTGCTACCAGTACTGCTGCGAGGCCGGCCTCTGCTGCTGAGCGTGGCTGGGCTGACGTAACCATCCCCCAGGCAGTTCAGACATGTCTGCTCTCCTGAGGCCCCGCACATGGCACATGCCGTCATTGGCATGTTGTTGATGGGCATGGTCTTGAAGGGGTGGTAGCGCATCACCTTCTCACCTGCAGCAGCGGCAGCAACACAGCAGCATCAACATGACGGCAGCAACGCAGCGGCAGCAATAAAGAGGCAGGAGCTGTTTGCTGGTGCTGGCTTACCAAGCCTTGCTTGCGGCGGCTACAGACACATCAACCGTGACCTCTACATGCCAGCCAGGACTCCAACAGGAGCTACTCGGCAGCAGCCACCAAGCAGCTATCACATGTACGATGCAGGTGCTATGCGTGTAACATCAGCCTGGCGCCACAGCTTTAGGCACAGCAAGGACGCACGCACAGCATGAGCGCTGCTGCACTTACCGCTGCATATGTCACATCGCACTTTCTTGTTCCCATGGCAGACACCACAAGCAACTGCTGTTTTCTTCTGCAGGGCACACACCCAGCCAGGGAACAATACTGGGGACACTCCCACACAACGCTGCACATGGCTGCTTTGACAGCAGTGACGAGCGTCTTTGTAGTATGAAATGCCCTTCACACATACTGAGTGGTAGCTGGAGCTGCAGCGACACTTCACAATTGTGCTGTTGAGCATGCAGGAGCTGTTGCTGTCACTGAACACAGTGTGCCAAGTCCTGCCTCACCTTGTTTTCGGTCACGACGACCTTGGCAATGCCCATGCTCACTGAGCTGACCAGCATGGTAGCAGCCCCTAGGCCCACAATGGTCGTGCCAGATGCCAGCAGGGCACGACCTAGTGCCGCTCTGGCAGCCATGTTGGCTACTTGATGAGGGACTGCAGTTGAGGCACTGCTGCCACTGGTGTTGGAAGGA
The DNA here is from genome assembly GCA_007449985.2 of Desmodesmus armatus. Lineage (NCBI taxonomy): Eukaryota > Viridiplantae > Chlorophyta > Chlorophyceae > Sphaeropleales > Scenedesmaceae > Desmodesmus > Desmodesmus armatus. Next base: position 257,247 of record VIIQ02000562.1, read on the forward strand.
GCTTTCAGGGCGCTGCTGGGGGCTGCTACAACAGAAGAGAGTGTTCAACTAAGCAAATATGGATTGTGCTGCCCGGACTGAAGTGTGTATCTCAGCCTGTGAGCTGCTGCTGTTGCTGCTGCTGTTGGCAAATCGACAGTCCTCCGTGTTGATCGTCCTGAACGCGATTCGTCGAAGCACTCAACAATATAAGTGTTTTGCCTGACCTGTTGGTTGACTTCACCAGCTTCCCCAGCAAGTTCCATGGCAGTTGCAGATCATGAACGCAACATGAACGCAACATGCGGGGCGCTCCCTTGCCTGTGATCGCGCTGCGTATCCCTGCTGTAACTAGTTCAAGGCTACGTAACCTCCTATTGGTACTGGGGCCCAGCTCTCAGACATTGACTGCCAGTCTGCAGGCCTGATCAGAGAACAGCATTCCCCTGGTGCATGGTGCACCATGAGCCGCTTGACAGTGCTGTGGGTCTGACGAGCTACCAACATGAACCTCAGGACAGTGCTGCTGGTCAGCATAGCACTCAGGGTAGCCCTCATTGCCTGGGGGGAGCTGCAGGACAGGCTGCTGGATGTCAAGTACACAGGTACGCCTGGCAGTCCATATGCTTTGTGCTGGTGCAGTGCGTGCTTTCTGCCTGTGGCAACACAGACGCTGCTGCTGCTGCTTGCGCTGCCTGCAGACATTGACTACAGTGTCTTCACAGATGCTGCACGCTATGTGTCTCAAGGGCAGTCGCCCTTCATGCGCAGCACATACCGCTACAGTCCCCTGATTGCTTACATACTGCTGCCGAACATCTGGCTGGCGAGAGCGTGGGGCAAGGTGTGTGCAGACGGCAGAGCTGTAGCTTGGCTTTGGTCTTACAGCTGTGTGCTCCAATCAAGCCCCTCAGCAGAGGCCATTGTTATCAGCAATGCAATGTTGCTGTCCACTCAACGTGGGTGCCTGTGTTGCCTCGTGCGGTGTCCCATTGGTGCAGGTGCTCTTTGCCGCAGCTGACATTGTTGTGGCATGGCAGCTGTGGCGGCTTGGGCAGCTGCAGGGGGCCTCAGAGCCCCACTGCCTGTGGAGCATGCTGCTGTGGCTGTACAACCCCTTTACTGCCACCATCAGCACCAGAGGCAGCTGTGACAGCCTCGTCACAGTGATGCTGCTGGCAACACTGCTGATGTTGCTGCAGGGGCAGACAGTGCTGCCGGCTCTGCTGTACGGCCTGGCAGTGCACTTTCGCATCTTCCCAATTGTGTACGCCCCAGCCATCGTGCTGTATCTGGCACACAGGCAGCTGCAGCGCCGCGCATCACAGCCAACTGGAGCCAGCACTGCTGACAAGGTGGGTGCACCTAACCTGTGATTGTGGGATGGTTGCAACATTGTATGTGAGCTTCTTGACTGACAGCCAGGCACTCTCCATATGTATAGCTCAGCAGCCAGACCAAAATTAGTCACTTTCTTAGAATAACTCACAATCAACTGCTACTGTTCCTGCATGACATGCCGCTGTGCAGGACAAGCAGCACAAGGGAGCAGCATCTCACCACAGTGCTGCTGTGTCAGCCAGCGCAACCAACAGGCAGCCTGCAGCCGTCCGGGCACTGGCCTGGGCATCTGCAGTGCTGAAGCAGGGCACGTTGTTTGGAGGGATCTCTGGCAGCACGTTTGTGCTTCTTGGGCTGGGCTTCTACAAGCTGTACGGCCATGAGTTTCTGCACGAAGCGTACCTGCATCATACCACGCGCAAAGATCCAAGGCACAACTTCTCTCTGTACTACTACCCCATCTACCTCGACTTCATGAGCTGGCCAGCACAGCTGCCTCCTGGGGCCACTGTAGCAGCAACCGACACAGCAAGCAGCTTGTTATCACTGACAGGGGCTCCTTGGCTGCGGCCCTTGCAGCAGCTGCTGGCGGAGCTGCCGGTTGTTGATGTCAACCGCCTGGCTGTCCTGCCGCAGCTTGCGCTCCTACTTGTGCTGTCAGTCTCTTTGCATAGAGACTTGCCGCTCTGCTGGCTGTTACAGACCTGGGCCTTTGTGGCTTTCAACAAGGTGTCCACAGCACAGTATTTTGTATGGTACCTGAGCTTCTTACCAATAGCGCTGCAGAGGGTGCAGTGGCCGTTGCCCAAGCAGCTGCAGGTTGCAGGGGCTGCATGGGTGATCACTCAGCTGCACTGGTTGCTGTGGGGGTACCTGTTGGAGTTTGAGGGCAGGGGTGTCCACTTGTGGCTGTGGGCTGCTGGGGCGGTGTTTCTAGCAAGCAACGCCTTCTGCATGTGTGTTTTGATACGTTGCTGTGGTGCGAAGGCAGTCTCCAACCGGTAACACTTTGGCGGGTGATCAGCAGCAGTCACATTGTGGTGGTTGGTGGTCATGGTAGTGCAGGCAAGTCACACGCTTCTACTGCCTCAGGCAAGTTTGAGCAAAGCATGCCACGCAGGTGTTACAGAGATACAGATGTACTACTATTACTACAAATTGAGCACATGCAGAATGCACCGCTCCTGGAGGCACCTGCATGCTGAGTGCCATGTAGGCCACTCTCCCTTTCAAGCTCAGCTATCACGTCATACCAAAGCAGCTGCCGGTGTGCACCAGCCTGCCCCAACCATCACAACAAGCAATGTCCGAAACTGGTCCTTGCAATACCATCCACACTGCACGGGTAAGTATCATACACACACTCGCATACACAGGTTTGGTGCAACCTCGTACTCTACACACTCTCTCTTCCAGAACCTCTTGACATTGATACATGATGGTCTGCTGCTTGGTGCACGACATTGAAACCCCTGAAAACAAATCTCAACCACAACACAGCCACCTGGGCTACCACTCTCCACTGTTTCATGCTGTGCAGGGCCATGGCTTGCACACCACTACCTGCACGCTCCAAGACAGTTGCACACACACACCAGACAGTTCTTCAACAGAAACACATACAAGTTGGGGCACAAATGCAGCCAGGCAACCATGGTTGGCCTGGCGGCCCTGCCAGTTGCAGGCAGGCTGCTGTCTGGTGCTAAAAGTACAACGTGCTGGTAACACACAAATGTCACGCGCCGCCTTGAGTCAGCCACAAGCGATGAAAACAGCATGCGACAGGTGCATGGCCAGACCGGCAACGTGCTGTTGTCAGGAAGCTCCGTCCCACTCAGGGAGCTTCAAGGAGCTTCTGCGATTGAAGCAGCGATTCTAAATACATGTCACCCAGCAACAGGAGCTGCTGGAGCATGCAGCACATGGCCGTAGCTCAAGGGACTCACAACCTGTGCTGTGAGTACACCTGAGTTGTGCTCCACAGCACAGCTGTGCACATGTGCACAAGCGCACATGGCTCAGATTGGTTCTGCTCAACCACGCGGGTCAACAAGGCACAGCCTTGGCACGTCCACGCACAAGAATGCAGCTCACCGAGCGTACTGCAAGCATGGTGATGAGACTTTAGCAAGATATGACACAGACAGCAAAGCCTGATGCTTTCACCACCATCCAAAATACACCCAAAACTTCAAAGAAGAAGCTGGCAATTGACAAGGGTGCTGTGGGTTGTGCTTCACACACCGCCAGGTAGTTCACACACCGCCAAGCAAAGATCACTCCAAAGCACACAACAAGGTCGCCTCCTGATGCAAGCCGCATGCATCCATCACAAGCAGCACACCCTTGCAGATATAAAGTAAATGGCAAGCATCAGGTCGGAACCAAAACAAAACAACACAACCACGCCAAAACAGTTTGAAACACACACACGCGCACTCTCATCATACACAGAGGTGAGGCAGGGGCCAACATGCAAGGCATGCAAGGCATGCCCAACAGTGCTGTGGCTTACAGGGCCATCGCTGTGCCTGACAGAGTCACTTCGTAGGGCCAGCACAAAGAAGCCATCACATAACACGGACCAACAACAAACATGCTGACCGCTGAGAAAAGTGACTGTTTTGGGAGGGTATGTGTAGGTCACAACGACACTGTAGTTGCTGTGTGTGGCTTGTGAGGCGCCAAACATGGAAGCATGGTTGAGTGAAACCCAAAAACAGACCATGCAAACTCACAACACGACATCAGCTGCAGAAGAATCCTGCTCACCAAAAACAGGTCAACAAAGGCACAAGTCACAACCAACCACCCCAAGCATGCCACAGGCAAACGCAGCCCACAACAGCAAACATGCAATTCACACATGCCGTCCTTTCCATCGTGACAAAAGGCAGTGTTGACTGCCGACACAGCATACACAGCAGGCCTCTCAGTGCCCGACCAGTCTAAGGGTGTTGGCCACTAGGTTGTTGCCACCTGTGGTGCCCTGTCAAACGCACTGCATGGCCCACTGCCCACAGACAGGCATGCAGCACTCCAAAAACGCAGCTCTGGACCACTGCTATGCCCACAGACACGCATACACAACTCACCACTCCAACCACTGAGCAACGGTTGGGCAACCCAGCACAGCCCAGTGCCCGTCAGCACACAGGGAACCTCGCTGCTATTTGGAAACGATTCATGGCTGTTGGTGCAGCAGCAGCACCTGTCGCTCCTGCTCCTCATCCTCCTCAAGGCTGTGGCTGCGTCCCTCTAGCAGGGGAGTCACGTCCAGCTGCAAGGGCAGCACCAGCTTGCGCAGCTGCTGGCAGCCCTGGAGCAGCTGCAGGAGAGCAGCACAGCTCACTCGTGTGCACCTGCACAATGACACCAGCACGACAGCACAGCATGTTTGCGGACACATGTGGCAAGACTGTGGTATATGACACTGTGGTATATGACACTGTTCAGATAGAGCCCCGGGAACTACAATTTGCATGATGACAGTTGCTGTATGCAGCTGCACGTTGACTATCGCCACAAAATTGAGGTTTTTTCATCGCCGCCACCTGCCGCCACGTCCAGAGCACCGAGTGCATGCACCCTCCTACCTGTGCAGGTCTGCCTCCTGTAGCAGTGGGCAGCTCTGTGCCAGTTGCTTGATGGTTGAGTCTGTCATGGCCTTGGTCAGCTTCACAGCAGCCAGGGAGGGACAGTGGCTGGCCAATGAGGAGCCAGAGGCATCAGTCACCTACATCAGCAAACAAAACCAAGATTGGTCCAAAGCTCAAAGCTGCCCTAAGCAGCAGTGCAGGGTGCCGAACACAAGCTCAACTCTTTACCTAACAAGCCACCTTCTTACAGGATATGCGAACGTCAGCCGGGATACGTGAGCATTGGCCTGCTTTGCTTGTAGCAGTATGGATTTGAAGGGATGCTGGGAAGAGTGGCAGGCAGGCAGGGCGTACCTTGAGCAGCTTGCTGCTGAGCTTGACTGTGTGCAGGTTCTTGCAGGCCTCCAGCAGCACCGTGACGCCTCCATCAGTCACGTGCTCGTTGTAGCCACCAAGGGTCAGCACCTCAAGCTCAGGGCAGTTGGCAGCAACGGCATACATTGACCTGCATGCAGTGCAGGCAAGGAGAGCATGTGATAAGACAGGCAGCGACTGCAAGATACAACCAGGGACGGTAACGGATCCCAGTGGTCCCCTCCTGTTCTTTTTAATTCATTCGGTGGTTTTTCTGGCATCCTGCTGTACAGTTGGTTAAGTGTGTGCAATTCAAAGCTCCTGTGCTTCCTGCCCCCCCCCCCCGGCTGCCTGTCTGTCTAGTGGTGTTGCTTAACAGCTAGTGTGAGTGTGCTGTAGTGTGCGTATGCTGTAGTGTGAGTGTGCTGTGATTGGTGATGTTGAGCTGCCCCGGTGAAGTATCAGGTGCTGCTGCTGGTGCCCACCATGGACCATGGACATGTTGGGCTCAGCTGGTACCTCAACATGAGCAGCACGCCTGCTCTTCGTGACTACTAAGGCTGAAAACAACGCCAAAGCTTAAAAGTTCAAGGCTAAAGTGACTGTCCCTAGCGAAGTGCCTTGCATGTTGCCTGTTACGATGGCGCGTAGCTTGGTGCAAGTGATGTTGTGAGGCATGATCCGGCCTTCTACCATTCAATCGTCCTTTTTATCAAATGTTCTTTGCATTTGACTGTGCATGGAGCGTAGACGTGTCATTTGTTATTGGGCAGGACAAGTGCATCATCTGCTCGCCTGCAACACTTGAGCACGCGTTGAAATATGTATCAATAGTACATGACTGTGCTGCGACAATATCAGACCGATCACGGGATGGTCTGAATTTAGCAGAGTTTTTTTTCGATTTCAGTCCTCCGGTATGCACTGTCTTTGCTTCTGCGTGACCGTCCAGTCGCTTCTGTGCATTGATGACGTTAAAAATGAATTCTACAAGCTTTTGTGCATTGGGCAGAGCATGCACATGTTGACATCTCAAAACGCATTTGCTGCTCAAGCTTGCATAGTGACTGAATTGAAAAGTCTCTTGGTACTTTTATGTGCCGATAATTCACACGGAGTTGCAAGGCTCGCGCGCCCGTGCTTGCTGAGATATGGGGGTCCAAAAACTGCCCCAAAAACTGACAGATGACCTTTTACTGGGATCCGTAACAAGACTGCAGCCCCTGCACTTGCAAATGTCTGTGCCGATGGGGCATAGCTTCTGACATCTAGGCAGTGTCATGCCTTTAAGCCTTACCAACTGGCATAGTTCCCATTTTCACACCACACCACTATATCCACACCTCAGATACGGACACCAACAGGCTGGCCCCCTGGCTGCAACCCAAGCCCTCCAGCAGCATGCTCGTCTACCCCTTGCTGCTTGCTCAGCCTCGCCCCAGCCCACCTGTCTGAGATGCGGTCACAGTTGTGCAGTGTGAGGTGCTTCAGGTCGCGGCACCCCTCTGTCAGCGCAATCAGGCCATCATCAGTGAAGAGCTCGCTGGGCAGGCTGTAGCGCTGGAAGTAGACCTCCAGCACACCCAGCTGCCTGCAGTGTACCGCCAGGGCGCGAGCCATGTCGTCTGTCATGCCGCCAATGCAGCTGGCGCGCTCGTCCATTGAGAAGTGGCGCAGCTGGGGGCACAGGGCTGCCAGGGCATAGGCGCGCAGGCCCTTGGTGTGGGGCAGAACCTCATCGCGCTTGTAGCCGGCACTGAAGCGCTGCTGCCCTTGAGCTGCACGGGCCTCTTGGGACCTGTACAGGCAGAGAAGAATCATGCAGTGCAGAGCAGCAGCAGACACGATGGTGGTGTGTGAGCGATGTGGTGAGGCTGAAGACGTGAGGGCATGTCGTCAACTGTGGCTGGTGACAGCGGCAGGGGTGAGCCATGCCAAATTATACTTGCAGCCTACCCCATTTTGGAAATATGTGGTTGTGACTATTGAACACCTTACTATGCAGCTGGTAGCACAGTTTCCACCCCAGTGCTATATGATGACATCAGCACTTGCTGAGACAGCATGTCCTACCTGGCCAACTGAATGACCTCACAGGAGCCCTGAGATCGCTTCAACAGTGAAAACAGCACTGTGGGGTCCAGTCCATGCTGCTCGTTGGCTGTGTCGAAGGCAAGTTCCCGCCAGTGCTCCTGCTTGCTGACCAGCTGCTTGGCGTGGAGACAGGTGCACATCAGTGCACACTTGGACCGTGTGTCCAGCTGTGACAGCAGCTTGATCAGCACGCTGTCATGCAGCTGTATCAGCTGGTAAGGCTGCTGCATGCTGTCTGAAGCACCTGAGGTGGCCATGGCGCTGCAATCTGTTTTCAACAGAGGTTGTGGCGCTGCAGGGCTGGAGGGACTGGGAAGAGGCTGGGCTGGCATAAGCACGGCTGCCATGCTGTTTCAACAATACCAAAGTCAGTTTCTTCACTGCTGCGGTACTCAAGACGTAGCAATAGTAATCCTGTGTAATTGATGGGGCACCAAACTCCGACACCTGTGACCCGTCTCAACAAGCTGCCAAAGAGCGTCAGGTCGATGCTACGAAGACGTGGAAACCGCTGTGGAGGACGGACGTCCGCATCATACTCACATACACTCCAAACTGTAGACCGCGGGGCGGGTTCAAGCAAGTCACACCACGCGCATTCAATTTGGTTGAGTTATCTCATAAGGTGGTTGCTGTGTCTAATCAGACCCGTACACCGGCTGCCCCTTCCCCCAACCTGCTTGTGGCCAACTCCCATCTGGTTCAGTGCCTTCAGTGCCTGTTTGCTACAGTCTGGAGTTGGGGAGAGTGCATGGCTAAGTGGGAGGTGAGACATCCTGGTGAAGTGTTGTGGACCCTGGCAGGTTCCACAGTAGCCTCTGAGTGGGCAGGTACCCCCTGAGCGGCAACAGCAGTGGGGCCAGAAACTTCCAGCAGCGGGACAGTGTGGATGCACTTAAGAGCTGAATGCAAAGCAACCCCTTCATTGAGTCATCCTGCGTGCCCCTGGCCTGGTTAGTGTTGGACTCGCCCCTGTTTGTGCCCGTGTGTGCTGCCAAAGACTGGTTGCAACCCGCCAGCCGCACCCAACTCACCTGCCGTCTGTTGACTACATGTCTGCAGAGTCGTGATCCACGGTGGCTGGTGGAGCCCAGGCAGGACGGCACAAACGTCAATGGCTGGCACTGGCAGGACAAAAACAGGTTCGCCTGGGCCAAAGAGAAGCTGGAGCAGGCATTGCCAGAGCTGCCACCAGCAGAGGCGGGCAATGTGCGCATCAGCAAGGTCACAGATGTAGTGGGAGAGGTGAGGGGCCTTGGATAAAGACTGGGTTGCATATCTGACGACCAGGGATGTGGCACGCTTCAGCAGTTGAGTGACTTCTTGCAGCCGGGTCACTGGTCCCTTGCTGTGCAATCACCCGATCACCTCAAGAGTATTGCATATGGATCATCTAATGAGCAGTTTTTGAAAAAAGGGTGTAATTATTCAGCGCGAGCTCGTCGCTTGCACAGCAGCAGCAGTAATAAAGTAAGGTCTTGCAGGGCGCCTGCCGTTGAGTTGCTGGCCTGGCATGCTGAGCAGAGGCCCCCTGTTCTCCGTTCACTGCCCCAACTCCAGGCCATCACAAGCACGCGAAAGGGCAATAAGAAGCTAGCGATATACGACCTGAAGATCACTATGAAGTGGGAGGCGCAAGCAGAGGATGATGAAGAGCAGGTGCGCATGGTTACTGCAGCTGTGCTGGCAACGGCCGTTAAGGCAGCTGGTGTTGTGTTGGGTACGGATTGCAGCTGAAGCACTGACCTACTTTGAGTGTGTGGGTCAGCAGCGAGGACGATGGCACCCACACACGTATGGGCTGTAGTGGCTGTATTCGGGTAGTCCTGTCTGGTGGAAGCAGGTGTAGGTTGTTGCAGTGCAGTCTTGGGCCATGAACAGTAACGCTGTGGTATAGTCCAGACTTGGCGGTTTGACTGACGTGTACCACTGTGTGTTGCTGCTGCTGCTGCTGCTGCTGCTGCTGCTGCTGCAGTACACTGGGACGTTACAGCTAGATGACTTTGCGTCGCACAGCGAACCTGATGAGTATGTGTTCACGCTAACAGCAGACGCAGTGGGGCAGCCAGAAAAGCGGGACCTGTACAAGGGGGTGGTGCAGAGCTTGTACCCCCAGATTGTAGAGACGCTGCAGAGGATCACGAGTGAAATGCTGGAGGTCTGATAGCACCACTGTCAGAAGTGGCAGCAGCAATGACGGCAGGCCGGACCTGCAGCAGCAGCAGCGGCAGCCTGTGGCCTGGTGGTGGGTGAGCTGCAGCCGGCAACAGCCGCAGATTGCAATCAGGGGAGGCTGCGGCTGTGGTTTTGACGGCATGGCATGGCAGCCGTTCAGCCTGCCGGCAGCAGTAGGGGCAACAGCGGTGGTTGCTGCTGCAGCAGAGGGGAAGAGATGTTGTTTGGGGCTGTGCAGCAGTGGTGGCGGCGCAGCAGGCCAGACCTGCAGCAGCGGCAGCCTGTGGCCTGGTGGGGGGCAAGCTGCAGTCATCAACAGCTGGCAGCAGCCATCACTGAACACAGCAGCAGTGGTGGTGGCGGTGCGGCGTGGCAGCTGGCGAGCTACTCCCTGCAGCAGCAGAGGCAACAGCGGTTGTTGCTTGGGCAAACCGCCAGCAGCAGCACAAGCACATGCTGTTAGCACCCATATTTGTACAGCAGTTTGTGGTTATCTGGACAGGGGAGAGAGCAGGCTTAGCATTGAGGGGTTGGAGGTGTGGGCCTTTGAAGTTCTGTGAGTGTCAGAAGGGCTTCTGTGAGTGTCAGAAGGGAAGAGAAGGGTTGTGAGGTGTTCTGTACAGCTGCATCGCTGCTGATTGAGCAGCAGAGGCTTGGCCTGCCGTGCAGTGAGCAAGGCAGTACTTTCATATGAAGTGTCACTGGTTTCAGCATTGTCTTGTTTGCCTGGATATGCCGGTCAGCTGAGCATGGCAGGTGGCTCATCATGGGCCTCTCATGTGTGTGAGCTTGGTTGTCCTACAGGATCGGGGAGCGAGTGTGTGTTTGCAGGTGTGTTTCGGCCTGCCTGTTGAAAGAAAGGGTTCCTGACATGCAGATACAGTCGCTGCCGACTAAGCCTATAACTTGCTATACATTCGGCTGTTCCTCCAGAGTCTTGTCTCATGCCGTTCTTCGTGTACACACCAGCAAGCACACAAGTGTTGCAACACTGGGACCAGGTTTCTGGCACTCCCAGGTTTCAAGTAACGTTGCGTCGTTTTACCGTGAGTGCCATTCAAGATACTGAAACCTACTTGCTGGGTGAATTGGGGCTGATGGCGCCCGAGTCAGCGTGGCAGCCAGATCACCAAACAGATCCCTGTTTAAATGGCGCCTCTGACATGACTGAACAAGTGTCGGCAGACATCTGCAGTGCTCTGGAGATTGTCTGGCCCAGCAATGCGGGTACGGTGCTGGGAACGTCTGCTGCTTGTTGGTGGGCCCTTTTCCCTCATGTGCATCTTCTGAAGTGGTGATTGAGGGCACAAGTACCATCTTTGTGATCTCGCCACCATTATTTTAATGCACATCTCACAAATGCAGGGCCAGAGGCAACAGTCAAGCGTGCAGCAGCCGAGTACCTGCTGGCCAACCACCCCCCAGGGGCATTTGTGAAAGCTGTCTTGGTGGCCAGCCATGTCACGACTGCAGTTGGCAAGGTGTCATCATTGGGCATCACCAAAAAGTTTGAGCAGTTGCTTATTGAAGACCCTTGCTTCACCGTCGAGAGGCACCCCTTCAACAATCTGGTGGCACTCGACACCACCCAGCTGCTGTCTCAATCGTCCTGGAGGCGAGATGAACAGCTCACACTGGATCAGCAATGGCAGCAGCCGCCACAGCAGCAGCAGCAGCACCTCGGCAGCCCGCCCGGCCTCGGCAGCAGTAGCAGCAGCACTGATGGGCGACAGGGCCTCAAGCCCAATGGCAGGCTGCTGCACGGCCTGAACGCGCTGTGGCCTCGCGAAGGGGCAGCAGCCACACCTGATACTAAGGTCAAGCACACTGCCCTCTTCCAGCTGCTCAAGCGCCCCAACAACACCATGGAGTGGTTTGCCCTGGCATTCGCCATCAATGAAGCCCTCGGGTGTGTGGACGTTGTGCAGGATTTGGGGTGTATCCTGCCCATGGATCAGCTGCTGCAACAGGAGCCCAGCATCTTTGTGTTTGAGCGATCAGTCAGGGGCTCTCCGATGCCTGCAGTGGCGTTGGACACCCAGGGGGTGCTCAACATGTTTGTGCGGGGCCAGTCCTCTGACCCAGGGTCACCACACGGAGTGCCCCTGCTGCCGCAGGCGCAGCCACAGCCGCGGCCACAGCAGCAGCAGCAGCAGCGGGGGGTTGTGCCGGGTGCAAGCAGCACCTCGCCGGAGCAGCAGCACGTGGGCGACAGCATGCAAGGGGTTGTGCCGGACAGCGGCGTTGTGTCTGCGGCCGCGCTGCTGCAGTATGTGCGCAGCAGGCAGTGGCACAGCAGTGACCTGGTGTTGGATGCAGTGCGGCGTGCGCTGGCTGAGCGCATGGTGCTCAAGGTGAACACAGCAGCAGCCAAGGAAGGACAGCAGCCTGCCAAGACTGAGGCCAAGTGGTACAACATGCTCGGTTCCTTGGCAGGTATGGGATGGCCTGTAGAAGTATGTTCGTATTGCGCATAGCTCTGCCTGTCTTGGCCTTTCACAGCACTCTCAGCATGCAGCTGCAATGTACCTCACCCCACAAGCGGTCACCAGTGTGGCAGCAGCAACAGCTAGCAGGGTTTGTATTGCAGTCCTTTCATGTCACTCGCCGGCCTCTGCCTACACCAAATTTGTGGCCTGCACCATTGCCTGTGCAGGAGGGCAGTGTGAAGGTCACGTTTGCTCATCATGTTGTCCGACAAAAGGCTTTTGTTCCCCTCTGCCTCCTGCCTTTGCCCTGTTGATTCAGGCTACACCATAGCACAGGCAGTAGAGGGCCTGGGTCCTGCAGTTGCGCGCTCCCCACCCTCCCTGGAGGAGTGTGTGGACCAGGACCCATACCTCAGCATATACTTTGTTGGGGAGGTGCAGCACATCAAACTCGACATTGAGCAGCTGTTGCAGGATGCAGCAGCAGCAATGGCGGCGCAACAGCTGCAGAATCGGCGCCAGTCGCGTGCTGCAGCTGCACTCGCAGGCGGCAGTATCATACTGCGCCAGGTTGGTGGTGCTGCTGCTGCAGGAGCTAGCAGCAGTCGGCAGCCTTCCAACGGGCCAGCAGTGAATGGCGCCAGCAGCAGCACAGCACATGCAGGAGCAGCAGCCAGGGGTATTCAGCAGGTGTCTGTCGGTGCCCTGCTGCAGCATGTAAGCAGCAGGGTGTGGCACAGCAGCAACCCGCAGCTTGACCTTGCCAGAAGGGCCCTGGCACAGCACCTGGTGGCCAAGGGGATTGAGGGCATTGCAGCACACTACCCTGCAAACAGTGATCATGAACTGTACAGGGAGTTGTTCTCACAAGCGGGTGAGCCTTCTGTTGAGCTGCATCAAGCATGCAGTGACTGCTGTCATGATGCCTGTCTGGCTTGGTCGAAATGTGGAATACTATTATTCAGCAGCTGATAATGGGTAGTGACGGGAGCGGGTTGGTGGATGCATGTGGCTACAGGCGCGATCAATGGAGCTGGCTGAGCTTGCCCCTCTGGCAAGCCTGTGCTGTGCTGTGTTGTGCTGCTGTGTGCTGGGTGCGCAGGTAACGTGATCAACAAGGCGCTGAGGAGCCGCTTTGGCGACTCTGTTCAGCCCTGCTACAAGAAGCTTGCAGACGTCTTCACTGATGACCCCTGCTGGCAGCTCATGCCTCCCAGCACACCAGGCGGTCAGAAGCTCGTGCAGCTCAACCTCCCACTGCTGCTGCAGGAGGCAGCAACTCTGCCAGATGCATCCAGCGGCATTGGCAGCAACAGCGGCAGCAGCAGCAATGCCTCTGGAGTGCAGGCTGCTGGTAACGCCGCTACAGCGGCAGCAGCAAGGGCAGGGAGTGGTGCTGCCAGCAGCAGCAGCGGCAGCAGACCAGCTGCTGTGAGGTCACCTGCAGTTGCAGCAGGTGCTGCCAATAGTGCTGAGGCGGCCATGGCTGCTATCAAAGCAGCAGCTAGGTCGCTCATGCCGCCTGCTGTCAAATCACCAGCTGTAAGTGCTGCCGCAGCGGCATCCACCCCAGCCGTCTCTGCTGGTCTGGATGCTGCTGCTGGTCCTGGCAGCAGCACCAGCACGCCCAGGGCAGCACCACAGCCCAGCACAGACACGGCCAGTGCAGGAGTAGAACTGCAGAACCCCTTCCTTCCATTTTGGATGCGTGGGATTGGAGCGGGTGCTGCTCCTGCTGTTGCAGAGACAGCACCACAGCAGCAGGAGCCTCCGGCAGCAGCTGAGCAGCAGCTCTTGGCCCCGTCAGCGGAGTTGCTGCTGAGCACTGCTGCCGCTGTTGCTGACGAGGCAGCAATGCAGCAGGGGTCACTGTCTGTCACTGCAGCAGGCCCTAGTGACCTTTGGGTGACAGCAACAGTAGCCGCACCCACAGAGGAGCAGCTGAACGGCACTGCCAGCATGCCGGACACGGCCACAGCAGACGCAGACGGGCCGAGCAGCAGCGGCAGTGAAGAGCAGCAGCAGGAGGCTGAGGTGCCTCTGCAATACGAGCTACTGCTGTCAAACTCAGTCCCCGGCTGGTACACGGCCAGCTACCTGCCGTACGACAGTACTGCTGGTGCTGGTGTTGGTGTTGGTGCAGCAGGTGTCTGCATCACAGCACAGGGGGCTGCTGGCAGCGGTGCAGAACCTGCAGCAGACGTCGGCAGTGCAGCAGGAGGCAGCAGCAGCTTGGGCATGTGCAGTCCGTTGGCACGGCCTGACCAAACAGGCAGCCCAGAGAAAGTGATCGTGGACCTCACGCCCTCTCAATGTGAAGAATTAGTCACCATCATAACAGAGGGCTTGGCCGAGCGAATGAGCGCCATATTTGATGCGGCGACAGCAGCACCAGCAGCTGATGGTGTTGGAGGTGGTGGGCCCAAGGCAGCTGCACAGCAGCAGCCGCAGCAGCAGCAGCAGTATGACCAAGACCACCTGGTGCTGCTGGAGGCTGTCCCTGACAGGTAGGCAGAGAGGGAGAGTGTAGGGGCAACTCTCCACCCTCCCCCCTATTATGCACCGTCCACCACTGAGTGGCTGCCTAGCTTGCTTGTTGGCAACAGTTTCAGCAAATCACCGCAAGCATGGCATCAGCGTGTGCTGGTATTGAGCATGCTTCCCACTGACAGCTTCTGGGTGTGGGCAAGTCATGGTGACCCTGTCCTGTTGTCTGCCGCGACTACCAACCCCTGCCTGCTGCCCCTGCCTTCGTCCAACCTGCCTAGCAGGATGCGCATGCAGCTCCAGCCCTACCTAGCAGCAGGCTCTGATAAGCCCCATGTGACCCACATCATACTGGACAGTGGCCGCCCTGTCACCCTGCGGCTCAGTGACAGGACCTCAGTGCAGCTGGACACTGACGTCACACTCACTGTCGCCCTGCAGCACCTGGTCACACTGCAGCAGCAGTGGGCAGGGCAGCAGCGAGGTCCTGTACTCTGCAGCACCTCAGCAGCTCTGACTGCTTACCAGCAGAACGGGACCAGTGACAGCAGCAGTAGTGTGGCAACAGCTACCCACCTGAATGGAGCTCTCTCTGCCGCAAATAGCTGCGCTGCTAGCAGCAACTCTGGTGCTGGCGGCTGCTCTGTAGCAACAGAGGCAGCCCCAGCACCAGCAGCAGCAGCAGCCCCTCAGTTTGAGGGTGACTGTCAGGCTGCAGCTTGCCAGCTGTTTGGGCCAGGTCTGGCCAGCTGCCTGGGCCTCCCTGGCAGCTGCCACCGTGTGTGTTGTGTGCAGGATGCTGCTGGTGGTGTGTGTGGTGTGACGTACTGCCTGCAGGCCGCTGTGCCTGGTGCTGCTGCGGGGCTGGCGGATGTGCTGAGCGGCATGAAGGCCAGCCTCAGCCTGGAGGGGGGACTGGACAGGTCGGGGGGGGGGGGCACAGGAGGCACCAATGCCAATTGGATTGATCTGCAGCAAGACCTGTGGTGGTGCACAGCTGCATTTTCCTGGTGTGCTGAGTGTAGCAGCAGCAATGCAAGCAAAGCCACCGCGTACCAAGCAGTAAAGGTTGGTACATGCAAGGTACATTGCTGCCAGCATGCTGCACCTGCAAGCCCCGGAAACAAATCATAAAGACTCCTGCTACACATGCAACGTGCTGTGTCACTTGCTTTACTGGCTGTTTGTCGTTCTGTCTGCTGCTGTCCCCAGGCCCCGCTCTCTGCTTGTGCTGGGTCGTCCTGGTGTTGGCAAGACCTGCCTGCTGCGTGACATGTGCCGGCTGATGAGCAGCAGTACAGCTCAGGGGGGACTGGGGCTGCACGTCATGCTGCTGGACACAACAGGAGGAGTGGCAGGTGGGCTGCGTGTTGGAGCCAATGATGGGTGTGCTGAGCAGTGCGTGTTGCTGAGGCTGAAGCTCTAAAAGACACCCTGTATTTTGTTGTTGAGTGCCGTGACGTGAGCAACTGCAGTGATCCAGGCAGTTCAAGGCGGTCTGGCTTGCAAGCCTTGCCCAATGCTGCTTTTCATCCACAGCTACAGCCGCACCCGGCCCCACCGCTTGTTGCACATCCCGAGCCCCACTGATTTGCCCACACATGTACACATCCCATTTTCCAATGCGTTGTCTTTGCTGCTGTGCCCTGCGCAGGTCTGCGCAGCCAGCCGACACCCCACATTGGCGCCGCGCGTGTGGTGCCAGTACCAGACAGATCCCAGCAGGCACGCACTATGGCCCGCATCGCCCGCAGCCACCAGCCAGACGTGCTGGTTGTTGGTGAGCTGGCCACGCAGCAGGAGGCTGCTGCCGCAGTAAGCATCACCCGCAGCTGCAACGTCCTGCTGGTTGCGGCGGCTCCTGCAAGCAGCCTGCACATGCTGCTGCAGGACAGCATGCTGTGCCACTTGGTGGGCTGTGAGAAGCTGAGGCGTGCTGACATGCAGAGGGCACTGCCCTGCCCGTTCAGCATTGCGGTCGAACTGCTGGGAAAGGACAGGTGAGCTGCTGTGAAGAGCTGCTCCAAATTTGGATGTGGTCCTTGCTAGGCTCCTGCCCCAGTTGGGCATTCAACAAGACTTACGATGTACATGCAGGGCATCTTGTTGGACAGGCCTGCCTCCGTGCTGGGCAGACAATGCTTGGGCAGACATTGCTGTAAAGTCTGTACTCTCCTGCAGCTCCCAGTTGTAACGTCCCTCGTGTGTTTGGTCACAGGTGTTGTGTCCACACTGACCTGGAAGCAAGCAGTGACGACCTCATGCTGCAGCTCAGCAGCGGCAATAAGAAGGGCGGCCAGGGCCAGGCGGCAAGGACGCCTGATGCTGCTCCTGATGTGCATGCCCAGTTGCGCAGCAGGGACAGCAGTGGACGCCTGGTGGTGCAGTTTGGTTCAGTGGCAGCTGCTGGTGCAGCGCTGGCAGATGCAGCCATTGTTGAGGTCATTGCGCAGAACAGTGCTGCTGACGTCTGAGCACGTGGCCTGTTGCAGTTATGTGTGCACCCACAATGCCATAGCCCTTGAACAACTTGTGCAAGCACGCAAGCACGGTGCTTGGCGACTGGCTCCTGCTAGACCAATGTGTGCAGGAGGTGTGTGAGTTCAACTTCCACACCTGTTTTGGTCCGGGCGCTGGGCAATTCCTGGCACAGGGTTTGTTAGTACCCTGCGATGGCGAGGCATTGCCTTTGACCCCCTTCAGTGGGGTCAGTTGTGTGTGGCCAGCCGGTGTGGGGTGCGCTACTCCTGGCAACCGAAGAAACACAAGGTTCATGGCAGTTTGATGCGGTTTTGTCTGCCGTCATTGAGAAATGAGTGGGATTGTGGATGTGACACACAAAGCTTGTTTGAGATGCAACTTTCCCAGCAGGCTTTGAGTTGGCAGATGGAGTGAAACCAACGGGTGTAGGGGGCGCGCAGGTGTCTTGCACTATCTGTGTTCATATCACACTCATCACCTTGAAACAACTGCCGCATGCACACAACCCAATGCGCCACCATGTGTGTGCCGTCATCGCCGCCAGTGTGCTCAAAGTGCATCATCCATCAAAGTGCGCCTCTGGGGCTGCTAGACACATGGGTTGTGTGCAGCACATGTGTTTCATTGCTGCAAAGTTTCCCATAACCTTCAGCACATGCGACGACCAACTGAAGTCAGATTTCATAGGAGGATCTTTGGGCCCAGTGGCAGCCCAGCCAACAGCGCATGCCAAGGTCACCAGCAAGACTGTAAAATCGTACTGTAGCGGAATACTGACGTCGACGCAGCCTGCTGGGCGGTCGTTGAGTCTTGTCGCTGATTCCGAGGTTTGGTCGCAACCGCAGTGAACCTCGGACAACCGCCAGCGCGGCACGGATAGGCAATCGCGCAGCAGCACTCTCGCAGCAATCATCAGGCGTCACTACTGCACGAGCAGAATGGTTCATAATGCAAGGTCAGACAGGCACGACGCACCTTGCGGTTGGGGCAGCATGGCCAGGCAGTTCGGTAGAGGCTCGGGTGAAACGTGCTGCTGCCCTCACCCTGCTGGCCTCTCCGGGCCACAGCAGCACAGCCTCCCAGCTCGCTCATGTTGTTCGTAACTCATTGGGCAGCAGCAGCAAGGACCTCGGCTGCCGCAGCTCCTTCCAAGAGATCTTGCAGCAAGCTCCTCATGCGTTCACGTTCACTGCTGGCCCCACGCCTCATGAGGCTCGCATTGTGCTCAACCAGCAGGGCCTTTTGCAGTATGCGAGGCAGCAGCAGCAGCATGGCTTGCAGTCTCGCATTGCTACGATGCAGACCGGCCTGGGTACCCAAATGGCACGCACTAGCTCACCCAGCAGCTCTGGAGCCCTCAGCCCTACTGCCACAGCTGCCACAGCTTCCATTGTGCCAGCCGCCTGGCAAGGCCCCAGCTTTGCTGCAGTAGCAAAGAGCCCTGGCGCATGCAGGCTCACAGGACCCGGCAGCTCATCAACAGCACCAAGCCAGCAGCAGCACCGCCAACAGCAGCACCTACAGATGCCGCAGCAGCTTGGCGCAAACACAGCCCCGCCACCGCCACCGCCACCGCCACCGCCAACAGCAGCAGCCAGAGGCAGCCTGAAGATGTCTAGCGCCAGGCTGTTTGACTATGTGTCGAGCAGGACATGGCATGCAGGCAGCCCACAGCTAGATACAGCTAGGCAGGCGCTGGCGGTGTTCCTGGTGCAGCAGGCCAATCCTGTGCCAAGCATCAGCAGCACTGCGAGCACTGACCCCAACGCCTACGTCACCACGTCCCCTGTGGCAGGTGAGAGCTTCTCAACGGTCCCTAGCCCGCCTGAAAGTATGTTCTACCAGTGGTTACTGGGTGGGCTGGGCTGCAGTCACAGACTCAGCGACATCGGATCTTGCACGCCACACGCAGCAGTAGCATGCAGCTAGCCTGACCATCGCTGCATTGTTGGCCCTGACTGTACCCTGCAGGTCAGGTGATGCTCAAGGCACTACATGCCAGGTTTGGTCCTGCAGTGCAGCGCTGCTACAAGAAAATATCCAAGGCCCTCTCAGGTGACCCCTACCTCTCCACCTTCATGAGTGGGCCCTCGGAGCAGAGCGTGTGCCTCAACATACACGCACTGCTGCTGCACGCAGCGTCCGGCCACCAGCCCCTGCCAGCTGCAGACAGAGCCCTGTCGGTCAGCAGTGATGGCAGCACCACGTCAGCTGGGAGGTTCAGCTTGCCGCTGCCTTCTGCTGGCGCTGCAGCAGGCACTGCTGTGCCAGTTATTGCAGTAACTTCCACCATGACCTCAGCAGGGCTTGAACGGGGCACCTCGTCCAGCTCCACTGCAGAGGCTGTTGAGGAAGCATTTAGGGCAGCAGCGCAGTCCCTAATGCCACCTCTTGGCTACTCTGCTCCAGCAGCAGCAGTGAACCCATCAGCAGCAGCAGCAGCAGCAGACGCAGCGGCACAGGGCGGCTCGTGTTGGGATCATCATGATCATCATCCACCCCAGCTGTCCCCTGCCACGGCTGGAGTAGCAGGTGACAGCAACAGCACTGCAGCAGCAGCAGTTGTAGCAAGCAGTGACGGGAGTGAGGCACCAGTGTCGCTGGCAGCACCGGGTGTCTCCAGCCCTCCTGGCTTCCCGCCCTGGCTGTACATGGGCTGCACAGCAGCAGCAGCAGCAGCAGCCAAGACAGATGTGGGTCACCCCCAGCATGAGAAGCGTTCTGAACTGACAACCCTGCAGCAACAGTCACTTAGCATCAGCACGCAAATGGCACCACACCAGCAGCAGCTGCAGCTGCTGGCTCAGGGAGAGGGCGAACAAGGACAGCAGCAGCAAACAGAGGGCACACCCGGGTACCTGATGTCAGGAAGCCAGGCTGGCAGCAGCTCTGCAGGCGCAGCAGCTTTCAAAGCACACCCCTCGCAGCCACAGCCACAGCCACAGCCACAGCCACAGCTGCAGTACAAGCTGCTGCTGCGCAACGCTTCCCCTGGCTGGTACACAGCTGAGTATGTGCCCTTGGCACCTGAGACAGCAGCCCAGGCAGGCCCACCCCCGGCTGCTGCAGTTACTGCAGGTGGAGCAGGATTAGGGGCAGACAGCAGTGAGGAGAGAGGGGAGCTTAGGGTGCAGGATACAGGCAGCCTGCCGAGCAGTGGTGGCCGCGCGAGCTATGCAGCTGGGAAACCAGAGGATGAACACTCCAGCAGCCAGACAGGCAGCAGCCACGGCCTGCACAGTGCACTGTGTGCTGGTTCGGACATGGCAGCCTTCCTGCAGCTCTTCCCTAAAAGGTGTGCAGGTGGTGTAGGTGGCAAAGTGTAGCATTTGCTAGCACTCAGTGCTAGCAGGCTGGATGGGGCAATGTCCATGCAGTTGAGTCGCAGCGTTCAGCAGCAAAGGCAGCATCTTGTTCCAAAGTGCTTCAAGCAAGTTGCGATGTAGGACATGCACAAGGACATGCATGAGGAGGCTGGAATGCCATGAGCCCCAGCGGCAGGCCTCGCAGTCAGGCTACTACTAGCGTGACTGGAGGCCTACTACTAGTAGTAGAGAGCATGGGCTCGATGGTCGACCTGCAGCACTGCCTTTGTGTGTGACATCTCGGCACATGTGGCTGTTGCACAGTGCTGCCGTCACCGTTGGGTCTGAAGTTGGCACCCTACACCCCAAATTGAACTAGGGCCCTGAAAGGCCAGCTGTTGCCCCTGGTGCTGCTGCAGCTTGACATAAGTGCCATGCCGGTGCCCTGTCACTTCTCCACCAATGCTGTCTTGCAGTCTGCAGAGCCAACTGGAGCCCTACCTGTCAACTAAGCCAGGCACAGGCCCACTGCTTTCCCAGGTGCAGCTGGACAGTGGCCGCCCTGTCACCCTGTGGCTCAGTGACAGGACATCAGTCCAGCTGGACACTGACGTCACACTCACTGATGCCCTGCAGCACCTGGTCACACTGCAGCAGCAGTGGTCCAGCAGCTCTCAGCACAGCAGGGCAAGCTCTGTACATGTGCAGCTGACAGAACAGCCTAAGGGCTATGCAGGCGCCGGGGGTAGTGCAGTAGACAGACCACCAGTGGGTACAGTGCGTGGTGAGGCTGCAGGTGCTGCCAATGGGGATAGTGTCAGCACCCAAAGGCAGACCAGCAGCAGCAGCAGCAGCGCCAGCAGCAGCAGCAGCAGCAGCACTGGCACGGGCTTTGAGGAAACCTTGGCCTCTGCAGCCCCACACGCCATTGCTCCATTAGGAGATGCTGATGTCGCCAGTCAAGATGCAGCGGCGGCGCTTGGTGCAGCTAGAAATGGGCACCACTACAGCATGTGTGCATCTTTGCGAAGCCATCAGCCACTGCGGCAGCTGCTGGCAGCAGCAGTGGTAGCAGCAACAGCAGCAGCAACCCCAGGCATGCTGAAGACAGCACATTGCTTGCAGCTGCGGGATTGTTCGACTCAGATGGGTGCATGGGGGTGCCCGGCAGCTGTCACCGTGTGTGTTGTGTGCAGGGTGCTGCTGGTGGTGTGTGTGGTGTGACGTACTGCCTGCAGGCTGCTGTGCCTGGTGCTGCTGCGGGGCTGGGGGATGTGCTGAGCGGCATGAAGGCCAGCCTCAGCCTGGAGGGGGGCCTGGACAGGTGAGGGGCACAGGGGGCACAGGGGGCATTGCAGTACTGTTGCAGCAGGGTGGCTGCTCACGTACTTCAAAAATGGCCTCAGGCTGTGCTACGCCAACCCAGTTTGCTTTGCTCTGGTATCCTCCTGTTCTGTCCTTGTCCCCAGGCCTCGCTCTCTGCTGGTGCTGGGTCGTCCTGGTGTTGGCAAGACCTGCCTGCTGCGTGACATGTGCCGGCTGATGAGCAGCAGTACAGCTCAGGGGGGACTGGGGCTGCACGTCATGCTGCTGGACACAACAGGAGCAGTGGCAGGTGGGTTCGGACCTGGGTTGTTTGCGCACATGCGACAAACACTCCAAGCCGTCAATATGCTGACAAGGCCGGCAGCCAATACACAGCAAGGTATCCCCAGTCCCACCAATGGGGCGATTGAGTCACTGTACGTGAAGTCTCAGCAAGTGTAGTGAGTGCCACATTGAACGGTTCAAGGGTGTGGTGCTGCTGGGCCCAACCCAAGGCTTGCCATGCAACCACAGTTGCCTCACGTTCAAGGTGGACATGGCTTTGGTGGCATCAGTGCGAAATATCTGCATGCCATGCATCACGGTGACCGCATGTGTGTGAGTCTGGAGCTTGTGTGTTCATTTGCAGGCATGTACCCTGGTCACCCTACATCCCACATCGCTGGCACACGGTGCATTCCAGTGCCAAGCAGAGAGCAGCAGCCTCAACTGATGCTGCAGGCTGCACTCAACCACAGACCAGACGTGCTGGTGGTTGGGGAGCTGTACACACCACAGGAGGTGGCTGCAGCGGTGCACATCACATGCAGCTGCAATGTGCTACTGATAGCAGGTGCAGCTGCCCCCAGCCTCAGCACACTACTGCAGGACAGCACACTATGCCAGCTGGCGGGCTTTGAAATGGGTCCAATTGCAACGCCCAACCACGACCCCTATGGAATGGTGAGTGTGTCTTGAGGTGGTCCGCACCATTTATCTCACAGGGACTGGTTGGCCCTGACGCGTGAAGTGGCATATGCAAGGGCTTTTGCTGCACATGTTCTCCACTGCACTGTACTGCAGTGCTGCACAGTTTTCAGTTTCCATGCTGAGCCTGCTGTTTGCTGGCCTCCATGCTGGGGTTGGCTAAGCTTTGATTGCAAGTCTCCCCTTGAATTGAACAGGCTGCAGATAATTTTCACTGACCGGACTGAGTCACTAAGCGGGATTCTGATTGCCTGCATGTAGGTACAGCCTTTCAGCGAAGTCACACACAGCAGCTGCTGTGCGGGCTTGCACAGGGTGCGGCACACGCCTTTCAGTGCCGCAGTGGCAGTCCACGGCATGGACAGGTGGGTGGGGCCACAAGCACGCTGCTTCGGCCACATTGCAGCTGCTTGGCCTGATTGTGAGTGTTAGAGAGGCACATAACTGCATGGTTTGATTTGCCAGGCACGTGGCTCCTCACGGCTGAATGCAGTGCGGGTGTGAAGGCATACAGACTGACGGCAGTGAAGCCAAAGTGCATTGTACCATGTGAAATGCATTCAGACTGACTGCGAGTGTGTTGACTGTCCTGTCCTTGCTCCCAAGGTGGGACATGCATCTGGACCTCCAGGCCAGCACTGATGAGCTTGCCATGCAGTTGAGGAGCTACGGACCCCCTGACAGCAAAACAGCAGCCACTGACATCAACACCCACGCACAGAGCCGTAGCAGGGATACAGACGGCTGCTTGGTGGTGAACCTTGGGTCTGCAGCCCTGGATGCAGCCATGGTGTATGCTGCTGCGCTGCCAATCGCTGCAGCTCTTGCCGCTGCAGAGACAGGGCCTGCGGCGTGATCGTGATTGTGCAGGAGTTGCTAGCGGTGGTTCAGTTGGGTTGACATGGTTTCTTGTTTCAGGACCTGAAAGGTTTACATGGAATGCACTCTGCTCATGTTGTTCATTGCCACTTTTGTATTGCAGCTGGCTGTCACAAGGTGGCCATGCCATGCGAAGCTCCCACAAGATTCATAGTGCCAAGCAGTGTGCACGATCCAAAGACATTGATGTTCACACACTGGTACACATGCCAGAGCAGTCTATCAGCCAGCAACTCATACGTGCGTCAGCAAACACACAAGCACCATTGTGCCACGCAAGCATGCATGCCGCATGATTCAGTAGGCAACATAAGGAGGTTATATGACAAGGTTTGGGCCTTGCGCCCGCCTTGAGGGAACTACGAGGCGTAGGGGCATAACACCCGAGAACCCAAGGGCCAAAGTTCTTGATCACACTGACAGAGTCACTCTTGAGGCGTCAACAACCAAGCAGCAGATACATATCCGGCCTGACCAGGCATGCACGTTCAGCAACCCGTTTTTCATGTTGTGTATGCAGACAGCACGATGTGCCAGTCCAAGACAGACCATGTGCAGCCCAAGCCTTCAGTTGCTGCAACGTCGTGCCATGCAAGATGTAACCACTCTGGCCCCAGCGCCGACACTGCTAGAACAGTATGGCCGAACACATGTATGCTGGGCCTCAGCCATTGGGCACAATGTGAGCCACCTTCCGTCAATGCAGTGTTTGCAGACCAACAGTCACCAACCCACACAGCCACACTCGAGATGACAGCCTGCAGCAACACAACACCCAACACCATGCAATCATACCAGCTGCACAATCAGGTGACCGGGATCAGACGCTCACATGCCCATGCTGCCGCATAAGCCTCCACCAAACTCAATAGGTGGGTGTGCCCCCACCTTGCGCAACATCACACCCACACAAACACACAGGTGTGTACCACCCCCTCCTCCTCTACTCAGCTGCCAGTGGCACCCGCCTGCAAAACCCTTGGTTGGTGGGTATGAAGGTGAGAGCCCCACTCCTGGCATCCCCTTCCTTCACAACATCACTAAGAGGCCCTGCCACAGCTGGCGCTGCTACAGCATCCAACGCAGCAAAGTGGCCGCGGCGGGAGGATTTACCCCTTGCTGAACCCTCACCCGGCCGCCGACACTCTGCACACCCTGGTTGACAGGCCAGGACGCTGCTGTTCTGCACGTGCAGAATCATAGGGGCTGCGTGATGCCTGTCTAATGTGTCCAAATCTGCCAACAGCTCGAGTAGTGCTGGGGCAGTGATGTGCGCGGACGACCCAATTA
The DNA here is from genome assembly GCA_007449985.2 of Desmodesmus armatus. NCBI lineage: Eukaryota > Viridiplantae > Chlorophyta > Chlorophyceae > Sphaeropleales > Scenedesmaceae > Desmodesmus > Desmodesmus armatus. The sequence continues at coordinate 281,952 of VIIQ02000562.1, forward strand.
ACAGCAACGCGTGCGTGGGCAGACCAGCCACTGCTGAGGCCAGGCCTGCGCTGTCACCTGTGCGCTGCTGCCTCCTGTGTGGCAGCATAGCACCAGACACCCCGCCCTTGGGGACAACAAAGGTGGTAGTGCTGTTGTCTGCAAACTGCAGCTGCAGACTGCCTGGCACCTTCTGGATCCGCTGGTGCTTGCTGCTGCTGCTTGAGGTGATATAGTAGGCGTGGTCGTGCAGTAGAGACAAGTTGTGTAGCTTCTCAAGGCGTATACGGCGCAGTAAGGTGGGCTGGGTCTGGAGGTGCTGCTGCCAGCAGGCGCACACCCTTTTCAGGCTCAACAGCCACCCCAGGGACGATCTGAAAGGCCACAATGCAGTATAGTCGCTGTCTGGGGCGGGAAATGCCGCAACAACTTTATCCAGAATGATGAGCTGCACCGAGAGTGGCAGGTAAGGCAGGGAGCCTTCTGCTGAAGTCTGCTGCTGCTGTTGGGCCCGGCGTCTAGTTTGCATGTTGTTGGGCACCAACGAAGTGTACAAGAACGAGATCAGAGATTGTGGGTTTGTCCGAATGCTGGTGGGCTGAAGATATGAAGGGGGTGGAACGGACTGAGATCAGTGCTGCTGTCAACGGTCTTGAGAGTCTCTGGTTTCATGCCTGGACCAGCTCGGACAGGGCACATTTTGCACATGGTCACACTGGAGCGTATATTGCGCCCTCTCCAGCGCGGGTTCAACTTTTCCATGGTTACTGGGAGTCAAATTTTCCAGCCATTGCGGGCAGATTAAACGCATAAGCGCACAATAAAGTAGAAGCAATAAGTGCGTGAAAAGAGACACTTGTGTCCGTTCAAGTTAGGGCCTGATCCACCAGCCTTGTCGGGCCGGTGTCTTTCAACTCACCCCGTCATCCCGGCAACCGGTTTGCGGCAGCTGCAGCTTGCTGTCACTCGTTGTTCGATTGTTACGCTGTATGGCCATGGCACACACGAGATGTTGCTGACCGTGTTTATTGTCTTGCAACAATGAATCGCGCACTCTTGCTGGCGGTGACGTTCGTGATTGCGATCAGCACTGCACAGGCCTCCCTTGAAGCCTCTTTGGGAGCTGCTGCTGTATCATCAGCTGTAAAACACTTTAAGGCAGCTGTGCCATCTACTGCCGATGCGTCAATCGTGCGGGCAGCAGATGGGCCCAGCACCTCACTGGTGATTCAGGAGGAGAAGGCGGGGCTGGGGCAGGCTGTGCCCATGCAGGACATGGCCATCGCAGCTAAAGACTACCTGGACACGGTTTTCAAGGGCCAGCCTGAAGCCCTGCAAAGGGTTCAGACAGCATATGAGCAGGAGGCAAGCCAGGGCCTCACAGGTGAGCACCTACGCAGCTTCTCACAGAACCATGAACAGCGGACACCCACTGGACCAATGTTCATGCACCAGCATGCTTGTTGTTGTGTGCTTCGCAGATGCCTGGCGGTATGCAGACGTGGTGCCTACACCGCGTCAAGCAGCCACTGGCATGATGCGCAGCAGGTCTGCCAGTGCTGCAAGCTGTGAGGTTTGCCAGGACTTGAATGCACTGTATGAAGCAGACCTGCCACAGTTTCAGTCGCGCATGGAAGGTGAGAACTGTGCTGCTGGCTTGCATGTCAAACTGTTGATACAGGGTCCAACGGCACGCTCCCTTTGCTACTTGAGTTCATCAAGTTGTTGGCCCGGCTTAGGTTAAGCCTAACAGAGAGGGACTTTGAGCACGATGGGCTATATAGCTGCCTGGCTTCACTGCAGTTGCAGCAGGATGACAGGGCCATGCAGCTGATGGATCTGGATAACCAAAGACTTGACGCATCAACAGTTGGTGCTAGAGCATTGTCAGAAGCCCCTGTACATGTGTCCTGCTGGCATATTGCAACTCAATTGATGCAGAGCTGGTGGTTAGCAGGGGCTACCCACTGGAGCGACATGCAGTTGTGACGCCAGATGGCTATGAGCTGGTGCTGTTCAGGATACCTCACGGGGCACAAAGGTGAACTTGTCAGTGTTCAGCCCGGCTGCTTCCTCTGCCTTGTCGGCACCCAGCATGTCTTGCATGGCAACTTGTGCTCTGCTCCCGCACTCTCAATCATGTGGGAAGCCTCGGGTCAGGGTCAGGCCTACCAGGCTGCTGCATCCTGCTAGGCTAACACCCCTGTTGATGCATGCTGGCCAGCACAGTCACCCATGGCCACCAACAGAGCAGCTGGAAGCTGGCAGCCTGCTGGTGGCCGGGGCTGACTTTCAACGCTGCTGATCATGACAGGAGAGCCTGGACCGTCTTTGGAAGCACCTGCAGCCTCTGACATCAACACCGACGCACTGCACCCTGCTAGCAGTGCAGCTATAGGACAGATCGAAGATGTTGCTGTAACGCAGATCGAGCATCATGCTGACCGCAATGTTTGTGCTGCATGCAGGCATACCCAGCCTGGGAACAAGCCAGTGGTGCTGCTGCACCATGGCATCACCCTCTCATCAGACGCCTTTGTGCTGTACGGCAAGGATGAGAGCCTAGGCTTCATCTTGGCAGATGCAGGTGAGGCGGGAAATTCGGTTTCAACAATACAGACCCTCACCCAGGGCATGGTGGCCCCGGGGGGCAGGGGGCAGCAGCTGCTTCTTATGTGACCGCCAGTCCCTAGTGGGGCTGCTGTGTCTGCACCGTGCAGCGACTGTTCGGTGTAACCCTGATCTGTGTCACTGCTCGCAGGCTTCGATGTGTGGATAGCAAACCAGCGGGGCAACACTTACTCCCGCCGCAATGTGAACGGGCTGTACCCCTACCAGCCTGAGTTCTGGCACTTCTCCATCGACACCCTGGCCCAGCTGGACCTGCCCACCCAAGTGGACTATGTGCTACAGACAACAGGAGCCAGCAAGATCGGCTACGTAGGACACTCACAGGTACAGTCCAGAGCCGCTGTTGTGCCAGTGTGCGTGCACTTTGCCAGCTTTCAATCAGCCCCCTGGATACTCCTGCCCAACCCCACTTGCAAGATGTAGTCACCAGGTGCTGTCACTACTAATACCCATACCATGATGGTGGCAGTGTCATTTGTATGCTTGTCAAGCTATCAACAGAGGTTTGTCTAGCAGCTGCCCTCAGGGCCTGCTGTTTCAAGCAGTGACTCCGGCACGCAAGGGCTTGTTGTCCAACCAGTGGATCATGACACGTGTTTGTTCTGTCTGCAGGGCAACCTGCTGGTCAACCTGTTGTGCTCTTCCAAGCCCGAATACAACAGCAAGTTCAGTGTGCTGGCAGAGATGGCACCAGTCTTCTTTGTGCAGCACATGCAGCAGTCGTACCTCAGCATTGGGGCCGCTCTAAGAATGGACGAGGTAAGGCTGCAACCCGCCCAGATTTGGCAAAAGCGTGTCTCTGTTAGCTCAGCATGTCTGCGCGGGCCCTACTGCTAGCATCTCGAGGGTAGTGCTCTCTGAAGTTGTCCTCATTTCCATCCCAGCGCCATTGCTGTCGCTAGCCTAGTAGGCTACTCGACAGGGTCGAGCGGTGGCTGGCGTGCAGCGTGAGGGAACACGTACTGTATGCACAGGGCCTGTGGCCACTCCCACAAGTGCTAGCACAATGCGCTCCTGACATTGGTGCAAACTGCGTCAGCACAAGCTGCCTACCAGCAGGTGCAAAATTTCGAAGCAAATTCGCCTCCGCCCCCTGCCGTGTTTGCTGCTGCAGATGCTGTACCTGCTGCGCATTGGTGAGTTCCTTCCTAATCGCCTCACAGCCCCTTTCCTGGGTACCCTCTGCAAAAGCTGGCCCCTTGATGAGGTGTGTGCGGCCTCCATCAGCTTCTTCTTCTTTGGCTCGTCACAACGCATCAGAGCGCAGGATTACAAAGGTGGGCGCCATGTGGTGCAGCACACCCTGAGACTGCTGGTGGCTCTCATGCTGGCCTCTCATCTCAGATAGTAGTACTGTCTTGATGTTCTTTGGCTGCGCTACAATCTGAACGCCACCCCCCTCACGTGGGCTCACATGGGCATGTCAGCATGTGCAATGCAGTACTGCAATTGTGTGCCTGTGTGGTGACGAGAGCAGTACATCATGTACTGCCATGATGGCAGACTGCTTCCCTGGCTTCAAGGTGCTGTCATGTTGCAAAGTGCCTGTTTTAGCAACCACACAAACAGCAGTACCCCTTACCAAGCCTTGCGACGCAGCACCTAGCCCTGTTGCGTGTGCGTGCTGCTGCAGAGATTACCCGCACCTGGCCGTCATCTGTGTGCTCGAGGAACATGGTGCATTGGAGCCAGGTGCGCAGCTGCAGCCTGCAGTGCAGCCTTCAGCATGCCATGTACTGCAACCTGTCGCTTTCAGCATGCCATGCTGCATGATGAACTTCACTGTCTTCTGGTCCCTGTCACGGGACAGGGATTAGGGTTTAGGGAACGTTTACCTAACCCTCCACCCCCGGGCCCGTCCTGTGCTGAAACCTGCCAGCTGGCGTGCGACCTCGCACCAAGCTGCGGGTCATGCCGACAGTCAGCTGTTACCCATGCGCCAGCATGTTACCCTGCTGGCCAGCAGCAGGCTTTGTGTAGGCTGCTGCCTGTGCACGGCACGGTGTATCATGCTGCAGTGGGTGCCATCACTGAGTGATCCAAGCTTGGCTGGCAAGCTTCCTTTGGAGAACACACCCATTCAAAGAGTGTGCTATCAGTGCCATACTGTACCTGCCACTTGAATTTCCTGGCTGTGGCATGTTTGCCATGACACTGTCATACTAGTATGGCATACTCATGCTTGAACAGCCAGCTCAATACGCTGGCTGCCACATGCACACTGTGTGAAGCCCCCCTCATCCACAGTGGTGCTGTGTGTGTTGCTGCTGCTTGCCCACAGAACTTGCGTGCAGCAGACAACGAATTCCGCTACTATGACTTTGGCAACACCTGCAACACCACTGGACTGACAGGGCTGCTGTGAGTGTGTTGCGCAGTTCCTGACTGATCCCACCGTGGGATGTATAGTGACTATACAATCCTGGGTTTACGACATGGTGCCTCAAACAATGCCTGTATCTCCCAGCTGAGTTTTTCAACCCTGTAGCCGTGTGCCTCATGGGTGTGACTGGCATCAAAGGCTGTGCTTGCACAAACATGCATGGATTGCAGTTGTCTACAAATCCCTGCCCAGTTGGCAACCCAGTGAGCGTGGTGCTGCACCGCGTGCTTGCTGCAGGCGCGGCATCATCCCAGGTGCTGCATTCCGTGAGAGCTGCAACCAGCTGCAGTACGGCACCACGCGGCCACCCGCTTACGACCTCAGCAGGGTGACAGCACCCACTGTGTACTTCCTGGGAGGCAAAGACTGTGAGTCACTCAACCCTGAACCCTAGAGAGGTTGTGCATCCACCGTTGCACATGCCCAATTGGGCATGCAAGGCTTGCAAGCTGCAGTGTACCTGGGCCTGCTCCAGTTGCATCTACATCAGCCCCACACCAGCCATGTGCCTGTATGCAAGCCTTGGGAGTTGCTCAGCACCATCACATGAGCCGTACATGTGTGTTGGTTGTTGCTGCAGCGATGAGTCGGCCACAGGACATCTTGGAGCAGCAGCGACGCATTGGCACCGCCAACAAGGGGCAATTTGTGTACCCTGACTATGGTCACATGGACTTTGTCTGGTAAGCATCGTCGGGACGTGAGCTAGAGCCGCTTGGCCACCAGGCAGCTTGCAGCCAGGTGTTGATTACAAGGAGCCACTGCACTCACAACGCGATCAGATGGCAGTAGTATCAATGACACCATTGAGGGCCTTCCCTGCACAGCCAACCCACGAACAGCAGTCAACACAAGGTCGTCTGCACCTCAGCAATCACTAGACATGGTTGAGCCAGCAACCTCATGGACACTTGCTGACATATGTCACGACACACAGCGAACAGAGCTGACAGAGCCATCATGCAGCTAGCCGTGTACACACATGCGGCACCACTGACCAGCCCCTGCCCCGTCTGTGTGCAGGGACCGTGGTATGGCTGCGTCAAGTGACATCATTGAAACCCTGTACAAGTATGCACCATGACCAATGAGAATGGGGCTGCTGAGCGATAGGTGCAAAGCATAGGCTTGCAGCCCCAAGAGCAGACAGCCTTCGTACGCCGTGACCACAACTTGGGCAGAACATTTGCTGTTCGTTTTGGTGACCATGTTCGTGCACACATGAATGTTTGGCGCGTCATGCAACTGACCTGAAGTTCGGTTGAACAACAATGTACAGCACACACCATTGGCTTGCGACTGCAAGCTTGATAATAACAATCCAGGGCGTGATGCCAGCTTCCTGTCAAACTCCCTGGCAGTTGCAGGGCATGAGACCAGCTTCCTTTCAAGCACACACGCTCCTTCCCAAACTAGAAGGACAGGTGACAGCATCCCCGCATCAGACGGAGTGCAACAAGTCCTGCACCTGTTGTACACATGTACAGCTGTAACAAAACAGTGTGTATGCCTCGCACGATGCACGCCGTCTGGCAGACTAAAGCCGCGCACATGGGCCAGCACCGGGCAGAACTTATGCAGGCAGCAAATAAGTTGCAAACTGGGCAACACCACAGCACCAGGCCAGCACAGGGCAGCCCGACAGTGAGGCCTGTCAGAATGGCAAATCCATGTACCCACTGCGTGCTGACATGGGTTCATAGTAGTAGCCTAGCTGCCAGTCCAACAAGTCAGCATCCTCCGCTCTCTGCCTCACATTCTCCTGCGTCTGCGACAGCTGGCGCGCTGTAGCATTGCAGCACCGCTGCAGCAGCTGCTGCCATGGCTGCTCCGCATCCCGTGCTAACTTGCGGAACTTGTTGCTGCCTCCCTTGCTCTCCTCCCAAAGGCCCATTTGCATGGGATTGACGGCTAGGGTTCGCTCCTCCTGCAGCTGAAGCTGAAGCTGCTGTGCGTCTAGACCGTAAGGCTCTGCAAGCAGCTGGTGCTGGACCAACTGTGCTGACTGCTGCTGCAGGAAGTGCACTTTGAGCGCCATGCAGCACACCAAACTGGCAAAGGCGTCCGCTGTTGCGTACTGCAGCTGCTCGGGTGTCAGCGGCGTGCGCGCCCAGTTTGACTGAGTGACTTTGCGCTTCTTGACCAGAGAGTAGGCGGTCAAGTGCTGCAGCAGGCCTGCAGCAGTGCGACGACAACATGCAGGAGCAGTGAGGACATGTGCAGGCATAAGCCAGTACTGCCGCATACAGGCGCTGATGATATGGGTCAGCACGATGATGGTGGGTTGGTTGCATGCCAACATGCGCTTACATCAAGTACTCCCGCCCTAGCGCAACTGTCTACATGAAAAAAAACCCTGACTGAGGCACTCCCCGAGCCAAACGTCACGGTACCAACATTAGTACTGCAGTGAGCGGAACTGCTGCCCAAAGTTCTGCAGCCGTACTGATGCGTTGCACGCGACCAGCTGACTAGCGCACGCACCTGCGAGACCCCACTGCTCCCGCTTGTGGAAGGTTTTGATGCCCAGCAGCTGCTTGGCCCGCTCGTCCCTGCGCACGGCATCACTGGCGGGCCTGTGCACGCCACAGGCACTGGCCAGAAGGTGCAGGTCCAACATGCCTGCAGGTTGGAAGGCTACACTGCTGTAGTCCCTCTGCAGGTCGTGAATGTCGCATGCGATGCCCATGCCCACCTGCAAGTATGAAACGAAACTGGCACTGAGCGTGCAGCAGCCAAGTAGCCGCCTGCAGGGCTCCATCAGTTCTCCACAAATGACTAGGCTTGGTATTACTAGCGCAAGGCACAGGCTTGTGCTGAGGTACACATGTCACCGCAGGCTGAATGCCTGAACCGCCAGGCCAGTAGGTGAACCAGCAGGTCAGTTGCACAGACTCTGAGGGATGACACTGTCGATCACACATATATGTAAGTAAGCAATGCCAAGGGGCGCTGGTGTGACAGAAAGGCACTCCAGTGGGCAGGGGGTGCCATGGCCTGTGTGGCCGGCCAGCATGCCAGCTGCTGCCGCGCACCTTGATGATGTTGGGGTGCTCCAGCAGCTCCAGCAACCGTTTGTTGTTGAACCCTAGCGACGACAGCTGCAGCAGCAGGCACACCGGCTGCATGCAGGGCAGGGCAGCAACACACAAGGTGCAGAGTTGGCCCTTTATAAGGAGCAGCTCACTTCCAGGTGGCAAAAGTACTGCTGCAGCTTTGGCACTGGCTGCAGCAAGTGTCAAGCACCATGACACCGCGCACACACTGCTGTGTATTCAGCCGCTCGGACCGCCTTCCCATTCAAATGACGGCAATCCCACCCACCCCCTGCATGACCTTGACCAGCCACACCAAGGGAACATGCTTGTGCCCGCCATCCCCCAGGCAAAGGAAGGCACACCTCAAAAGATTCACACACGTGCTGACCTGCCTATTGGCCCATTCCCTGCCTCCCACCCAGCTCTGCCTCCCACCCAGCTTTGAGCTGCGATGATGGTGAAGCGTTTGACAGATGACTGACACAGCATACACCGCTGCAGGCAGTACTCACCCACGTTTGGTTGGGCTTATGGTAGCACAATTGCAGGAGAGCCACCTGATCATGCCTAGTCGTGGAGGTGCCATCAGGCCTCTTGACCCAGACCACGGGTGTCTCTGAATCAAAGCCCAGCATGATGGGCCGGCTGGAGGCATCAGCAGCCTTCAAAAGCTCTGTCAACCAGGCAGTTGCCTCACGGTCGTTTTGTGCAAACCTGTAATTCATGGCCAGAACAGGCACCCCATGAGATAGACAGCTCACCTGGTGGTCGCACTGGATTCTTGATTGAGCTGGTGGTGGTGGTGGTGGTGGTGGTGGTGTGATTGGGTGTTGGGGGAAGCAACCAGCTGGGGAGCAACAACTAGTACTGCAGGTGGGGCAGCTGCCCCACATGAGTGAGGATGTGTGATGCCCTGTGTGCTTACCTGACCTCCCCATCAAAACGCAAGTCTCCTCTGCTGCTGCCCTCTGCTGCTGGCTTGGCATAGTTGCTGACAATGACATCCTCTGCTGGGAGTTTGATCGGCCTCCTGGGCACCTGAGGCGCCTTGGTGTAGGGGGTGCCCTTGGGTTTGGCCTCTGCAGGTGCTGGGCTGCTGGTGGGGCGCTGCCTCTGCTGCTGCTTGACGTCCTGAAGCTTTGCTGGGGCTGATTTAGGCAAGCTGGGCTTGGCTGTAGGAACTTTGGGCTGTTTGGAGCCTGGCTTTGTGTTGGTGGGTTGGCCAGGAATGGGTCCGCGCTGCAACATGACAAATTAGTGGGGGGGGGGGGGGCTTAGACTGTGCAGGCACAAAACCTATATAGACAGAGAGGGGAGATTTTGCCACGGTAACTGTGCCAAAGGACAGAGACAGACAACCGAGTGCAAGTTGTAGATCCAAGGAACAAGAAGATTAGAACTCAATGTGACAAGGACAAGGAACAGTCACATTGAGCGTTCTGACCCATACTAAGCATGCTGCACACATCCATATCCCGTTCCCGTGCTAAAACCTGACTTGGCAAATAACATTACTAGTGAGGTTTGAAGTGTCAACAGAAGCACGGCTTAGCAACATCCATGGTTATGATCGACAATGTTTTGACTTAGCTGGCTGATCATAGCCAAGATACTCGTGTTCGCTCCACAGCCAGCAAAATGCAGGAATGGCAGCAGAACAAGAAAAAGAATGGGTGCCAGATAGAGTTTGACGAAGTTGACGGCCAACAAGTGTATAGAAGCCTGTACTTAGACACGCTGGGGGCTGATGCAAGGTAGGGCCAGTCAGCCAGGTTACATGCAGACTTGCTGCTGTACTCGTGCATTGCGTCACATTGAGGGCACGCTTATCAGGCAGTATCTGCCTGGTGCTAAGCTCACAAGCTGCACCCAAGGTTTTTTTGTTTGACTTTTGTTTGCATGCCTCTCACTTCTTGCAGACGCAGCCCCAGCCCTGTCGAGCGTCACTTCAAGGCAACACAGCAACAGCGACCCAGCAGCTGCTGTGAGGGCTACCTCCACGGCCCACTCAGCACAGCAGGCATACATGGCGCCAGTCCCACCCACCACAGCCTCACAAAGCAGAAGCAGCTGCTGCTGGAAGCAGCTGCAGACCTGTCCTCCCCAGCTGATGTCACCAGAAGTAGCACAGGGACTAGCACTGCAGTTCCCAGGCCAAACCTGCTGGGGCAATTTGAACGGGACCCAGGCATGCGGCCCAAGGTTCTCATCAAGGCCAGCACCAACAGGCCTGACCTGACTCATACCACAGCAGACATTGATGGGGCACAGCCTCACCCCAAGGATGTCTGCCACAGACCCCGTGACACCAACCCGCTCAGCCCGCAGTACACCTTGGCAACTGGCAGGTGCGCAGTGTCGCAGTGCTGAGGGTGCTGTGGGTGTTGCGTGCATCTCTGCAGCAGCTACAGTTGTCAACTGCTTTATTAACCCGCAGCTGTGCATACGGTGTTGAAGGGTGCGAGTGAGTATTCAAGGCAAGGCATCTGGTGCAGCTTAAATATTTTTGCAGCTGTCTTGGAGGCACAGTCTTATCGTTTCAAGCTTGCTGTTATAAGAAATGGCTGCAGTTTTTGTCCTTGTCTTGGTGCAGTGGGCTGCTGCAGTTCCCCAATGGGCCGATCCCGCCCGACAAGTTGCTGCGCAACACTCTGGATGTGACAGACATACCAGGTGCAGTCATGAGGCCCAAGACACCTGCAGCCAGGGTGGCGGCAGCCAAGGCAGCAGCAGTGGCGGCAGGACGGGCTGCTGGAGCCTGCAGCAGCACCAGCCCTGGCAGCAGCAGACCGGGCTTGTTGGATGTCACAGACATTGAGGGAGCAAGCTCTGCCTGGCGGCCAGCAAACAGGTGGGTTGGTCATCAGCACGGCCTGTGACACGTTGGCGGGTTGCGTTCACAGAAGATACTGTGCTGCTCGGTAATGTGCGTGCACATGCACCCAGCAATGTATCAACCACCATCATGGGCTGGTAAAGCAGCAGTGAGCTAGCAGAAAGTCAGCATCTGGCGTCCAACTCATGCAAATAGCCTGCGCAGTGCAAGCCTCGGCTGTTGACTGAAGTGTGGCTGCTCAATTCATGCCCGCCCTGCAATGTGTGTTTGCTCGCACCGTGTCATGATGGCAGGCGGCACGCTGGCGTGTCAGGGCATGACAGCTGCCTCAATGTCTCAGACATCAACGCCTATATGGCCCGCTTCAGGCCTGCGCCACGCAACTCAGCCGAGTACAAGGGACACCCCCAGGGCCCTCGCGCTCCCTCACCCATACGGCCCCGCTCCAACCCAGCTATAATGGACAACTCTCTGCGCAAGTTTGACATAGAGGGCACAAGGTGCGTCTGCTGCTTGGGCCCAGTGCTGCTGCTGTTGAATTTCATGGGACGTTGCCGGCGGCCAGCCTGCCTCTATCGGTAACACACACCTGTGGCACACTGTCCTTGGAAGCTGCCCTTGGCAAAACCTTGCGCCATAAGATAGCTTGACGCAAGCTGTCTATCGGCGCCAGGTTTGCCAGCCCATCTGTCACCATTTGATGCAGTGCAGACCACGACGGAAGCTGCACAGCGTCTCATCATGATGCCAATGTTGGTGTAATGCAGCGTGCGCCTTGCGCCCCGAGCCACACACACCACCTGCCTGGACGTGGCGGATATTGACGGCACTCATCCTACCAGCAAGGATAGGGCTCAGCTGTATGCAGCACGCAAGGGCGCCGCAGCAGCGACGTCAGCACAGCAAGCAGCGGTTGAAGGGGTGCTGAGCGAGCTGCAGCTGAAGCCAAGGGAGCTGCTGCTGTTGTGGAATGAGTGCAGCACGCGAGACCGCGACCGCAGCGGGCTGCTGACAGGTGGGTGTTCTGAGGCAACATACTCAGCAGAACAACCCGTCGTATTCTTGCCAAAATGAGTCAACAGTGCACTCCTGTCTCCCTTGACCATTGCAGCTCGTCACCACCCAGCCCTTGGCCTGGGCTGTTGTCAGCTTATACATTTGGTGCTGGCATACTACAGTCAAGACTCACCAGCAGGGGAGCTTCTGCTGTTACTGACGGCAATGCACAACATGTGTGTTGTCTGTGTGAGTGCAGGGCAGGAGCTGCTGCAGGCCATGCAGCAGGTGCAGGTGCAGCTGTCAACAGTGGATGCCCAGCGCCTCACCTCAGCCCTGCAGCGCAGCAACAGCAGCCTGCTCAACTACAAGAAGCTCACTCGCCAGTTGAAAGGCCGTATGTCACGGCCAGCCTCAGCACTGGCGGCACCAGTGGCAGGGGCAACAGCAGCTGAGCCACCACAACAGCATGTTGGTGTAGGCCCGCAGCAGCCGCAGCGGCCGCAGTCAGCTGCGCTGGGGTCTGCAAGGCATCCGTCCACTGGCAAGCAAGCGGGTGACACAGCAGACAGCAGTAACACACTAAGCAGCAGTGGCAAGGCCGTCGGCAGCAGCAGCAGGGGTGGCTCTAGGCCCGCCTCTGCGCCGCCTAGACCCTCCCAGCCAGCCAGCTGTGGCAGCTGCTGTTGCGGCGCTGCTGCCACTGCTGTCCTCAGCAGTGCGCAGGAGTGCAGCGCTTGTGCCAAGAGCTGGGGCAGCAGCAACAGGGTGGGCGTGAGTGCGGTCAGCCATTGGTTTGGAGGCAGCAGGCGGGATGCGGCAGCAGCAGCTGAGACGGCCCACTGGCGGCCTGGTCCAGCAGCAGATGCCATCACTAAGGGCTGGGGCCTCAATGGACCTGCACCTTGGGACCCTGATGCCCCATTCTCTGGCAGCATTGGCTCACAGGCCGACAGTGCAGCAGCAGCAGCAGTAGCAGCGGCCTGCGGCAGGGAGGGTGGGCTTGAGGGTGGGTGGGGGGAAGGCAGTCCTGATGTCGTGCCGGCTTGGCTGATTGGTGCAGATGCTGTGTATGGCACCTGCAAGGCTAGCCAGCCGTTTGGCTGCATGTCGACAGCAGCAGCTGAAGGAGGGCAGAGGTCGGGTGAGGCTGGTGATGTGGTGGTGGACCAGCTCATGCCGGCAGAGAGGCACAGCCTGGCAGGGTATGGCCAGCGGCAGAGCTTTGCAGCAACCAAGGCTGCTGCTGACTGCAAGCGGCCTAGTAGTGCGGGGGCACGCTTGTTGGGCCCTGGTGCTCAAGCTGGGCAGCAGCAGCAGCAGCAGCAGCAGCAGCAAAGTCCGTGGGGAGGCAGCAGAGCAGGCAGTCCCAGTAAGCAGCATCAGTTACATCAGCGCCCCATGTCAGCTTGTCAGCCGCACAGACGGTGCATGGAGCTGGCCGCAGGGGGCGCAGGGAGCTGTCGTGTGGGGTTGGCAGAGCAGCGGCGGCTGAGGGAAAGTCAGCAGCAGGACCTGTTGGCAGTGCGCATGCTGATTTGAGAAGGAGGGAGGAGGTTGTTTTTTGAAGGGATATTTCCAACCTGGCTCATGGTTAATAATGTCCAATGTTTGACCAAACGGTCACAGGTGCTTGGAAGAACAGCGTAATGTTGATTTTATCTTTAGTAGGGCACCCTGCCCGGGCGGTTGCCAGCAACGAGGCCAAGACAACTGCAGATCTAAGTGCTGATCACCTTCCCAAGGTTGCCAAACGAGAGCAGGGAAACGCCCGCGGGCAAGCATGAAGATGATACACGCTCAAATAAATGCACAGAAAGCTTCTGTGTCTCGGATCCTGCAGAGCAGCTCTATGCTGAGACAGAGGCCAACTCACCCACTGGCTGCAGCATCCCCTGCTGCGTCACTCCAGACATCCGCATTGGAAGCCCAGACCGAGGTCATCACCAAGTAAGCCACGCTTGAAAGTAATTGATTGGGTGCAACTGGCCCAAGGCATGGAGCGGCCATGCATCGCGGTGCCGGTGTCCAAGGGAAATTGTCACCAGCACCAAGGGGGGGGCACTCAGTAAGATGACAGCACCATCCCACACTTGCTCCTGCAAAATTCAGTATATGTTATATATGCTATAAACATTATATTGGCCTCATTTACAAGGATTCTGGGGGGTTTTGGGGAGGGGGGGTGGGTGGGTGGTCTGGGCCTGTTTGACTTTCTTGCACAGGGTTCAGTAACTTTCTTGTCAGCAGCCCAAATGATGTGGGAAGCGGCTCTTTTAAAAGCGCATACCAAGATCTATCCATTGCGCGTGTCTCCGTAGCCTGCCAACAAATAGTTCGTGTCTTACAGCCGACCATCACCCCACACCACATGGCCAGCAGAGGAAAACGTGCCTCATTTGCTCGACAGCTTATCGAAGGCTTATATTATGAACTTAAAGACTCATAAGAGCTGTATGAACAACGTTGTGTGCAGTGCAGCAAAGGTTTCGGGGCACAGCAGCAGATCACCGATCAGATCAAATGAACAAATGAAGCGTACAGGACCATCTGAAGGCCACCGAATGCGTACATATACTTAACTATTCACATTAAGACACCTGGGGCGTTAAACGCAGGTTTTGGGGTGGGGTGGGGGGGTGGGTGGGTGTCTGGGGCCTGTTTGACTTTCTCGTGATGGTGTCCAGGACTTTCTTGCACGCCCCCCCCCCTGCCAGCACCAGCAAACACATCCACAGACTGAGACTTACCTAGCACAGGCACAACATCAGCAGTAGGCACAGCACTGAAGTGGCACACGTGACTGGCGGATTTCCTGCTGCTGGAGCCAGGATCTCCCCGCAATCAGTCATACAGGCGAAGGCTGAGCAGTTGCAAACCGCCGGCCCTGGGGGCTGGCCAAAGGCCCTGGCGTACGCAGCAGTGTGCCTGCCACTGTGGCTCACCAGCGCAGTGCAGCTTGCTGTTGCAGCCATCACCAAGTGAGTCTCAGGCATTCATCAGGCGCAGTGTGTACTATTGCGTCAAATCCAATGGCATTAGACTCGGTGAGGTGGTGTTGGATGATGCAGCCCGAGCAAAGTCCTTGCGATGTCAGCAGCTGCACAATCCTAGACATCCTGCCAGATGCGCACTGCACATCACAAATGCGGGTGATCTTACCTAGCTGTGTGTCGCATGCTGCGCAGGCCCAGTGACGTGTTCACCCAACCAGATCCAGCGGCCTTCAAGCTGACCCCGCCCTTCCCGCTGCATGAGGAGTACCTCACAGTCAATGGCATCAAGTAAGCCTTGGATTCTGGCATCTTTGAGTGACAATGATTCAGTCAAACTCCTTGCAGCAGCCCTGGTGGACAGTGACCACAACTGCTTTTGGTTCGTCCAGCACATCTGGCATGCCGCACACATCCTTGTGCTTGGCTGTGAGGCCAGGGCCATCACAGGTGCTGGTGCGGCACCCATGTTGCAGGTTGCACGCAGTGTCGCCTGGCCGCCAGCCTGGCAAGCCGTTGATGTTGTTCCTTCATGGCTTCCCTGAGTGCTGGTACAGCTGGCGCCACCAGATGACAGCATTTGCGCAAGACTATGATGTCGTGGCATTTGACATGCGAGGCTACAACACGAGCGACAAGCCAAAGGTCTGCAGAGGTGCTGCGAGCTGGGCTGGCTCAGTTCCCAGAGTCTGGGAATCAGCTGCATTCCCCTGGGAGTGTTGCTTTGGATGCACAGTGTCCACCGGATAGCTGCAACAGCAGTGGGATGAAGCTCAGTGACTCACATCGTTTGAGTAGGCACACAACACAAATACAACACAAATGCAGACACAGCAGCAGGGCCAGCAGCAGGGCCAGCAGCAGGGACAGACGCAGCAACAACTGCAGCAGCAGCAGCAACAGCAGCAGGCAGCAAGCCCCCAGCAGCAGCAGGAGCAGCGACCGCCAGACCAGCCTGAGGGGTCGCCAGGGCAGCAGCAGCAGGAGGACGGGCCTCCTCCGCCTGACCCTACCCAGCCTCTGCCCCCGGGCTCTCCAGCTCATCTTATGAAGCAGCTGCAGGACGAGGTTGGTGCTATGCAGCAGTTGGGCCGCCAGGTGCAGGAGGGTCCCAATGGCCAGGACCCTCTGGTCATGAGGCTCGTCCAACAGACAGCTACCACCAGCTTGGTGCTCAGCAGCCTCCTTGAGCAGCTCCTGCAGCGCTGTGCAATGGTGCAAGGTGACACCCTGATCCTCCAGGACGACACAGACACCCTCAAGCAGAAGCTTGCACAGCTGGAACAGTCTGCAGCTCAGCGGGGCAGCAGCGATCCAACTGTGTCGGTGGCGGTGCTGGAGTCCCTGTCTGTCCAGGTTGAAGGACTGCAGGCCACCGCAGCGCTGCTGGCAGAGGAGGCTGCAGCAGCTAAGGCACAGTCGCAGGATGCCCTTAGCCGCCTGGAAAGGGCTGGCCTCAGCAGCGCCGAGGCTGCTGCACAGCTCCAGGCAGCAGCTGATAAGGGGGCGGAGGCCCACATGCAGCAGGCCAACCAGTCCACTCAGCTGGCGGCCCTGCGCGACAGGCTCACCCAGGTTGAGGAAGCCAACCAGCGCCTGCGGGAGCAGGCGGCAGCTTCTGCGCAGCATGGGGCAGTTGGGGCCTGGGCTCCAGTCGGCACGCCCCCGGACGCAGTTGCTGAGGCCATTCTCAGCGCGCGCACCATCAGCCGTACCAGCATCTTGGCTGTGACAGTGGTGTTTGAGCCGCGAGATGCAGGTGGGGCAGGCGGCAGCGGCGGTGGTGATGCAGCAGGCCCTAGCAGCAGCAGCGGCCGTGCAGCAGGTGCGGGGCAGGCAGGTGACCAGGCAGCAGCAGCGACGGGGTCCTCGGGCAGCAGCGGCACAGCACGGCAAGGTGCTGACGCAGGGGCGGGTGCTGGTGGTGGGCCCAACTCAGCCAGCAGGCGGCCTGCACGGCAGCCGATGGCCCTCTACCGTGTGCTGCTGCGCTCGCCTCAGCTGGAGGAGGTGGTGCTGGGGGGCCGCACCCGCATGGCCTTGGCTCGCCAGGGTCATCAGGTCTATGTTGAGCAGCTGCTGTCAGAGGCTGAGCGGGCGCAGCGCCGGGAGCTGGGGCCGGAAGCCAGCCGGCTGAGGGCTGAGGGGGTGAAGGTGCGCTGGAAGGGGGCTGTCCTTGAGAAGCAGGTGCGGTCACGTGGCGGTGGCCGCCCCCGGTGGGAGCAGGTGCAGCTGGCTCCCCGCGGCCCCACAGATCGCTCTGGGGGCGCACACAGGGCTAGGGCCGAGGGAGGTGCAGAGGCAGGGGCAGGGGCTGGGGCTGGCAGGCGATGAATCCACCGCATAGTGTTGCAGCAATAGATGTGAGGTTCCTTGTGCAGAATGTGGGGGGCATGGCGGCTACTAGGATACCCAGTGTTGTGGCGCAAGAGCAGGGGTGTGACATTTACGGCTTTGTAGAGACAATGCTCGTGGAGGACACAACGCATGAGGTTCAAGGGTTGTTGCCTGGCTATGATGCTTTTCATTGTGTCCGGCCGCGGCCAAGCCGCGGCAGGCCGCATGGGGGTATCACTGTGTTTGTTAAGAGGTTCTCTGCACTGAGCATGGGCTCAGGGCTGACGGTTACCACGGACCCGAGGGAGGGCATCGTCTGGGTGGTTGTGCCAGGTTTTCAGCTTACTGTTGCCGTGTGTTACTTCAGCCCTCCTGGCTCTGCTGTGTATGCATCTGGGGTGGTGGATGCAGACCCCATGGCTGCCTTGTTTGCTGGGCTGTCTGCAGCAGAGGCCAGAGGCCACAAGCATTTGGTTCTTGGGGACCTGAACATGCGCATTGGCAGATTGAGTTGTGACGTGCCCTCTAATCTTGCGGTTCCCCCAGGTCTCAATGACCCGTCAGTTCTCCCGACCTTACACCATTTGAGGTGTGTACCTTCCTACAGGCGCTCTATGGACATGTCTGTACCCAGCCGCCCTCGGGCGCTGGAGTTTATGAATGGTCTGTTTGCTGTCTCCTCGGTTGTGCTCAATGGTAGGACCCATGGGGATGTGGAAGGGGCCTTCACCTGTTATGCCAATCCCATGGGTGAGCAGTCAGTGGGTGCCAGTGTGGTTGATCTGGCCTGTGCCTCCACCTCCTTGTATCGTCATGTGCAGTCCTTCCGGGTCCTGCCTTACAAGGCGTCAGCCTCCAAGGACCACTGTGGTCTCTATGTGTCACTCACCGACCTGCCCAGGCGGTGTCATGAGGTGCCTCGCAGGGGGGGCCGGTGCAGGGTGCACCGTCCCACCTCAGGGTCTGGCTACACTAGCGCCCTTGTGCGTCAAGCGGACTGTTTTCAGGCTATGTTACAGTCTTGGCAGGCAGGTGGTGTGAGTGTTGAGTGTGCGTTGCGGCAGTTTTCAGATCAATTGGTTTCGTGTGCGGGAGGTGACAGAGAGCAGCCTGCCCCTGCCCAACCCGGCCACGGGCGCAGGGACCAGCCGTGGTATGATGCTGACTGTAGGCGGCTTTCTGGGGAATTGGATGGGGCATGGGCTGCCTGGCATGCAAGCAGAGGGGGTGTGTATGGCTCTCAGGCCGGGTGCCCTGTTGCACGGAATGCCTTGGAGGCGGCTCGACGTGAGTACAAGAGCTGTTGTAAGCGCAAAAAGCGGGAGCATGCAATGCGTGTGCAGATTGATATGCTGGGCACCTACTTTGGGCACACCCAGAAGGACTACTGGCATGTGTTTTTTGGGGATAGGCGCCCGCAAACACCTTTGTCGGACGTGGCGGCTTGGACGGACTATTTTAGGGTCCTGTTGGGGGCGGCACCCCATCCACAGGCCCTGTCTGTCGATGAGGTCGCTCTCAAGCAGCAGCTGTACGCAGCAGCCCCTCGGGGTCAGGAGGCAGCCATGGCTGCACTTAACGCTGATGTCACCCTGGCTGAGGTGGAACAATGCATGGCGCTCCCGGCCGGCAAAGCCCCTGATGCTCAGGGGCTGACTGGAGAGCTCTTAAGGCTGGCCGCTGCCCCTGTCCGTGATACAGGTTCGAGTGGTGACCCTCTGCCGGCCTGTCCTGTCGTTGTTGAGTGTGCACAGTGGTTGCTGCAGGCCATGTTCTCTAATGCTTGTGTCCCGGAGGTTATGCGCACCAGCAAGTTGGTCCCCGTGCCGAAGTCGCTGAGCCCTGCTGCCCTGGCAGTACGGGACCAGTACAGAGGTATCTCTGTGTCACCTGTCTTTTCCCGCATGTTGGATCGCTTCTTGAATCAGCGCTTTGAGCGGTTGGCGTCACTCCTGTCACTTCGGGCTCCCACCCAGTGTGGCTTTAGGCCGGGCCATGGCACACTAGATGCCATCTTCACGCTGCAGCATCTGATCAGTGTGGCGCAGCATCGCCGCCGTCGCTTGTATGTGGTCTTTGTGGACTTTAAGAAGGCTTTTGACAAGGTTAGGAGGGACCTGTTGTTGGAGCGATGTCGACAGTTGGGTGTGCATGGCCCCTTTCTGGACATGTTGGTGGCGTTGTATGATCGGGTGTGCTGTCAGGTGGCAGTCAATGGGGAGCTTGGGGACGCCTTCCCCACAGTGTCTGGCACAAAGCAGGGGAGTGAGCTGAGCCCCCTCTTGTTCGGCCTGTTTATTGAGTTGCTGCATTACCTGATCAGGCTCAAGTTGCCGGGGGCAGGGCCAGTGCTGAGTGGACTTAAGGTGCCTGACGTGATGTATGCTGACGACGTGGGGTTGCTCAGCTTCGAGGCCTGCGAGATACAGCAGATCGTGGATGTGCTTGATGTCTTCTGCACATTGTTTGATATGGAGGTGAACCTTGCGCCGCACAAGACTTGTGTCGTGTGTTTCCGCCCGCAACACTTGAGGGTGCCTGCAGGGTTTCGCCTTGTGTTTCGGGGCCGTGAAATTGCGCTGCAATCAGAGTACGTGTATCTGGGCGTGCGTGTGCATGCCACTCGGGGGCTTCTGGGGGCGTCGGACGCGCTGGCAGTTTCCGGCAGCAAAGCCATGCATGCCATGCTGACGCGCTGTCGTCGGGCTTGCCTCACCCAGTTTGACATCAAGTGCAGAATGTTTGATATTTTGGTCGAGCCTGTGTTGTCATATGCGTCGCATATCTGGGGCCCGGCAATGTTTGTGAAGCGCCTGCACTCCGCACCGTACGACACACAAGCCGAGAGTGTGCACACCTCGTTCCTGAGGATCATGACAGGATCCATCAAAGGGGTTGCCAAGGATGTATTATACCGGGACCTGCACCGCATTCCCGTCATGTACCACTGGGTAGTCCTGGCTGCGCGGTGGTGGACCAAGCTGTCGGATTCGCGTGATGAGGAGCCCAGGTCACTGGCCAGTTGTGTGTGGCGCGAGGACGTTATGTTGGCCTTGGATGGCTGTCAGCGTTGCTGGTCGTATGGTGTGTTGCACACTATGTCTGGCTTGCAGCTCCTTGATAGTAGCTGGCGGCAGCAGCCTTTGGAGTGGGTGTTGCAGCAGCGGTGGCAGGAGTCAGCTGTGCAGGCTGCCTTGGCTGGCCTGTTCCGTGATAGGTGGCAGGGTCTTACAGAAGGCAGCCCTCGCACTGCACCGTCTGCCGGCATTCACAGGCTTACACACCATGCATGGGTATACCCTCTTGACCCTGGCTTTGATCCTTTCTCTAGAGACCATGCAGCCCCGCATATGAAGTTGTGCTTGTCTTTCAACGTGGCACAAAACCTGGCGCAGTTGCGTGTTGGCTCTGCACATCTTGAAATTGAGCAGGGTCGCAAGCGTAGGGAGTCTGTCCCAAGGGCGGATCGCATCTGTCGTTTGTGCTCTGGTCAGGACGCTTCGCTGGCCAACCGCGCTGCTGTGCTGGCCCGTACTGGCACCAGCAACAATGTTGAAGATCTAAAGCACTTCATTCTTGAATGTCCCGTGTATGATGATCTGCGCACCGCCTGCCCAGCCTTTGCTGACCCGGCTTCAGTCCAGTTGGGTGACCAAGATTGTGTTGCTACTGTGTTTCAACATGCCGAACAGTCGGCCCTGGCACACACTTTGTACAAAATGAAAGTGCGCAGAGCACGCTTGCTTGGCCTTACTATGGGTATTTGACTGACTTTGTTCTGTTTCTTGTGTCCACACTGGTATAGTTGCCTGCCCTCATCTCTGCACACAATAGGTTCCTAGCATGGCTGGCACTTGCTGCAATTCTGGTGGTTCTGCCTTCTTTGGTCAACCCGGTGTAGGTGGTGCAAACCACCGCAGGGGAGACAACTTATGAGGTTCACCTGGCTCGATCCTGGTGGGCAATGCCATTGTTGTTTGGCGAAAATGTCCATGTAACATACTCCCCCAAATAGGCACCTGCATATGCTGTATCTGAATGTCCCTTGGATGCCACTTGCTGCAGGGTATTGCCAGCTATCAGATTGACGTATTGGCCTCCGATGTCAAGGCAGTTGTGTCAGCCCTGGGCCACAGCAACTGCACCCTCGTGGCACATGACTGGGGAGGCGTGGTAGCATGGGCAACTGCAGGCATGTATGGTCAGGAGCTTGTGGAGCGACTGATCGTCATGGGGCTGCCACATGTTGGTGTGTCGTCCACCAACATGTCGGGCAAGCAGTACATGAGGAGCCTGTACATCATGACCTTCCAGGTGTGCTGGTTATGGAGTGCAATCGATGACAGTGCCAGGCTGGAAATGTGTGCCAATTGATGACTGCGCACAGGCCTGCATGTGCCACCCCCAGTGTATAAAAGGAGCTGCCACTGCCACTTGAGGACTGCTGGAAATGCGCCATGCAGCAAAGGCAGATGGTGTGCAAAAAGGAGGTTGGGCATGGCTACGCCAATGCCTGCGTAGCCGCTATGCAGATATTGGCGCGGCAATGCCCAACCTCCTTTTTGCACACCACCTGCCCTTGCTGCACTGCGCAATCCCAGCAGCCCTCAAGTTGCAGGCATGCACATCACAAGATAGAAACCAAGCACGTGTATGCTGCCACATATCAGGATAAAGCAAGCAGTCATGGTGGCTGCTTGAAGGTCAACAGGAGGCTGGTGCCTGTGCTGGTTGCCATGTGCCTGCAGGCCCCCTGGCTGCCTGAGAAGCTGTTCACCGCTGGCAATGCCAAGGTCATGCACAAGGCATTTGTTGAGGCACCCATGGGCGTCAAGAATGCTGCCGCTTTCAGTGAAGCAGACCTTGACTGGTTCCGTGCCAGCTTCTGCCAGCCTGGTGCTGCCCAAAGCACCTTCAACTACTACAGGGCATTTGTGCGCTGGCAGCTGTTTGGCGACTCGAATGGCCCTGTTTGGAGGTGAGCAGGCAGCACACACCAGATGCATGTGAGTCACCAGGCCGCAGTTGCATGGTTGTCCTGACAATGTGGCGTGTGACATTGTGTGCCGCACTGACACAGGCATGGTTGGCACAACTCCGGGTGAAAGGCCGTCCAGTCGTCTGTTTGTTGATATGACAAGGCGCTGAAGTGCCAACTGTTCGGGTGATTGCTGCCTGCAGTGCTTTGCGTCGCCAGCTGGAGATGCCTGTGCTGGTGCTGCATGGTGACAGTGACCCAGCACTGGGTGTGGAGCTGCTGGATGGCATCGAGGCAGCTGTGCCGCGCAGCACCGTCGAGGTGTTGAGCAACTGCTCACATTGGGTCCAGCAGGACTACCCTGTGCTGGTGAATAAGCTGATGCAGGACTGGCTGGCAGCACAGGGAAAGCAGCAGTAGGCAGCAGTGACGCAATAAGCAGTGATTGGCAGCGGCCGATTGTCAGGCCCTGGCACACTTCAGGCTGCTGGGTTGAAGTTACCAACTTGTGAGGGGTGCATGCATGCAAATCGGTCGCACTCATGATATACGCATTGAGCAGGATGTTGTGTGTGGTTGGCTGTAGTTGGCTGTGCAATTGGCAACAGCCAATCGTGCTGTTCTCTCGCTCAAAGTGCGGCAGAGATTGAATTATTTTGTTTGTGCCCTACTGATGCAATCTGTTGGCAGCAGCTCTGGCATCAAGCAGTGTCGGTGTTCCAGTTCTGCGTCTGGCAGTGGTGCTGAGGTTGACAGCCTGTACGGGTGAGGCATCTTGGCGGTGGCGATGTACCGCTGGCAAATTTATCGTGCCCTTGCCGCAGCATGGCACAGCACAGCCATACGTGCTCACCAACAAGCTGATGACTTTCGTGAGGCTCTGTGCACAGGTGCAGGTAGTTTGTGTGATGTTGTTTCTAGATGTGCAATTTCGAGGCGGTCTTGGCTGGTTGGGCCAAGCCATGCCATCGTGTTGGACTGCCAAGCTCAGCTTTAGCTGCAGGCCATTCATGATGGGCCGTCATCATAGCCCAGCATGATGGCTGTATCAGTAATACGTTAACTAATGCGCTGAATCACAACAAAGAGAATGCTGTACGCTTCCTGTCGTGAACCTGGCAGTTTGCAACGGCAACTTTGAACCGATCAGGGCAGAACCGATACGATACCATGGTGCCCAAGCCCCCAACGATGCTGTATGTGCTTTCTGCAGCTTGGTTGATTGCTCTGCTGGCACCCACGCCGTTGGCACTCACCGTCTTCTGTCCAAGGACAGTACATGCTGAGCAGCTGTAGCTTCGTGCCCATGTAGCTGTACCAGCACCATGGGCTCCCTACACCACCCTGTGTGGAAGATCTGTCTTGGACAGCTCAGTGGAAACCTGCAGGAGGCAGCAGAGCTTGCAGATGTCTTGCAGGAGGTTTCTGCTCACATACAGGTACTTGTCGGATGCACGACTGGTGTACCCAAGCTGCACCAGTGCCCAGCAATGATGGCCTTCAAGTGAAGTGACAGAGAGAATTACCCTTTGTCATGGCTGCATGCAGGTGACCGGGTTGACGAGGACACTGACAGCCAGGACCAGCACCAGCAGTGGCAACCCCACACGCCTCAGTACCAAAGAGCGAGTCAAGCGAGCAGTGCCGTTGGACATCGGTGAGCTGCTCAGACAGCAACACTTTGGGATAGACTTGTACCTTTGCAGTACACCAAGGCAGCAGCTCTACTCACGTAGACTGTACAGGCAGAGCAGCAACTGCTCCAGAACACCATGCACATGCTGGCAACTAGCCACCTTGGCGCTCGAGCAGATCAGACTTGCTGACATGAACGCTGTCACCATGCATACCTGCAGATGCTGGCACTGTCCCCTGGAGCCAGCTGGTGGCTGTTGTATCCAGTGCAGCATTGGAGGAGCCCAACAGCCCAGAGAGTCGCAAGCAGCCGCAGGCAAGCGTGGGCAAATGATCTCAAGGCTTTGACAGCTGTGGGCTACTGTCCTTTCACCATGCCCTATGTTTGTGTGTGATGGCTGCAAGCAAAGGGATGTCATGACACCCTTTCAAGCAGGAGCTGATGTGAGTTATGTTGCTTGTGCCTGCAGATGCTGGAGGTCAACTCTGGTGGCGCAGTTTACTTTCTGTTCTTCAAGCTCAGAACACAGCAGCAGCAGCAGCAACAGCAGCAGCAGCAGTTGCTTCGGCATGCGCTTGTAAAACAGCAGGAAGCAGCAGGACAGCAACAGCTTGCGGTCAGTCTTCAGCAAGGGGTTCCCGTGTTACCTGTGGTTGAGCAGCAGCAACAATGTGACACGCAGGTCCGCAACACTGTCAGCCCTGGCTTCAGTTCAGCCCAACAGCAGGAGCAGCAGGAGATACCCTCAACGCACCAGCCGGCCGGCACGCAGCCAGCTCAGAGTGGCAGCCCAGCTGCCGCACTCACTCAGGCCGCCCAGCAGCAGAGGGCAGCCCTGCCACTGCTTCAGCTACAGCAGGAGCGCAGCACCCCTCGGGAGGGTGTGGTGGTGCTCAAGGTTGGGGGATCAAGGCTGGCTATGCAGGTAGGTGTGTGCACGTGGGCTTGCTGACTGAGCAGTGCAGTTTGTCCTGCAGGACTCGGGGGTCACATCACAATTTCAAGCTGCCGATGCCGCTGCCGTGTTGCCCTTGTCTGCCCCGGCACACTTTGTATTGCAGGCTGAGCAGTTTGCCAACGAGCTCACGCGCCACTTGGGCATTGCAGCACCAGACTGCAGGATTGTCCGGCAGGTGAGCTGACTGAGTTTGCCAGGACAGACTGCGGCACAGCATCATCACAGTGGTCGCATTGGTCTCTGCAGGTTGTGCGGGCTGTCGCTGCTATCAGTCAGGCAGCCAGATGGTCTGCAGGGGCGTAAACAGTAAGAGAAAATGCAAACTCCAGCTGGGAGTTGCGTGCGCGGACGTTGTGGCTGCCGCCAACAGACTATGCTTGTCTGTAGTGCATGAGTCGCGCAACTAATGCGCCCTGTGTGCAAACATGCAGGTGGGCTCAAGCGCCCCTGAATGGGCATCTGTACTGGCTGCGGTGCAGCAGCTGGCTGAGCCGCAGCAGGCCCTAGCAGCCGCAGCTGCTGCGGCGTCAACAGCGTCCCCTCTGGGTCCTGGCCATGCGCTCGCACATGGCAGCAGTAGCGATAGTAGCGGCGGCGGCAGCAGCAGTGTTTGCTGCCAGGTTGCTGCTGAGCTGCTGGCTGAGCTGCAGCACTTGCCGTGTTTCCTACTGATGGAGTTTGTTGAGGGCTCAAAGCTGTCAGACTGCCCGTATGCTGTGGATCCGGTGAGCGCCAAAACAAAACAGCATCGACTTTTAGCAAGGGAGAGATGCTTTCAAAACGCCATCACGCTGATTGGCACACATGTCAGCATCGTTGCCTTGCCCGGCATGCAATTTGAGAAGCCTCCTGGCCTGCCCTTGGCTGAGTCACATTTGGCATGTCAAGTTTGCTGCTGCCGGCACAGCGTGCGTCGGCAGTGCAGCTGCTTACATGGTCACCTTCTGGTGTGTTGAACACTGATTGGCATCAATCAGGTGCATGATGTCAATGTTATGATGTGTGCGTGCGTGCTGCAGGATGTTGCTGATGTTGGGCAGCTGTGTGAGGATGTTGGCCGCCTGTTCCTCTTGGACATGCTGCTGGGTGAGCACCGGCATGCTGGGGCTAGGATCCCACACTTGTTTCTCCCGCTTCCTTTATTGGCTAGCAGTTCCACCCTTTGCATGCCTCTCTTGTCAGGTTCACCACGCAGTGACTACGAAGCTTGAGGCACGGTCATGCAGCAGTTGACCGCTGACTGCACTCACCTGTTTATGCTGCTTCACCGTGCTCTTCTGCTGTGGCCAGGCAATGCTGACCGTATGTCCTGCCCAGAGCTGGGCTGGCGTGGGAACGCCAACAACCTCCTGTACGCGTTGCCACGCTCTCGGCATTCTGGCCGAGCAGTTGCCATCGACAGCTGCGTGGCCCGGCGGCCTCCAGCCCTGAAAGCCTCGGCTGAAGACGCAGCTGTTGAGCGCCTGTCTCAGCTGGTGCTGGCAGTACCTGGTGTCAGCCTCGCCCTGCTGCAGCAGCTGCTGGGGTCCCTGCGCGACAAGCAGCTGCAGCAACACCAGCCGCGGCGGCAGGTGTCGATGCCGGGGGCTGTGGGGCTCTGCAGCGAGCTCAGTATAGAGAGCTTCAGGGGCAGTGTTGGCGGCCAGTTTGGACAGCTGCCAAGTAGTGCTGGTGGCACGGCTGGAGGCCAGCTTCCAGCGAGGTTGGTGCAGCCTTCGCCCCATGATGCAGACGGTGCTGCTGTGAAACACGGGCCCGACCCGTCCCCACTGTCAGCCGCAGGAGCAGCGGATATGACCGGCAGTGCATGCATCCCCGCACCAGTGCCGGGAATGCATATGCGGGCCTGCAAGACTTCGCTGGGGGCGCTGCAGGAGCAGCAGCAGGTGCAGCATGCAGCTGGGCTGAGCGGGGAGCAGAAGTTCAGTGAGCAGGAGGTGGCCAGGTTCCAGGCGGGCCTGAGGCAGTGCCTGGATGGGGTGCTGCAGATCAAGGTGAGAGCAGCCTGTGCGGCAGCGACAACTGAAGCATGGAAGTCAATGTAGCAAGCAGCAGAGCAGCCAGGCGAACATCAACAGCAGGCCAATGCTGCTGGTGCTGGTGTGCGCTCAAATTTGGTGAGGCGTATATGCTGCTGCTGGTGTGTGAGTAGATTGTTGCAACAATCCCGTCACACAATTGTCCACCCCTGAATCAGGCTGTTTGGCTTTGGCTGCGTCGTGCAGCGTGGTGTTGTCACCAACACATCCACACCCTGTGCAAAGAACCCAGCACCATGTGTCCAGGTTGGCTGACACTGCAATGTGCATGTGTGCCGCTCTGGCTGCACCTGCAGGGGCTGCTCGAGATGGTGTCAGCCAAGATAGCAGAGTGGATAGCAGAGTTTGTGGAGGACGTGGTGCGCATGAACCCAGCGCTGCTGCCTGGCAACGCAAACCCGTCCTCGCCCGCCCTCATGCGCAGCCCCAAGCCCTCGCCCAGGCTGTCAGGGCGCAGCAGCTTCAGCAATATCAAGCTGGAGCCGGCGGCACATGGGGCTAGTGCAGGTGCGATCTTGCAAATGTACAAGCCTCATCAAGGTTCTGGTCATGATGAGAGTGGTGCTGTGCTCACAATACCATGATCAGAACAGTGACTGCCAGTCACAGACTCAGGCAAGCCCTTGGCACTGTGGCAGTTCATGGGGTGCGCCCCGTGCATTCCTTCAGAACATATCCACAGTTGTATGCTGTGCGGTGGTTGTGCGCCTTTGGGCCCCCTGACCATCCCCTTGTCATGCAGGGTCTGGCGGGGGCAGCAGCCTCGGGGGTGTGTTTGACTCCATGGCAGCAGCAGCAGGCAGCACGGGCAGGTCCCCCTCACCAGGGCCACCTGCAGGGTCCCTGGGTGGTGCGCACGGCGGGAACAGCTTCAGCAGTAGGCTGCATGCCGCAGCAGGGAGTGCAGGAGGCAGCAGCAGTGCGGGCGGTGCTGGGGCAGGCAGGCTCGGCCTGCAGGCGCCGGCATCACCCGAGCCTGAAGCAATCCCGCACAGCAGGGAAGCAGGCCTGCCACCCCTTCCTGCAGGCAAGGCAGCAGAAGCTAAGGCTGGTGCTGAGGCTGGTGCTGCTGTGGCTGCAGGAGCTGCTGAGGCTGACTCTGGCAGCGGTGCTGCAGCAGCAGCTGGCGGCACTGTGCTTGGGACGCCACCCACGAGCACCCCGCCCAAGGGCCTGCTCAAGCAGCTGGTTGGTGGGTCGGGAGCAAAGGCGCCACAGCCGCTGACGCGCGGGTAAGCCTGCCTGTCAGTTGATGCTGTTGCTTCAGATGCAGACGGCGCTCATCACAGTATCGGTTCCTGGCAAGCAGCACCCCAGCAACAGACACATACTCACGCGCAGCACCACAGCACCTTGACCGTCGTGCTCCATAGTGTCAAATCCTATTGGGTCCAAGGGGCCTCATTTTGGTGTGGAAGTAAGTTGTTGTTTTCACACCTGGCCTTACTGTGCAGGTTTGCAGCCATCAAGGCTGCCATCTGCTCACCCAAGCACAGCAGCAGCCGCACCCGCAGCGCTGCGGCATTCCAGCCGCAACACCCAGACCCCGCCAGCAGCCCGGCCCCTGCTGGCGCTGCTGGCCCCTCAGACTCTGACCCCCCCAGCACACCTCCCCCTCCTGCAGTCAGCAACCCTGGCCACGGTATCAGCAGTGGCAGCGCCAGCAAGCAGCAGCACAGCAGCACCCTCTGCAGCCCTCCTGCCAGTGGCAACGGCTCCCACAGTGCGCCAGGTGTCGCCCGGCCCCCTCACTGGATGAGGCCAGGTCCCCACTCACTGTGGCCAGGTCATCGACATCCAGTGATCTGGCCACCGCTGTTGCTGCCGCCCTGAGTCCCAGGGCCAATGCGGCCCAGGCCGAGGCTCTTGTGGGACTGTTTGGGGGCAAGAGCCCTGGAGGCAGGCTGTGTAGGAGCATGACAGGGGCTGTGAGCGGAGGTGGCAGGTACAGCTTGACGGAGTGGCAGGAGGGAGGGGCCCTGGCAGCGACAGCAGCTGGGATTGGGGATGGGAAGCCGTTGTGTGCAAGAAGGGTGACATGGAGTGCAGCAGATGAGCCGCTGTCGCCGCCGGGTGCCTGTGGGCTAGGGGTGCGGGGTGTGAGCGGTGGCAGCATCAGCAGCAGCAGTGGCTGCAGGTCTGGTGGTGGTGGTGTCCTTCTGAGGCCTGCGGGAGGGACCTCCATCCTGGAGCCGCCTGGTGGCCACAAGGTGAGGAGGAACTGCTACAAAATGCACAGAGCAGCAGGTCCTGCCAGCCTGAAGGGGGGGGGGGTGGGCACTGGGTGCCATGATGCTTCCCAGGTGTTGTGGATGTATCATGCATACACCTGACTTGAGGCGCAGCCACGGATGCCTCCCCCTTGCCAAGCTTTGCCTGCTGCCCCTTCGAAAGTGGCGACCTCACAATGCTCTCGTGTGCATGTTTTTGAGCAATCCTTATCCTTTCCATCCCAGGCAGTTCATCCATTGCGCCTTTGTGTCGCGCAATGCGTCTGTTCACCTCCCTTGCTGTTCACAAGCATGCCATGCACTGGCCACCATCACCTTTCTTCCCTCGCAGCCCTCTGCTCTGGTGTCAGCAGGGGGTGCACTCCCCAGCCCCACTGAGGGCCTGCCAGTGCCCTCAGGCTGGTCCAGCAGCCCACCTGTTGGCCTGCCTCCTGCAGCGGGAGGCCCCAAAGCACACCTGCAGCAGCCAGCCTGTGCCACCAGCAGCATCACGGTCAGCAGCAGCCGCAACAGCAGCAGCAGCCCGGTGCCAGGACAGGCGGGCTGGGCGCAGCATGCACCGCAGGCTGTCAGCTTGTCGCCGTTTGCACCCTCTGCTGGGCGGGATGCTTCTGGCCAGGTGCTGCCAGTGCTGTCGTCACCCACACCTCCTGCCAACCAAGGAGGGTCTGACAGCTTCCTGCACAGGTAGGCCGAGAAGTTGTGGTCCTCAGGGCTTGCTTGTGCAGTGCCGACGCGCTGGTATGGGTGAAAGTGACTTGGTGGTTCGGGTGCTGACGTTGGGCTGTTGTTGGCTGGGTGAGTAATTCTGTGTAGCACATGCCGGCCCATCCGTGCTGAGCAGGAGACTGCTGTCACAGACGGTTGCAAAAAGTGCTCCTGCTGGGCAACACAGGCAAGCCTTTTTCACCACAGACGTATCCCTGCAAAGTAAGTACTTATGAAAGAGATGCCAGCACATCAACATCACCTTGTTGAGGTTGTGAATACCCGCTGCCCTGCAGGCAGTACAACACGCGACATCTGAGCTTCACAAGTGGGGGCGGCGAGGGCAGCAGCAGCAGCAACAG
The DNA here is from genome assembly GCA_007449985.2 of Desmodesmus armatus. Lineage (NCBI taxonomy): Eukaryota > Viridiplantae > Chlorophyta > Chlorophyceae > Sphaeropleales > Scenedesmaceae > Desmodesmus > Desmodesmus armatus. Next base: position 312,057 of record VIIQ02000562.1, read on the forward strand.
CCCAGCAGGCATGCAGCCCCCACCAGCCCACCAGCAGCCGCGCAGCAGCAGCAGTAGCCTGCAGGTGCTGGCCTCCCTGCAGCTGGATGCCACACTGGCCAGCATTACACAGGAGGCACGGCATGATGGGGCTCTGGCGGAGAGGCTGGCGATGTGGAAGAGCAGGTTCAAGGAGAGAGGTATGTGCTTATTGATACAGGGTGGATTAGGACAGCGTCTGAACTGCACTGTCCCACCTTCCCGCCCGCTTTGTTTGGCATTCAGCCTCTGCTCGCTTCATCAACCATCGTGGTTCCTTGCCAGCCTGCATAGGCATGCACGGTGGACTCTTGAATCTAAGCTCTCCTGTTGGCCCTGTGTTCTGCACAGGTGGCGAGCTTTCGGCGGCCATTGCGTCTTGGCAGCAGCGCCACCAGCTTGCAGCAGTCCTGTCCACCGGCTTCTTGGACGGCAGCCACCCTATTGTGGATGCCTATGAGCTTGGTGTGCGGCTGCAGCACATGCTGCGGCGGCTGACAGCACTGGCGGCTGGGGCCCTGGTGCAGGTGCGCGTCAATTGATGCAAGGCAGGCAGGGTTGCTTTTGGTTAGCACAATGTGAAGCCTGCCAGCGTACCTGCAAGCCTACATGGCTCTGAAGCACGGGCGGAGGGCTTGCATTTTAACCTTGCATCGGCTGGCACCCAGGAGTGGAGGTACACTGCAGCCTGTGACAGTGCTCATCAAAGCCTGTGGATAAGGCAGCGAGCATGGGCTCGTTGCGCAGCACTCAAGCCCAGCACAAGCCCTGAAAGCATTGACAACACACTGAGTTGGGGGCTTGCCCATGGGCAGCTCAGCACCAGCAGTCCAAGCATGCTGTAGTGCGGTTGATGTGCTGTTGCCTGCTGCAGGCGCCGATCAGTGTGCTGCCTGGCGTGTTCATCGGCAACGCTGTAGCAGCAGACAGCCACCACCTTCTTCAGTACCTGGGCGTGACCCACATCCTCAACGCGGCACAGGAGCTGCAGATGACACCAGACCCTGGCATATTCCACATGCTGCGGGTGGCCATACGGGATGAGGAAGAAGAGGATGTCACCAGCCACTTCACCCTGGTGAGCCCACACATTCAGCATGTTGCACATTCAGCACGTTGCACTGCGGTGTCAAAGCAGTGTGTGTCAACACCGAGCCCAACTTGAGAGACAGATGGATGCTTGACTTCAGCTTTGCTGGCCTGCCGTGTCCCTGTGTCATGTTCTCAACACGCGGCTTCCAGTGCTGATGCACGTAGCTTCTGCAGGACACGGCACTGGCTGATCTGGCGGTGAGCCCTGCACTGCGCGCAGCCACATGCAGCACACACCTGCCAGCCTGCGCCCAGCCTCCTTGTCTCCTGATGGTCCTGCCAATGGGGTCGTCTATGTGTACCGCACAGCCGTTTAGGCATGTTGCTAGCTTGCGCTCTGCAGGTGTGCAGAGCGCAAGGGCTGCTACACAGATACTGAGAATCTAAGCGAGTAGAATCACCCTGCGGCTGTTGCGTCTGCTGTTGCATTGCCTCCAGGCCCACAGCTGGATAGATGCTGCGCTGTCATCAGGCGGTGCTGTGCTGGTGCACTGCCACGAGGGCAAGAGTAGGAGTGTCACCCTGCTGCTGGCCTTCCTGATGCTCAGCAGGGGCCTCACACTGGCAGAGGCCCTGGGTCACATGAAGGCCGTGCACCCCAAGGCATCACCCAATGCAGGTGGGTGCTACTCGGGTCACTGAGTGAAATATGTAGGTAGGCAGGCCATGTAGGCAGGGTGGTGCTTTTTTCCCCCACCAGATATTCGACACCTGGTGTTGGGAATGGAGTGTGTATCTGGCAGGTCTCTTGTGGGGGGTGATGAGTGGTGCATCCCTGAATTCCCCCTTCCACAGACACAGCTAGTCTGTGGGCGATAGTGTGCAGCAGTTTTGCAGCTGCTGCTACTGTAGCACACTGCCTCAGCCAACCTCTGCACACACCTCTGTGGTTCCACCGCCGCACCCTCTGTTGCCTGCTCGTCCGAGGCGATGAAACTGTAAAACCCATGTCCCTTATGAGCCCTTGGCTGGCTAGTGCTGAGATTTCGGATTCCCTCCCACAAATTACTGTACTGTATTGCACTGTACTGTACTGTACTGTACTGTACTGTACTGTACTGTACTGTACTGTACTGTACTGTACTGTACTGTACTGTACTGTACTGTACTGTACAAATCCTTTGCTGCATGGCCCTAGTGGGTCAAAAGGCACCCGCAACACTGCCCGTACGCCTCTGCTCTGCCGCTGTTGTCCTGCATGCAGGGTTCATGGCTCAGCTGATGCGGCTGGACAAGCAGCTGCATGGCTCCTGCAGCATCAAGCCCTCACAGGTGCCTAGGGCCAAGCCTGAGGCGCGCATATGCAGCATATGTGGTGCAGCAGCGGGTGTCAGCTATGAGAGCCTGGTCAGGCACACCAAGGCCAAGCACGGGCTGGCCAAGCCGCCCACTGCACCCGCAGCCACAAGCCCTGCCGCAGCCGCACGAACCAGTAATGGCTGAGTGCGAGGGTCATCAGGACAGCAGGAGCGGCTGAGTGGGGGGGGGGTATGGAACAAGAACAAGGCAAGAACAAGAAACCAGGGTGGGAGGTTGCAGAAGAAAGGAGCTAATGCAGGTATCAGAATGCGCAGGAGCTTGAGAGGCCGGGTACATTGTGGTAGGGTAGGCAGGCAGAAAGGCCCTGTGCTTTATTCTTGTAGCTGTAGGTGTTCTGCACATCTGGATGCCTCTTCTTCCACAGGAGGCCCCCTGTCCAATTTCGCATGCCACATGGAAGCAAAACGCATCCCTTATGCAGATGCAGCGGTACAGACGTGTGAGCCCGGTGCGGTGTCCATGGCCGGCAGTCATGTATTTGTTGTGAGTGCCCCTCGCTGACCCCTGTCGGCACTTTTCCTTGGCAGCTTTGCCGCATTTTGCTTTCGTAGCACATGTCACAACCCGCTGAACAAGCAGCAACACATGCAGCTCCAATTTGAGCCTCGCAGCGTACCTATAGTATGCTAAGCTAGTAGGTGGCTTGTGTGTGAGAGAAGGGTGATGAAGGGCAGCAGCGTTTCCTCACGCTTCCGTCACCGTGTTACCGTCTTGGTTGCCAGGTTGGGCTGGCAGCATGGTTGATGGCACAAGCAGCGAGCAGAGTGTGCCACTTTGGCTGGCTGGCATGGCTGGTTGCATATGCATGAAGCCGCGTCTGCAGGCAGCTATTGCAGCTCTATCATGTCGGTGAGATTGCACACTACCGCCGGTGCTGACACAGGTGATGGCGTGGCATCATGATGCAGCATCAGTGATCACTCGACCTGAGGCTGTGGCAGACTGCAAGTGCTGCATGCAAACTGCATCTCTGATGTACAGTTTACACGGACAAAGCATGTGTGCTGTTGAGCAAGCAGGATGTGCGCAAAGTTGAGCAAGTGTCCGCTCTCTCTGTCAGCATTAGGGGAACGGAAATGTTACAAAGGTCAGTATGCAGCATGGCTGCTGTTCAGATGCATGTAGCAGCATGTTATAGGAACAGCATCACCAACACTGCTGCAGCACAGCAGATGCTGTAGTCCAACTGGAAGCCTCCTGCGCAGATCTAAAACCACAAACAAAAGAAGAGAGGGGTCCCACAGCTACGTCAAACCAACCATATAGGGCATGTGCAGACCACATGCCAACCTGTTGACGAGCCAACAGCCCACAAAACGTCAGTCAAGCCACAACATGTCAGCCAAGCATACCCATGCACAAAGATGGCCAGGACAGCTCAGCACTGCACCTCACACACATGGTGCTGGTGAAGTGCTGGCTGACATAGAAGCAACCCAACAGCTGCGACACATGCCACTGCACCTGCGCTGAAGACGGCAGGTGCAGCTATGCGCAGATGCGACGAATGGTCCGTGAGCAACACGCTGGTCAACAGAACCAGCCAAGTATGTGCCATGCTGCGTCCTCGTTACATGAGAGAGCTTGGTTCGTTCACACACGCGCACACACCAGACAGGTGGCACCTGCTGCAACACTCTGCAAGGCCGACTGCCAACACACGCCTGTGCAGCATGCACCAGCATGCTCATGCAGGCAACCAGACAACAGACAATAAGAATGCGGATGCAAACACAAAAGATGCATCACCTGCATGCTTACAACAGCAGGACCGCAAGCGCAGCAGCACCGACGGTGACTGCACCAGCTGCAAAGCTGCTGGCACTGCTCCTCTGTGCTGGGGCAGGGGTTTCCGCAGCAGGGGCAGGGGTGGTAGCCACTGTGGTGGCGTCGTCGGCAGCTGCAGCAGGCTCCTCTGGTGTGGTTGCGTTGGCAGCTGGCTCAGCGGAAGCTCAGCTGGCTCAGCAGGGGCGGTCTCATTGCCGGCAGCCATGGGCTCCTCAGGCATGGTCTCATTTCCTGCGGCCATGGGCTCTTCGGGCATGGTTTCGTTGCCGGCAGCACCTGGGGCCTCAGCCAGAGTCTCGTTACCGGCAGCGATGTCACCGGGCATTGTCTCGTTGGCGGCACCGGCAGCGGGCTCTGCAGCGGGCTCTGCAGGATTGCAAGATGGCAGGGAAACAAGGACAGGGTTGGAGAATGAGCGTCGCTGTCAGTTGCACTAGGCTATCGCCGATTGGGTCACAGCTCCTGCTGACAGATGTATCAAAGCTGGCGACGACCCCTTTTTGAAAACAGTCTGTTGTGGGGACTGGAAGCTGTTGATGCTGGTAATTGATAGTGTCGGAAAGTGTTGGAAGATCACTCCAATCATTTATTGAATTGCACCACATTGCACACCCACCTGTTGCATTGGCAGCAGCAGCATCAGCAGCTGGCTCGGCAGCGGGCTCAGCTGCGTTGGCTGCTGGACCAGCCTCCTCTGGAGTGGGCTCAGCAGCTGGCTCAGTTGCGTTGGCAGCGGCAGGCTCGGCGGCAGGCTCGGCGGCGGACTCTGCGGCAGGCTCGGTTGCGTTGGCGGCACCAGCGGCGGGCTCAGCAGCGGGCTCAGCGGCAGGCTCAGCAGCGGGCTCTGCAGTTGCAAACAGTGACACAGCAAACAAGCAGCGGCTGTCAGTTATGGTCGTGCATACAGCCCTTGTGAAACACCTCGCCAATCCCTAAGCAGCTGCAGTTTGATTGCGCATTGGGACAAGACCTTCCCCAGTTGAACAATTGGGATGTGTTGGCAGTGTGTTTGCTGCTGGTCGTCAAAACATGCAAGGAAGCAAAACATGCAAGCATATGGCCATTGTTCACAGACACCATCACTGACCTGTTGCATTTGCAGCTGCAGGCTCCAGGGGAGGCAGCTCGCCAGCGGGCTCAGTTGCGTTGGCTGCAGCAGCGGCAGGCTCGGCAGCTGGCTCGGCAGCTGGCTCGGCAGCGGGCTCAGTTGCGTTGGCAGCGGCAGCGGCGGGCTCAGCAGCTGGCTCGGCGGCAGGCTCAGCGGCAGGCTCAGCGGCGGGGGTGGCGGCGGGCTCGGTTGCGTTGGCGGCACCAGCGGCGGGCTCGGCAGCTGGCTCGGCAGCTGGCTCGGCGGCGGGCTCGGCAGCGGGCTCGGCAGCGGGCTCGGCAGCGGGCTCGGCAGCTGGCTCGGCGGCGGGCTCGGCAGCTGGCTCGGCGGCGGGCTCTGCAGCTGGCTCGGCGGCGGGGGTGGCGGCAGGGGTGGCAGCGGGCCTGGCACCAGCCTCCTCTGGCTTGGCAGCAGCGGGTGCTGCAGAGGCAGACACACGACAGGAAAAGGGCTGTAAGTGGTGAAGTGCATGTTTATTTAACTGCAGGAGGATACAAGAGCAAATCCAACATAAAGTACGGAAGCACATGGTCTTAAGAAGACTGCACTATAACGCTGTTGACACTTGGACTGTACATGCCTTCACCCTTACGACCTGTGCCCCTTGCCCCTCTACTGAACCCCTCTCAAACCAGTCACGGCCAACTCACTTGCAGCAGGTGTGGCAGGCTTGGCTGCAGGTGCAGGTGCTGGCTTGTCCCCTGGCTTGGGCATGATCTGGGCAACATCGGCGTTCTTGTTCTTCTGGAAGGCATCGACCACAGGCTTGGATGCCTGCTGGGCAGCATTGGCCAGCTCAGTGGGCCTGGCATTAGGGTTCTGCTTCTCCAGGTTAGATGCAGCGGTGACAGCAGCCTGTGCTGCCTTGTTGGCGGCAGCGTTTGCCTCCTCCTTGGAGCCTCCCTGCTTGATCACGTTCTCTGCAGCGGCCTGTGCAGCCCTGGAGACGGCGGTCTGCACCTCAGGCTTGATGGGGGCGGTGGCACCGGTGGTGCTCTCAGTCCTCTGGCCAGCCTCCTGGGGTGCGGGGGAGGGTGTCTGGGCAGGGGAGGCAGGGGGCGCCTGGGCGGGGAGGCAGGGGGCGCCTGGGCAGGGGAGGCAGGGGGCGCCTGGGCGGGGGAAGCAGGGGGTGCCTGCTCTGCCTGGGCGGGAGAAGGAGAAGGTGTCTGGGCGGGGGAGGCAGGGGGAGGGACTGACCCTGAGGGGCTGCAGGTGCCTGTTGGTACAGCAGCAGTGGCAGGAGAGAGGCAGGCATGGCAGCAAGCACAGGAGGTGTCAGTCAATCAGTTGTGCAACATAGTGCAACAGCGAACAGACAGCAAAAGCCTTTGGCTTTTTCACTGCGCAAGGCAGTGTACTACAGGCTGTGCTGCGCTGTTTGCTACATAGAAGCTGGCTGTGCTTCTGCTGGAATGCTGGCTGTGCAGGAGGTAATGCAGGCTGCAGCTGGCTGCAATGGAGAGCAAGGCTCCCTAGTCTAGATGCACCTTAGCTAATGTTTGCTAGAGGGGAGGCAACCTGGTGTACACTGGCTGTGGAAAGTGCAGGCAGGGCTGGTGGGAAACAGCCGTGGGTCAGTAATAGTGCGTGCACACTAGACTGCCCCCACCTGCTGTGGCTGCTGGGGCTGCTGGTCAGAAGGAGAGGCGGGAGGGAACTGTTAGTCAGGGGCTTGGCCTTGATTGTCAGGGGAGGCTGGAGGAGACTGGCCCTGGACTGGAGGGCTGGGGGAAGCGGGAGGGGACTGATTCTGGCCTTGCTGGTTCTGACCTGCCTCACCCTGACCCTGCTGGGGCTGTTGGTTCTGGTTCTGATTTTGGTTCTGGCCTGCTGGTTTGCAGGAGCAGGAGAGGGAGGAGGGGACTGATTCTGTACGTCAGCTGGCGCTGGAGATGCTGGAGGGCACTGCTGACCCTAGACCTGGCTTTGATCAGCTGGTGCAGGCGAGGACTGCTGTTGTGCAGTTGGGGTGCCCACCTTGGCAGCATTCCTGGCAGCCTCAGCAGCAGCAGCAGGGGAGCCACCGGTCCTCAACACCTGGTCAGCGGCTTCGGCAGCAGCCTTGGCAGCATCGTTGGCGGCCTTGTTGGCAGTCTCCTGGTCACCAGTCTTGATGGCCTGAGGGCAAAAGGAAAAACACGACGGACGCACATCGTTATGGACGCAGACCAGACGCCAATGATTTATAAATATACATATGTTTGAATGAGCCCTTGCGAACGACGGCATGGGCTTGATGGGAGCGAAAGTGACACTGCTGCCCGCATCTGTTGCTGAAGTACTGTGCGACAAGAACAGACAGCCTGGAGCTGCAACTGTACTATGCCATACGCTGTTGTCAATCATGAACAATCTCCCTGGGATGCTCACCTCGTTGGCAGCATTGCCTGCGACTTCACTGATCGCGTTCTGCACCTCTGGTGCCAGCTGAGACTGCACGCCTGCAAGCAAACAAAGACAATCAAGGAGGAATAAAAGAGGAGAGATGATGCAAACAATACCCGATTGCTGCTAGTTTCGTTCGAGGACCTCTGATGCCTGCCAAGGCGTGCGAGACATCTGCACCGGGTGACACTACGGATGGTGTTGCGCTCCCCAGCTTCACATTCTCAGCACCAGCCCAGCACACATTGCTTATGTTTGCTTACCAACGGCGTAGCTCAGGGCCAGTAGTGCGATCAAAGCGACAGCCTTCATGTTGAACAACTGCCCCGAAGAGATGCTTCGTAGGCACCGAAAATGTGAAGAAGTATTAACTACGAGGGAATGTCTATGGTGAAGGTGGGTGGCCAAGGTCTTTATGTTGTGATCACCAAGAGCGCCGTTGTCACTTTATGTGCCCCCCTGTCAGTCTCAACCAACCACCTCGAACGGGTTTTGTCACAAAACAAACTAGTGACATTCTGACTAGACTTTGTTGTGACGCTGATCGGCACACCGGGCTGCATGGGTGGGTGACAAGTAGCTTCGATTGCTGCGCGTCCTGCCTGCTGCCAGTGCCGAGTCGGTGCATCAGGGCGGAAGCTGAAACACCTACGATGCGCTCAATACCATGTTTGGCATGTATGTGGCTGCCCTCTGACGCCTGGCCGACGTCCAGTGACTCAACCATCTGCATGATATGCATGAAGACCGCAATGCGTCATCCGTGCGCCCCTAGGTCACTGTGCAATCGGCAACAATTATCCACCAAGCTGTTGTGCTGATCCTTCCCATGGGCAACTCTGTTGTGTCCAAGGTTCCACAAGTGATCAGTGATCCCTGCATTGTCACCCGCAAAATAATCACTCCGCTTGCCAGCTGGCCAGCGCATCAAGTCGAAAGACACAAAAAGCAACATCAAACAACGGCACATGATGCCTGCTGGTCAGACTGCTCAGTAGCCAGGGTCTGAGTGCAGTGCTGCCGGCATGCCAGACTGCCACAAGTCATGATGGGCTTTGGAACCACCACCACCAAACAAGTAAGGTACACTGCAAGATGTTCCTACTGGTTCTGCGGAGCCATTGGTGGCCCATAGACAGCTGTGTAGCGTGCCAGCATCTCAGGGTCCGTGAGGCGGGTTCCATCTGCACACAACAAGTTTGCAGCGACACCGAACACACACTTGCTTCACGTGATTGTTCAAAACACAGGTGAGGGAAAGGCGAGACAGGGCTCAAATGCGTTGTGAGTGCTGTGGGGGCCTGCCAAGATAGTCACAATGCCCAAACCCCACCAGCCTTGCAGCTGCCAGTGGACGGGGCGGGGTGCCCGCTACTTCAGGTGTGCCTGGGCATGTTCTGTGCTGCAATCATGAGTCCCCAGCATCAATCTAGGTGCAACAGAAGCTTGGCTGAGGACACAGAGTGACACTTTCCAAACCACGTAGCCAGCATCTGCCAAGGCAACCAAGGGCCAAGTACCAGTAGCAGTACGCTTCTGGGTAGCTGTGCTGCATGCGTACCTAGCTGGTTGCCCATGCTGACCCAGCCAGGCCGCACGTTGTGTGGCCGTGCAAAGATCTCCAGTTTGCGTGTGCCAGGTGACAGCCGCTCCAGCAGTGGGTACATCTCGTCTGGCTTTCTGCTGGTCTCACGCACTTCGGCCATCACCACATCACAATCCACGTGCCTGCACCCCACGCATACACACAGCCGAGACACAATGACGCAGTCACAGCAAACACTGACAGCTGGCTGGGAACACACCTGTGCACGATGCATCTTGGCACGAAGCTGCTGCAGCATTCAAACAACAGGTGGCTCAGGCGCATGCTGCACGTTGGCCACGAATGCCGGCCGGTGCCATCACACATCATGTCAGTCAAATTCTGCAGACTTCCCCTGCTGCAGTTTGGTTTCCCCCGATGCGCCGACGCATGCAGCCCACAGCACTCACGCAATCCCCCTCAATCACCTGTTGATTGCTGGGCGCCCCTTGTACCCCACCAGGCAGTGCTCCTTGCTGTGGTTGATCCAGTGCCCCGTCCTGCCTGTGACAATGAGGCGCCGCAGGCTGTTGGTCTTCACCCAGATCAGCTCATCCACGCGCCTGTAGCCCCACTTGTGCAGCAGCTCTCGCCCTAGCTCCAAAGCGCGCCCTGCACAACCAAGCAGCAGCAACAGGGTGTTCAGCTGTTCAGGCCAGCTGGTCAAATGCTATACAACAACTCAGGCTGCATGCTGCGCTCTGGCCAACAGCAAGCGCCCAACTTGCACGCACGACACAAAACATACCCTTTGCACTAGGCTTCATGGGCATAATACCCTGCAACAGCATGGATGGAAGACATTCTATAGCGTAACTACACCAAGGGGGTGTGTAGGTAGATTTAATTCTGATTTTATAACAGCAGCAGACAGCTCCTCACGCACCTGTGACCCACATGAAGATGACCCCGTCATCCTGCAGCTCTGCAATGCCCATGGCTCGCATCTCATCGTCAGACATGGTGCCGTACGGCAGCCCCTGCACACGTTGACCATACATGCAGTACAAGTACTTGTTGTGCACAATCAGATTTGTGAGATCGGTCGAGTCGGTCAAGGCCGGAGCTATGCCGGCAGCTGTACAAGCTCACCAACGTCCTGCTGCTGCATCAGCACACAAGGAGCCTCATAACCTCTCACCAACGCACCGAATCTTACGTTGCTGCTGGCACTGCCAGCCCTGCAGGCTGTGCTGAACAGGTGTACCTCCCAAACCACAAGGATGCACAGAACCCCCCACCCCCCCAACACCCCACACACACACGCACGCACGCACGCTCGCTCGCACGCACGCACGCACGCACGCACGCACGCACGCACGCACGCACGCACGCACGCACGCACGCACGCACGCACGCACGCACGCACGCACGCACGCACGCACGCACGCACGCACGCACGCACACACACACACACACACACACACACACACACACACACACACACACAGCCAGCCGAATGCTGGAGGGTGCTGGAGAGACTGGAGGCAACCTGATCAGGTAAAAGACTTCCTTTGTTTTTCCTGTGCGCTCCCACGCACTCATGCCCAACTTCGGAATATCACATCCTTGGATGGTGAGATGGTTGATGCATTGGCTGGATGCACTCCCTGTGTCTACACACCTGTCTGATGTGCCAGGGCGGGTCTGTCATGATGACGCCAAACTTCCCCAGGATGCTCCAGTCAAAGTTGCGCACGTCACAGTTGATCCACTGTGGCTCCTGCAGCGCCTGCAGGTACTTGGGCACGGCCACACCCCCAGCACCTGTGGCCATGGTCTGCATCTGCTCATCGCCTGGGTCATTCTCCCAGTGCACATGCCTGTGTGAGCAGGACACACACAGCGGGGTGTGAGTGTTGAGACCTGGTCAGGTCAGCACAGATGACCAGACCGCATGCATTGCATAACTGCTGGCAAAATGCAGGGTGCAGTGCTATTAGTAGTCTATGAATTCCGATTGAGCTGACGCTGTTCACCCAGTGGAAATGGGCACCGCATAACGTCAGTAAGTGGCTGCATCCCAACGCCTTTGTACTGACGAGCTCCACACAGCCGTGACAGAAAGCAGCTGATGAACACAGTGTCAGCCACCCACTTGCACTTGAGGGTGTTGTTGCAGGTGTCCAGGTAGTTGCAGTTGCCCAGCCGCTCATCTGTCCAGGGGTACAGCACCTTCCTGCGGCCACAACACCACAAAAGCGTCACATAACCAGTCAGCACAGCAACCAATCGCGAACATCACTACCCTGCATCCTCATGGCCCGTCCCTTGCCTCCTGGGGTCCTTCTGCTGCTGCTGCTGCTGCCCTCCCAAGTGTCACACAGCCAGGCCGGCTGTTGCCTTCCTGGCTTTCACACAGCTGGACCTGCTACTGCCCTGTGGGGCCCCACATGGCCGAGCCACCCTGGACAATCAAGTCCACGCAGTGAGGTACTACCAGCCTGGAAGGAGGTCACCAGGCAGTGTGCTAGGTCACCAGGCTTACCGCTTGTGCATCTTGTGGCATGCGAATGGTTTGTTGTTGGCCTGCATGCAGGCCTCCTTGGTCATGTGCTCACACTGGGCCTGGATGGCAGCACCGTGTGTGCGGTACTGGTCCAACTTGGCCTGCTCCTTGGCTGTCTTCTTGCTCAACAGCTCATGTACCACTGAGCTGTTCTGGTTCTGCTCCCTGCAGAGCCAGGCACAACAACACCACCGTCATACGTCATGAGCCACAAACACATCATGCATTGGCTGGATGCACTCCCTGTGTCTACACACGATTACTGCCTGTGCGGACCATGCTGAGCAGCAACACGTCTGTATTGAGGGCGTCATTTCAGCAGCAGGCAGGATGAGTGTGGGAATCATCTGCCAATGTGGTTGATGTTGCTGGTGTCGAGGCGCCTGGTGGTGGTTCCCACGCTGCGGCTGCGCCCCTCTCAAGCATCCCAGAGCTGCACTCATCTCCCCCACAATCCATCACCCCATGGACAGCCGACAGGCCAGTCTGGTGCTGAACTGGCACATGCTGCCAAGAAATGCTTCCACCCGGGCACATGCGGCAGCGGAGTCTGCCTTGACTCGCAGCAGCGTACCTCTCCTTGGCAGTCATGCGCTTCAGGAGGTCATCCACAGCCCCGGTACCTGCAGCTTCTGGCTCTGCGCGCTGCTGCAGCAGGTCACCTGCTGCCTCCAACTCCTGAATAGGCTCCTCCACAGCACCTCCCAGGATGCTGCAGCACGGTGGGAAAGGCGGGACAATGCACAGACCTGTCTTTACCGCGTGGCGGACAGCTGGCTGCGTGCGCGACACTGCACGTCTTATGCACTCCCCTTCCCCCAGGTTCTGGTTGCTGGAGCCTTTTGGACTGTGAACACGCTGCGCTTGCAAGGGGAGCTGCCCACAGCTGTACCAAAAGGCAGGTGTGCCTCAGGTGCTGATTGAGCTTGGTTCCTGCTGTGAGCTGTTCAGCAAGCGCCTTCATGCTGTTTAGCAATACTAGTACTATTATCCGGTCAGCGTGTCTGCAATCAATGAGGTTCTGCAATCAACCCTTGGCTGTTCAGCCCCTCTTCAAACAGCGCACGGTCTGCTCACGTTGTCAGCTTTTCAGTGTCCATGCTGTGCACGCACAGCACCAGGTTCCCGTTGATGTCCAGGAAGCTGCACTGCAGCAGGTTGAACTCGCAGAATGTGTACAGGATGCGCGACAGGTCAGGCTGGCGCAGGATGCCCATGTTGGTCCGGTACTCGGACGCATGCCGGCCAGCCAGCATCTGCAGGCAGCACCAACAAAGCAGTACTTTATTTGGTGTCCAATGGCGGCTCCCCGCCCCACTGGCTGGCCCTCGACTGCTGGGGGCCGGGGAGGCAACGCCTCCTCGCCAATGAGGCCCGCCTAAGACCAACAGCAGTACAATCAAGTTATGCAACTGCAACCCACATGTGAGCTCATGCCTGTGGAGCTGGACGGACTCTGCTAGAGTGTTGCAACAAGCTGGCCCATTGCTGGACAGTTGCGCGCGCACACCACTGCAATTGCCTTGGCAGCCTGCAACCAGCTAACACTTCTGTTGACAATGACAAGCCTGCTAAGGGCATCACAAAGGTGTGGAGTAGTTGCAGTGATGACTGAAAAAAAGACGAAGTACCTGTACCAGTCTGAGTGCTAAAACACACCTTTTTATGCAGCGTGTCTGCTGCAGTGATGCCATCCTGGCAGGCAGGGTCCAGCAACGCCCTGGCCACCAGCGCCTGCAGTTTCTTCAGGGCTTCGTCATGCTGCGGGTTGTTGAGGTCTGCAGCTGGGCCCAGCAGCGCCAACTGGTCAGCGGCAGGGCTCAGTCGCCCCTTGTCAATCTGCCGCCTGAAGAAACTGGTTTTGAGTTCCTGCAGCGCTGCCTTGTAACTCGCAAGTTCCTGCGAGTACTTGCCATGCAGTTGCTGTGCTTCCGACAGCACTGCACCCTCCATGCTGGGTTGCTGGGTGTCTACGTCCTGTAGTGCTGACCAGCAGCCATGTGTGCAAGGGTGCAACAGCACCCGCTACTGCTGCTGTGACACTGCTACTGCTGCTACAACCAGTGTATACACAAAGCTACGGGGGAGGGGGCCAGGTGTAGGTCTGAGAACTTTGACAAGGGGAAAGACTGCTGCTGGAAAGCCGCTTGACGTGTCTTTGCAAGTATGCCTTGCCTTCACTGCTTTAGATCAGAGGTGGGTGGAGGATTGCTGTTGATGTGGGTATGCCAATACGGGTGCTTGATTGCAGGTCTAAGCCTCACAGACAGAACGAATATTGGGATATGGTCACTTGGAAAGGAACATCTCATTCGCCAAAAACTGCAGCTGCAACCGTTGTGAAGCTGTCTGCAGGTGAGCCAGGCTGGCGAGTGGGTTTCCATGCAGCGGATTGGATGGCATTTTCATTTGGCTCAGCATTACCCAGAACTATTGGCACGCGTAGACTGTCCAAGGTTCGGTTGATTGCATCTTCAACGCGAGTCCTTCAGAGCCACACCGCAAACATTTTTTAGCTTCTAGCTTTGAAAGGTAATTCATCTTGTTTTTGAGCTTTCCGCTCGAGGCTCACCTAAGCCCACACTGACAGGACAGGGTGTGGAGCACGCATTCATCCTCCTGCTCTCTGTTTCGATCGCCATCGTAATCGCTGCTCTCTGTGTGGTATATCTGGACGTCGTAGAGTGTTGAGAGGGAGCTGTTGGGCCCCCACCGATCAACGTTGCAGTTGGAGGTCAGGGAAGCGCAGGAAATCGCCCATCATGGCTTACTATGACTACGGTGCTGCAGCCCCCTACGCAGGGGCTGCAGGCTATGGCTACGCAGCGCCAGCCGTGGCCCCAGCACCCATGGCCCCCTACTCAGTGCCACCTATGTATGCTGTGGCAGGCGGTCCTGATGAACAGAGGTGAGTGCAGCCGTTTTACTACTTCGAGTCACTCTGATCATCCAGGGTAGCTTTCTAGTCCGTTTTGGGCAGTGCATGGGTGCATTTGCCCCCAAAGCAGCAGAGCAGTAGACGCATTTCAGGCTTGCTATCCAGCCTCTGCTGGGTGATACATGGACTCCATCATGGCAACGGAAGGCAGGGCAAATGTTTAAGGAATTCATGTTGCCACAACTTGTGTGCGATCGCCTATGCCATGCTGCACAGGACCGTGTTTGTGACTGGCTTCCCGAATGATGTCAAGGAGCGTGAGCTGAACAACATGCTCAGGTTCATGCCTGGATACGAGGCCAGCCAGATGAACTGGAAAAACGGGCAGGTGAGCACTGCCACCATTGCAACCATGCGCTGCTGTTGCCCATGACCGTGCTGGTGTGGGTGAGTGCTGACTGTGTGCCATCGCATGTCTGCAAACTGTTCAGGCACAAGGCTTTGCTCTGTTTTACACCGGGGTTGCCGCCCGCGCTGCGTGCTCTGCCCTAGGTGGTATGAGGTGAGCGCTGCATTGTGTTCTTTTGAAACTGTTCTGTGCTGACCCTCAGCGCACACAGCCAGGCTGCATCAGCTTGCGCCTTGCCCTGAGCTTTGCAAGGTGGTCCTTGCAGGCTGGCTGCCAGCATGTGTCCAGGCACAAGATTATTTGTGTTTTTCAGGCAGGTCAGCACCCCATGTGCAGGGTCATTGTGTCTTCATTTTTGTCCTTCATGCATGATTGTGCAGGTTTGACGAGGAGGTCACACTGCGTGCTGAGATGGCGCACAAGGTGGGGGTGGCTTGTGCTGTGTCATCATGCCCTCACTAATCGCGTGGCTACACAAGGCAGCCCCCTAGCGTAGCTGTGCAAATCAGCCCGCATCACAGCGCCTTTGTGTTAGACGGTGCACCGCTGCAGCTGTGATGGTGCGCAGCAACAGCTGTGGTATCAGCTCTGCATGCAGCAGCTGTGGTGCCTGCAGGATGGGTGCTGCGCTGAGCAGACGGCATTGCTGGGTTTTGTGCACCAGGGACAGGCTGAGGACTGACTTTGGAGGTTTGCTTGCTGCCCTGCCTTGCCACAGAACATGTACATCAAGGCAGACGGCACAATGGCAGTCGGCGTGATGCAGGGCAAGCGCATGCGCACCACCGGTGGCTACAGCGGGTCCTACAGGTTGGTCACATTCGCTGTTTCAATCCGTCAGCTGACCTCTCCTGCTGGCCAGCACACCACCAGCGGTTCCAATCGACCACCAGCTGGGTGCCCCAGTGCACCAGCTTCCAGTCCCGCTGCGAAGTAAACGTTGGATGTGTGGTGTCTTGCTGCCCACACACCATTTCAATTTGCCCGTGCCGTTTGCCTGTGCCGTTTGGCGGCACAGTGACGGACGTTCGTCTCACTCTGGCCCTGCCTGGCTGTGCTGTGTGCTGCGCGCAGTGGTGGCGGCAGCTCTGCTGGTGGTGGCCCAGTTGGCTACGCCCCCGTGTCCAACAGGGGCGACAACCCCCCCTGCAACACCCTGTTTGTAGGCAACCTTGGCGATGCCGTGCAGGAGGCTGACCTGCAGGCACTGTTTGGAGGGCTGCAGGTAAGGGACCCCGCCTGCCGCCTGTTTGCTCTTGCACAAGCAGGCCGTGCCCATGTTGCATGTGGTGCTGTGGATGTGCATTGTCGGCGTCGCACGGTAGCAATGTAGGCACAGTTTTTGCATGAGGCAGAACTACCCAGTGTTGCGCCTGCACAGTGGCTGCCAGCGGGCGGCTGTTGGATTTCACTCCTGATGTCAGCGCGCCAATGGGTGGCCTGGCTGGCAAGGAGGGACACGCCTGCATGTTTGCCACGTCTGCTCTGGTGATTCAGCAGAGAACATTTTTGCTAGGTTATCCCCCAGCAGGTCTGAATTGGTGCTTGTCTGTGGGGCGGTTGTTTGTTCGTGTGCAGGGCTATCAGCAGCTGAAGGTGATGCGCAACGGGCGCCAAGTCAGCTGTTTCGTGGAGTTTGACACAGTGGAGAACGCTGTCATGTGCCATACCACACAGCAGGTAGGCCCCTGCCATCCCACATGCCCTGTGCAGTGCTCTTTGTCAAAACAGTCACCATCCAGGAAAAGGCTTTCCTGCCCTGGCTGCAGCACTAGGCAAGTGCGCACCCGACTTCATAGCTTGGATGGTAGGCAAGTGCCGCACCCCATGCAGCTAGTGCGCATCCTTGTCTCACAGCAAAGGTACTGCACGGTACCTAGCCTGCCCCTCACCTTGGGTGCCTTCCCTGCCATGGGATGTATCTGCGCAGGGTGCCGTGCTGACCAGCAGTGACCGTGGACCCCTCCGCATCCAGTTCAGCAAGAACCCCTTTGGCAAGAAGCGGGACGTCTCTGGGCAGCTGGTTGACACGCGCATGAGTGGAGGCGGCAGTGGACTGGAGGGCATGCCCAGCTTTGATGCAGCTGCACAGCCCGCAATGGGCTGACAGAGTTTGTCAGCTGTTTGGAACGAGCTTTGTACATACAGGTGTGTTGGGCAGGCCACTGCGCACTGCCGCTGCGGCAGGGCAGGTGCAGCAGCTAGTTGCTTGCCAGGACAGGGTCAGCTGGTGACAGGTAAGTAGGGCAGTGCATGTGCTCTTAATAGTTCAGTAGTTGCAGGGGTGGGCTGGGATGGTCTTGCTTGTGTTGCTGATGGGATGTTGGGGTGTCTTCAAGCTGCACTGGCCACACGTGCAGCAACAGGTAAGTGGGGACTGGACCCTCGAGTCATGCAAGTCACACTCACTGTGCACACCATCCTCAGCAACCCATGACCTCATGTTGCTGCTTTCCTTTTCACGCATCCTGCACTGCATCTGCAGATATCATGCGCCATGCTGTGTGCACCTGCACGTGCCGCATGCATATTGTGCAATAAGGCCAGGCATGCACACACCACGCACGCCAGACAGTGGGAGGCAGCACTGAGCTTCACACAGCAGCGCACGTCAGGCACAGCACGGCACAGCACAGCACTGGAGCATTGCTGCTGAGACCCGCACTTCACAAGCCTGTGGCGATGATGGTGATGCATTGCTGGCCAGGATTTTGGACAGTTGTACAGCTGCCGTGGGAGGTGGCAAGTGGTGGGACGTTGGACCCTGTGTCTGAAACATGCACACACCTCTGATTGGAACCCTTGTAAGCCTTTTGTAACGGTGTAGTTCTGCGGAGAAAGGTTGTGCTGCACCTCCTGCGCATCATATGGCAGGGTGCAGGTGGCGTTTTGTCATGCAAGCAGGTTACAGACGTCATGCAGGGGCTTCGAAACCAGAGCAGGCAACAAAGAGCCATGAATTGTCAGCCCGTTATCAAACAGCCCTGTCCCCAGCAAAATGAAATGGCACTGTACTTGTGTTGCTTGGGGCTGTGCAGCCAACTGCCAGTGCAGGAAGCCCTCGATGCATCCAGTCCAAGGGTTTTGCAAGAGGTTTTACACAGTTTGCATCCTTGAGCAAGGAAAGTGCTGGGATGCGTGTACAGGTGTGCCACATCTTAAGGTGGTTGAGTTTTGGAAACTGAACAGTCAGCAGGCACTTGCAGGATTGCTTGTGGCCATGATGCTTGTCAGATACAGCTGTGTACTGCCCTTCCTCTGACAGCAATGGCATCAGCACAAGCCTCTGAGGCATCACACCAGTTTGATATCACACAGTGCATGGCACAGCATGCAAGCAGCAACATGGCAAGTGAGCCACTAAAAATGGTGACACAGCATGCTGGGCGCCTTGTGTGCCGTCAACTGTCAACTTTCTTTGCCTTCTTCGCCTTCTTGGCTGCTGCTGCCGCGGCTGCTGTTTGGCGCTTGCCAGCAGACCCAGGGGCCTTCCGCTTTTTGTTGCTGCTGCCGCTGCGCTTGGCCCCTCGGTCTGCTGCCTTGTCCTTGCCATAGGCCAGCCCACTGTGGCACGCCATCTTGCGCACCACAACCTGCACATCCAACAGTAGAAGCAACCAGTGTGGTCCATGTAAGCCATCCCAATGGGGGTGAAACAGAGTGCGATAGCAATGCAAGATGCTGCACTAAGTGAAGGCGTAGGCATGCCATGAGGGTGCACAAACGTGACTTATCAGCATGCATGGTGAGCATGTGCCTGACACATGCCTGCCTGGCATACTAGCCAACCTCAGCAGCAGCAGGCAATAGCCTTGCTATGTGAAACAGAGATTGGTGCTGCACACATCATTGAAACACCGGTGTACATTTCATTCATGCATCTTCCAAGGCTGCACAATCAAGCAACGTCACTGGCATGCAAAAGGCAGCTGTCAGCACAATGCTGCTGCCAAGTTGCTCAGTCACCTTGTGTGGGCTGCCCTGCAGCGCCTGCTTCTTGCTGTGCCGGCCCACACTGTCAGTGAACACCACACCTGCAGTCACACAACAGTGCAGCATGCGCCCCTCTTTTCAGGCCACTCGATCCATTTCTCTAGGCGTACTGCAAGCCTGCAGCCACTCGATGCATTCACAGTGCAGCCTCAGGCAGCAAGGCTTGCTCCCCCACTCCTTGGCCCCCTGCCTTCCCTGCATCCCATCGACACAGACCCTGCCTTCTTCCCGCGCCAACCCCGGGCGACGCTGAGTTTGAATGCACTCATACGGCAAACAGTGCAGGCACTCAGCAGCACATGCGAGCAATGCCCAGCCAAGAAGGCAGCAGAGCCGCACCTGGCAGTGCCGAGAACACCTCGTTGGCCACGCCAGCATGTTGAAACACCAGGAACAGCAGCTGCTTGCTGCTGTCACCAGGCTGCTCTACAGCGGCGGCCTCCACAGCAGCAGCAGCTGATTCATGCCCTGCCTCGCGGCTGGCAGCAGCAAGCGTCGCCTTGACAGCGGCTGCCACGTCCTTAGGCGAGCTGCTGCTGGGTGGCGGCAGCTTGTGTACACACAGCTTGCACAGGTCGGCTTTGTCCACCTGTGAGCAGAGCAGCAGGACGCATGTAGGACTGGTGAGCTTGGTCATCAGGGCTGCGCCCCAGCTGGCATGCTGTAAGCCTGATTTTGTCACTTGGTTGTTGGATATATTGCCCAACCCTCACCCTAGCCTGTGCCTCAGGCTATGCTCAGCATGCTGGGACTAGTGCTGCATCTTGCTCTATCACAAGACACCACTTGGCACACACAACTTCACTTCATCCCTGAGCAATTGCCACTGAATCTGACAGGACAGATGGTATCATGGGCTGCCTGCAGCACTGCATCAACTTCCAGCCCACCTTGAGGTCTGGTGTTTCCAGTGGGGGGCTGGGTGTCCCTCTCTGCAGCTCCCGCTTGACCAGGGCCAGGGACACAGAGGCATCCTCCCTGCTGTCGTGCTGGGGCTGCTGCTGGCTGCTGCTGACTGGGGCAGCTAGTGTCCGGCCTCTCAGGGGCTGACCTAGGAGCTGCTCTGACAGCAGGGCTAGGGAGGGTGTGTAGGTGGACAGGTCCCTGCACACAGGGGGCAGGAGGGAGGCCACAGAGGGAGAGAGGTGAGGATCGCACAGTAATAGGTGGTGCTACCTGGGGTATAACCATGAAAGGCTAAATCAGGAGGCTGCGGAACCGCTTAGCCCCCACTCAGAGGGGCTTACTACAGTGGGTGATAACAGGCTGGACAGGCCCTAAACCACAGCCAGTTTTGCAAAATGAAGTACCTTGAAATCCAAACCGCTTTGATCACAACAGTTGCGCTGAGGGCTTGAAGTTCATGCAGGCTGATCAGCAAGATGAAGGGATGCCATATGAGTTGGGGCGGGGGCGGGGGAGGGGGGGGGGGGGGGGTATTGTAGTTGTGCCTGTGTAGAGTGCCCTCAGCCACTGATAGGGCTGGTGCAGGTGCGAGGCACATCTTTGATGTGGGGCAGAGCCATTTCTTCAGTCTGCCACAGACAGGCAGCGGATTTGGTATATCTGCCCCATACAGTCCTGCAGTAGCAGTCTCTCTGACACTACTTTTGGGTCATATGCAGCAGCAACGAGCAGTTCAAGGGGTGCGGATGGGAGGTTTCTGGTTCAAAAAGAAAAACAGGGGACTACAGATCTATAGATCTATAGATCTCAGGCTGAAGTAGATCAAATAACTCACACTCCCTGTGTCTACACCCCCCACTCACTTGACCTCAAAGATCATGCTTGTGTCAATGACCCATGGGTGGTCCAGCTGCAGTGCCTGCAGGTCGTGGTGCAGGCCGTGGCCCACCAGCACAGTCCTGGGTGTCAGCAGCTTGGCCAGCCGCTTGGCTGCTGCCTTGCGGCTGAGGGTGACACCCTGCAGGTCTGATGCTGTGATGCCGGTCAGCTCTGTGCGGTAGTCCAGCACAGGGCACGACGGCAGCACCAGCTCCTGTGTAGTGTGTGGTGTGTGGTGATGACAAAACGTGTGACATGTGTGATGGTCAGGGGTGGTGAACGGAGGGTGACACCCTGCAGGTCTGATGCTGTGATGCCGGTCAGCTCTGTGCGGTAGTCCAGCACAGGGCACGACGGCAGCACCAGCTCCTGTGTAGTGTGTGTGGTGTGTGGTGATGACAAAACGTGTGACATGTGTGATGGTCAGG
The DNA here is from genome assembly GCA_007449985.2 of Desmodesmus armatus. Taxonomy (NCBI): domain Eukaryota; kingdom Viridiplantae; phylum Chlorophyta; class Chlorophyceae; order Sphaeropleales; family Scenedesmaceae; genus Desmodesmus; species Desmodesmus armatus. Next base: position 333,355 of record VIIQ02000562.1, read on the forward strand.
GGTGGTGAACGGAGGGTGACACCCTGCAGGTCTGATGCTGTGATGCCGGTCAGCTCTGTGCGGTAGTCCAGCACAGGGCACGACGGCAGCACCAGCTCCTGTGTAGTGTGTGGTGTGTGGTGATGACAAAACGTGTGACATGTGTGATGGTCAGGGGTGGTGAACGGAGGGTGACACCCTGCAGGTCTGATGCTGTGATGCCGGTCAGCTCTGTGCGGTAGTCCAGCACAGGGCACGACGGCAGCACCAGCTCCTGTGTAGTGTGTGTGGTGTGTGGTGATGACAAAACGTGTGACATGTGTGATGGTCAGGGGTGGTGAACGGAGGGTGACACCCTGCAGGTCTGATGCTGTGATGCCGGTCAGCTCTGTGCGGTAGTCCAGCACAGGGCACGACGGCAGCACCAGCTCCTGTGTAGTGTGTGGTGTGTGGTGATGACAAAACGTGTGACATGTGTGATGGTCAGGGGTGGTGAACGGAGGGTGACACCCTGCAGGTCTGATGCTGTGATGCCGGTCAGCTCTGTGCGGTAGTCCAGCACAGGGCACGACGGCAGCACCAGCTCCTGTGTAGTGTGTGTGGTGTGTGGTGATGACAAAACGTGTGACATGTGTGATGGTCAGGGGTGGTGAACGGAGGGTGACACCCTGCAGGTCTGATGCTGTGATGCCGGTCAGCTCTGTGCGGTAGTCCAGCACAGGGCACGACGGCAGCACCAGCTCCTGTGTAGTGTGTGGTGTGTGGTGATGACAAAACGTGTGACATGTGTGATGGTCAGGGGTGGTGAACGGAGGGTGACACCCTGCAGGTCTGATGCTGTGATGCCGGTCAGCTCTGTGCGGTAGTCCACCACAGGGCACGACGGCAGCACCAGCTCCTGTGAAATGTGTGGTGATGACAAAAATGTGGCGGGGACAGATGTGTGACGTGTGATGGTCAGGGCTGGTGAGAGACGATGCTTGAGTACATCAATGGCAATGCCATCGCCTGGGACGAGGCCAAGGGGGAATTGAGCAGGGGTGGCGCCAACACTTTGCTGCGTGTATATTCACACACAAGGGGATGGACAGGGTTCAGAGGGGCCATTTGAAGAGCACTTGTCAATTGTGTGTAATGATATCTATCTGTCGCCTCCCGCCTGCATTTCGCCCTCCTCCCTGGTGCCACAGGAGCAGCCCCCGGGGCGACGGTCGCTTTTCTGTGCCGTGCTGTGTGTCTGTCGTTTACCCCCCCCCCCCCCCCACCCACCCACCCTCGGGCTGTTCACCCCCCAATGCCTGCCAGACAGTGACCCTCCCACCTGCATGACCAGCTGGTCGTCCTCATCCACCACTGCCAGCTGCAGCAGCTCCTTATCACTCTCAGAGGTAGCACACATCTCACAATCAACACCCAGCAGCCGCCATGGGCCAACACCAGCATCACCAGCCGCAGCAGCGTCCGCAGCATCCCCATCAGCATCCCTGGCAGCAGACACACAGACAGAACACCTCTGGTTTGCACAAGTACAAGATAGTTGTTGAGTGCTTCAGGTACCCTGTGATGACAAACACCAGAATGTCCTTGGCGGGTGTAGAAAAGGTGTCCAGCATTAGCAATTACGGATCCTGCTCATAGACTGGGTGTCATGCAGGAGCCATTGCTGTCCATTCTGGCATCATAGGGCCTAAGTTGCAGACACACAAACACAACGACCATGGAGGTGTGCTTTTGGCTGCTGCTGCTGCTGCTTTTATTGCTGCTGCTACTGCTGCTGCTGCTTTTATTGCTAATGCTGCTGCTGCTGCTGCTGCTGGTCTCACCTGCCAGTGACCACCCATCCCTTCTCATAGCTGTCAAAGTTGTACCAGTGGTGGAAGCGGGGGTGGCTGCGGGTGCGCTGCATCAACTGCCACACAGGGTCACCCTGTACACCAGCACACAGCACACGTGGTCACAGAGTCAAACTTGGTATGCATGAAAAGTTCCTGAGCTTCTGCACGCTCCTTGTGTCAACACACTGCCAGTAACAGGCATAACACGCACACCAGTTGTACAGACCGCAGAGCAGAAATTGTTGCAGCTGCTTGAGGTACTTGCCTTACCCACCTTTTGGACCTGCTGCTGGTCTGCAGCAGCGTCTGCTGCACCCTTGCCCGCTGCTGCTGCTGCTGCTGCTTTGCCCTTGCCGGGTTTGCCACCTGCCGCCTTGCCGCCTGCTGCTGCTGCCGCCGCACTGCCACCACTTGCTGCCCGTTCACTCTGCAACACACAACAAGGTGCAGCATCTCACAAGACTGAGTGGGGTCAAACACCAACAATCACACCAGCCCAGCCAAGCTGACACCTTGGACAGATAAGCAAGCACTGTGCTGCTGCTGCTGCTGCTGCTGCTGCTGCTGCTGCTGCTGCTGCTGCTGCTGCTGCTGCTGCTGCTACTGCAGCGGCTGTACTCCTGCGCCTTTGGCTGTGTTATTGAAAGACACCAGCAGCCTTGCAACACTGATAGTGGCTCGATTTGTATGACGGTGCAGCCAACACGCCACACATGCTGGTGTTGCCGCTTTATGGCCACAGCAACATTGCTGCTGCTGCTATGGATGCTGCTGCTGTGATGCAGGAGGCCTTGCAGGTCTCAGACAAAGTCTGCTGACAACATTGCTGTCTAGTCCCAGCCCACCTGCAGCTTGTTGGTAAACCAGGGCAGGAAGCGCTTCAGCAGCTTCTGTGGTTTGACCAGCTCCTTGCCAGGTGCCCTGGGGTCCGGCTTCTGACTGTGCAGGGCAGCCAGGAAACCAGCCAGCTGCTCAGGACTGTACTTGCGAGGGTCTGAAAGCTTCTTGCCTGTGGGCTGGGCCTGTTTGCAGCAGGACAGGGCGGTGAGGAAGAGGACGGTGCAGCATACATTGCGACGGGTGTCAAAATGTGAACAGCGAGGGTGGTGGTGCCGGCGGCGGGGGAGCACTGTTTGCGCTGGAGTGCAGACAGCTGCGTAGTTGTGCATCTGACGGCGGCTGCCAGCTGGATGACTGAGGTGCCGGAGTTTGAAAATGAGCAGGTTGTGGTACAGTAGTGAGTTGAGTGCACCAAGACGGTAGCTGCCATGTGGCTGGCCAGTGACCCTGCTCACCTGCACCCAGTCGTGCCAGTTCTTGCCGCTGGCATCTATCAGCTGCTTCCTCTGAGACAGCTTCACTGCAACAAAAATGATTAAGCAGACACATGAGCTGCTGCTGAAGGCTTCAGAGGTGTCGAATGTCGCAGCCTTGTTTGGCCAATGACAGCAGCTGCTTGGAGAGTGACTTGTCAGTTGCTAGAAAGTACCCTCGGCCCACCTGCTCCAGCAAGCACTGGCTTACTGTACTCCTGCAGCTCCTCAGCCTTCATTTGTACTGCTCAGGGCACCGAACGGCGGTCGCTGACTGTGGTTTGATTCGAGTCGTTGCAGTGCTGCCAGCTGTTGCTGCTGCTGCCACTGCTGCTGGTTTTAGGGGGGCCGTCTTGTTGTCTGTAGTGTTACTTCGGTCACGATATAAGTATGTTGAAGCAGCAGGATATGTAGTACAATCCGCTTGGTGCACGCAACAGCTTGTTTCGGACTGTTTCGCGGGAACGCGCGATGATGAAAGCAATCAATGATACAACAGAAGTCAAAACCGAAAAATAAATCATATAGAGGTCACAAGCAGCTGCACGCGTGAACCAAAGACAGCAAGTTGCTCAGATCAGGTTACAAGATCTACAGGACCATGGGTCGGACGGGAGTCGACAACTGCCCCAACCCCCAGGAGATACAGCCCATCCAGGCCACAAACATTCTTCGGATGGCCTGGCTTCAGCAGGCTCAAGCAAACACCAATGGCAGTCTGCAGCGACACCCAAAAACAAGCTCAGTCAAGCTGCATGCCAGCAAAGCAGCCCTCGCTGTTTGCAGCACGGTCGCCACTGCCAGAGACAACGCGGCTGGGAGCCAGTGCTTGTCAGCGCAGCCTGGTGCTGCTGCTGTGGCACATGCTTTGTTCTGCTCTGCTCCCAGACGTGCTTCGTGCGGCAGGTACTTGTCAGTTCACTCCCCCGACCTGCATCCGCACAACACAACACTTGATCAGCTGCATGCGTGGTGCTGCCAACCGTCAGCTGCAAACCTTGGCAATAAACGGCCACATCACCAATCCCTCAGCTGGCAGTTGCGGACAGAAGTAGGTTTAGCTGAAGCATACACACCAAGCAGAACAGCAGCAATCGCAGATGGATGCTCCACGTGCATGCACCAAAACAAACATATCAAACACACTCCTATCAACAGCGCGTCAGCTGCAGCTCCCTAACCCTACGTGGCACGCGCTCAGCTTGCGCGCTTGTCAACCTGACTCCAGGACTGTATTCTGCACCCTGAACACATCAGCTGAACACAGTATGCAACAGTGACCTCAACTGCCAAGCCAGCATTAGTCATCTAGCCCACTCACTTTGGCATGGCATCGCCAGCAGTGACCAGCTCCTTGAGCTTGTTCTGCACAGCTGCTGCATCCAAGCCCTGGACTGACACTGACTTCTCCTGACCAAAGTCTGCAGGCACGCCATGCACATGGGCAGGTTGAAGCTGTCAGTGTCTTGAAGGGCAGAATGCATGCAAGTCCCAACCAAAACCCCCTCGATAACCAGGCACAGCAGCTAAGGCCCATTGTCATAACACTCTCCACAGCCACCCACACAATTACATACCACCCCTAGGCCTCACAGGTGCCATAGGGTCTGCTGTTCATGGGCAGGCGTGTCAAGTTGCACCCTGTCAGCGCTGCACTGCCCATCACTGAAGGAGGCGATAGCTGATGCACCGACAACACACTGCCACACTCTCTTGGTCACAACCACTTGCACTGCTGCCTGCCTGGATTTGTGAGGGTGGCACAAGTTCCTTTTGTGTAGTCTGCCCAGGAGTCACTGCTGGGCAAACAGCACGGTCTGCTGGTCACTGGTCAGCTGCACGGAGTGCTGGCCCAGCAGCACGGTGCTGCTGGTGCAAGGCCCCACAGCCAAGACACTCACCATACCGTGCTATCAACTTGGCCTCTGTACCCGCTGCCTCCCGCACCAAAATTGGGAAGTCTGGGTTGGCCTTCTTCATTTCTGCATAGTTCCCCATGATGAAATCCCTGTGAACAGACAGCAGCAACCAGTGTTGTCAATGTGCTGAAGCCCCAGAGTTGCTATGCAGCAGCAACAAGCACTCCGCTGCAGCTGCGTTGTGCTGTTCATCTCTTGGTGACGACCTGTGATTAAATCCTGACGCGGGTTTCATCATCATGCACTACCTAGGTTGCGATGCAGCCTGCAGTGGTGAAACCTACCCACCCTTCCTGCATACCAACCCCAAAGTGCTGTCTGGCTGGCCCCCTGTTTGCTCACCTGGCTCCTTTGCTAGCTGCTGACGACTGACAAATATGGATCCTGCGCAAACACCAATGTTGATGTTCAATGCAGGACACACTCAACGTTGCTGTTGGACTATCTTGCTGCTGCTGTCACCCACCTCAGCTCCTGCATGGCAGTGGACAGGACCTTCCACGACGCCATGGCTGGATCTGAGACACTACAAAGGACAACTGCGCACCCTCGCACTCACTGCAACGGTGACTCTGCGGAAACAAGGGGCACAGATCAGAAGGTCTAACTTGACTTGGCCCCAAGTCGCAACAAACAGGCTGTGGTTAAGCGAAGCACTGCAACACTCACGCTATTGAAGCCTCCCAACACCCGTGTTTGTAAGTTTGACTCGGGCTGTTGTCAGTGACTTGTCACTGTGTGCTGCAACCACATGCCTGCGACTTTTGGTATATTATTACAGTTACATTGTCCACTGTGCCCTGTTGCTCACCACAGTGGGAGACCTGCTCTGTTCTGCCAGCCTGGCAAGTTGCCAAGGCACTGCACAGTCCGCAGGTTGCAGGTTGCACCGAGCGCGGCTGCCTCTGTCACCGCTGACTACAACTTGCAGCTTGTGTTGCACCGATCGCTGCTGCCTCTGTTTCCGCTAGTACCTGCCCCGCCAGTTTCAGTCTTGCAACGCATTGGCTGCACCCTCCCTGCTTGGACCTTGACAGTTGACCCATCTGCCACTCAACCTTCCGACCTTGCAATTCACGGCACAGAACCAGCCAGCGCACCAGTTTGCAGCAGGTGAGGTCAACAAACGGCAAGCACACCATCCCACAGCCAACGACATCAGTAACCAACACCAACAGTGCCGCTGCACCAGCCATGCCGCAACCTCAGCACACCCACGCCCAACAGCAGCAACAGCTGACGCCAAAACCTCAATCCTCAACCATCAGCTCATCCACCAGCTGATCAACTGCATCCGTAGACATGGCCTCAGGCCCTGCCATACTCTTCCTCCTGACCCCCAGCCACAGGCTCCGACTCCTCCTCATGCTGCGACCTTGCTGCAAACCCTGCTGACTACTCGCTGCAGAGCTCGCCCCGCGTGACGCAGCCCCAGCCAGCGCCACACTCGCTGCTGCTGCAGCCTCTGCTGCAACAGTAGTCGGGTCCTGCTGCGCAGCTTGAAGCTGAGGAGTTGGGAGCGACTGCGAACGAGCCGCCTGCACGTCACGGCCGCCAAAGGGACTCATGCGAGTGACATCAGGGCCGGCATCGGCAGCAGCTACAGCAGTATCAGCCAGTGCAGCAGCGTCTTCTCCAGCCTGTGGGGAGGCTGGTGTGCGTGTCTTGGGGTCAACAGTGGCCAGGTCGTTGGTGCTGGTGGTGCTGGAGGGCAGAGTGGTTGATGCGGGTGAGAGCTGCCGGGAGCTGCGCTGCTTGCGTTGTCGTTTCGGGTTTAGTATGCGTGACCAGAACCAGTGCTTGGCCCACAGTGCACTGATGTCTTCCAGGGAAACCCTGCAGCAGCAGAGTCAATACAAAGGCCTTGGTCATATGTGGTGGGTCAGCAACTCGCATCCTCAGTCAACCAGAAGAACACTCCAAGTGAAGTTCACATGGATGCATCTATAGGGAGGCCCAGAGTGCAATGTGCACAGGTGCAGGCCTTTATGTTACGGTGACGGCTTTATGGTATTACTGTTTGCAGTACCCAAGATGTGTGTGGCACTGCACCAGCATTGATTGTTGTTGTGTCTCCAAACTCAAGCATGGAAAGCGATACTTTCAAGGTACAACAAGGACAAGAAACTATCATATGTCGAGTATACACCAATCAGTTGTGATGCCCTAGCCTCTGCTCTGCTCACCTGCCTGTCTCTGGCACAAACCCAAAGGCAATGATCTGCAGCACACAGCACCACAACACATCAGTGAGCTGCCAGCTACCTTGAATCAAAGCAAGGGCACCAGCATGACTGATGAATCCTGGCAGCACCACCACCAGTGCTGGCCACCACCTCAACCAAGGAGCTGCCAACAGCTTCTCACCCAAGCAAGCTGAAGTACTACCGGCATAGTACAAGTGCTGACATCGCATAATGAGGGGCATGCTGAACACATGGTGCATCTGCTATTCTACACTCGGCGGTAGCTGCTGTTGCCTAGCCGCCTGCGCTGTCACGCCTTTATCGCGATATAACTTCTGTCACTATACACCCTGCCTATCAGAGTAGAGCTGCCACAGCTTGAATCAACCCTCACTGCCCCAGCAGCCGCCCGCTCACCAAAGCCAGCACACTTGCCACCAGCACCAAAATGTAGTACTTGACCCTCAGCGCACAGATTAGCTTGGCCTCCACCACAAATGCTGCAAAGTGGGTGGTTGAGATGCAGACCGCCACTGCTGCAGGACGGACGGCCAGCGCCTGGCTCTCAAAAATGACAACATACGCAGCCGAGCTCCAGGCTATGCCATTGCCTGCCTGCATAATGGGGGGAGTATGTTACATGGACATAATACACAAGAATGCATGCGCATGTGGTGGTGAGTTCCAGTTTCTTGGTAGTGCGTGTAAGCTGCACCAACATCCATCACGGTCGTTTGCTCAAGCCGTCACCAAAGCATGCCGCTGTCGGTTTGAAGATGTGCACATAGTGCTTGCGCGCCACCCACACTTGACGAAGCCTGGTACACAGCACCTGTCCAATACACGTGGCTTCGGCTACTGTCAGACACAACCACTTACATCACCAACTGTTGGTAACTATCACTCACCGCCAACACAGCAAGAGTTCCAAGCTGGTACAGAGGCCAGTGCTCTGGTGCCACCAGCTGATTCATGTCCACCTGGGCCCTGGCTGTAAACATCCCTGCCATGCCAACCAAGACAGCCATCACAGCCACAGCAGTGACGCTGCTGACTTTCAGCAGGGACAGGCGGCCCACCCTGTCAATCAAAAACACAGATAGACACACACCTGCAGGCAGGCAAGCAGGAAAATGGAGTTGATTTACTGTGGTCAAGTCACAATGCAAATCTGGTGTAGCTGACAGGTGCTGTTTTGTTCACAGCCAATGCCCCATGCTATAGATATGAGAATAGCATGCCGTCACCAGAAGAGAGCTGCACGTGAAGCCAGCCGACACCGTACATGCCTGGTGTGCTGGCCTGCTGTGCTTGCCTGAAGCTGGCGTGCTTGGCATGCATAGATGAGATCTGTACCACAAGCTTCGCAGAGTGTGTACACTGCCTGACACTGACCACCTTCGTCTGCTGTGATGCGACCACGGTTGCTGCACGCTGCTCCCAGCTGCAGCCTCCTGGTCCATCCACCAGCATGCAGGCTGCCCAAAGGTCACCCCCATCGCTGACATAACGCTCACTTATTGTGATTGCCTCAGCAGGATGACCCCATTGCTGACTGGCCAACCACCTCAGCCCACGTGGGCTCTGTGCACACCAGAAAAGCAAGTGTGCCCAGCAGCAACTATGTCACCTCAAACACATATTAACCAGCACATGCATAGGGACTTGACTCACCCACTGCGTATGAACCATACAGGGTGAGGGATGACATAAGTACAGCCCTGCCCAAGCCAATGCCAGCCCTGGTCAGGGTTTGATACACCACGTAGGTCCGAGACAGAGGGTCCACAAGAGCGACGAGGAACGCGACTGACACACCCACACATATGGCTGGGAAGTACTTTCGGTTGCTGAAGAGTTCAAGGTACATACGCAGACCCTGCACAGCATAGCACAGCACAGCATGAGCGCCACAACAACATCACAGCATGAGCGCCACAACAGCACAGCACAGCTTACCGACTGATGCTGCAGGACTGTAACTGCAACTGACTTCAAGAAAGGGGAGCAAAATAGTGCAAGTCTGGAGTGTGCTGACTGTGAGATGGCTGGATTTGGTTCACCAATGGCATTCCCCACGTATCCGTTGCTGAACATTGCTGAACAGTTCAAGCGTCTTACACACACCACCCACCTTTGGTGCTGTTGCTGCAGCCCTCACAATCGACATGAACTCTGCATATGTTTCTGCATAGAAGGGCCCCCTGATCTCCCGCAGAGCCTCCCAGCCTTGAGCATACTGGCGGCGCTCAATGGAGCTGCAGGCGACGGCAACAGACCACATCGTGGTGTAAAATATGATCACCGAAGCAGAAAAAGTAGAGCGGTACCAGCTCAACAGAGTCAACAACAGCATAAAGTGCAGCCTTCAACACGGTTGACAACACCCGCTGAGGCTTAGCAGCAGTACAACCACACCCCTGAAAGCACATACTGCAACAGGTTCCTTAGCCTTGTCATTCACAACATTCCTTGCCAGCTCCCTGTTCACACAAAACACAAACATCGACTTCAAGCCTCCAGCTGTCCATGTGAGTGTGCCCAGGCCGTACCCTGCACCACACATACAAAGCGCCCCAGCTCCTTACATACCAGTGCCATCACGTTATGGCGCCCCTGCACCCTCACCTGTGTGGTGTTTCATACAGCCAGGGGGTGACCATCAGCTGAGCCAACGGCCCAAGTGTGCCAGTAGCAAACAGCAGTCGCCAGCCAAGGTCACTCTGGTTTGACACAAGGTAGCCAACCACAGCCACAGCACAGCAGCCGAAGGCATAACCCAGTACATGCACCATCAGGAAAAAGCCCCGGGAGGTGCGTGGTGCAATCTCAAGGTCTTGCAGTGCAACACTCTGCGGTCACAGGACAGCGGTGGAGAGCATGAAGTGAAGGAAGTGGAAGGCAAATGATATCAGCACTCCATGCTTGCTTGCGACCCCTAGGTGGAACAAGGCACAGCACAACCCGCTGGAGCAGGCAGTACAAAAATTTAGTCGGTAGGCAGTACCTAGACATTGAATTACGGAGCAGAAGCTGGTGGCATCGTGTTTCAAACTCAACAAGCAAGCACTCAGCTCAATCCGACCCATTGGAGTCTGCAGCGCACAGGTGCTCACTCACCATAAACAACACATCAGATGCAGCTGTAACCAATGCCGAGCCAATGTACAGTTGTACCAGCTTCCATGATGAAGCCATCAGAACCTGCAAACGCAGCCGGGAGAGATGTCAGGGTGACTGCAAGACATGGTTTTCGTACTTGAGTACTACTAGTAGGAAGTCAACAGCTTAGCAACAGAGGTTTAGGCATTTGCAGCCCTTGTCCAACAACGCCAAACCAGCAGGAAACTCCTTGCCAAAATTCATACTGCACAGTATCTAGCACAACAGCAATACACAGCAACGGCACCCACAGCGCAGCACGCTGTGCTGTGCTGTGCTGAGAGACTTCGCTGCATGGTCCTGTGTGCCTGACCTGTCCCAGCAGCATGATGATGCAGCCCAGCATGATGCCAGCCTTGCGGCCGTAGCTCCTGACAAACATTGCCCCCAGCAGGGGCACGAGCACAGGGGGGACGGTGAAGATGACCCCCTCAAACCTGCAACCAGGCAAGCATTCAGCACGCCAGCAGGGACGATGTAATGTGACAATTCCTTGTGTTCTGAATGTGTGCGTCATGTATAAGGTAACAGAGGATGTGTTTCAGCCATGGACAGTCCCTGACCTGGGCACCCCGCTGCGTGCAGCACCAAGACATATGAGGTGTGTGCTTGACCTGGTGTCACTGGAGTAGCACAGTTTTGTTTGGCAGTAACTAGTGGCTAGTGCTGAGCAGGTTGCAATGAAGCACAAGATGCCACTGTGCTGCACAGCTGCCCCACGTCGATCTTGCATTGCTTGCAGACAGCTGCCAGCTTCGCGGTACTCATGTCCAGGTACCCACCATGGAAGGTCAGGGATGCCATCAACACCTGTGGGGTGCAACACGCAAGGCGTTGGGTGACTCGGTGGTGTTATTGTGAGCAGTTATGTAACACCTATAGAACCAACGGGTAAGAGGCTGGAGCAGCGCGCATGTCCAGCATGCGCCACAACCCCACACACCCCACCAGCCAGCCAGCCCCCCCCCCGGTGGTCATAAGGTGGGGTTGAAGGCTTTCCAAAGCATGCTGCACACATCATAAGTATTCATTGCATCTCCCTTTACAGTTGCACCAGTGGAGTGACTTACACAATTACACCATGCTGATGCATCAACGCCTGGTGCACGCACCTACTGATATGTGCCGCGAACGCACGCCTGGTGCACGCACCTACTGATATGTGCCGCGAACGCACGCAACAGATACATACCCCCAAGTTGCGCAGCACGCTGCAAGGCGGGCTGCTGCTGCATGCCTTATCGACACCATTCCTGCAAGCTGCTGCGCAACTTGATGCATCCCAGCTGGCGCATGGCATGTGCGTACCCAGAAGCTGCTACCCAGTCCCACCTGTTGTACAGTAGGGCGAGCTGCGGCGCAGGATTTCTGCTTGGTGCCGGCCGGTGAACGTGTAGGTGAATGAGGGAGCAACCCGTGCTGCCACCACTGAGTTGACTGCATACCCCCTCAAGCACCCAACAGCCACGCTTGTCCACAGCACCTGGGGGCATGGTGGAGGCACAAGGGCACGCTTACTGCAATGAGAGCCGAGTCAGGCTCAAAGTCAAGAAAATAAGATACAGGTAGCATATGTTGAGAGCACACGTGCTAACCCAGAAGCCGGACACAATACTCTGCCATACTGCTTGTGTGGAACTGTTGGTGTAGGTGGCCAACAGGGTTTGAGGGGGATCCCCATTGTGCAAAGATGGTTATTCTATGCTCACCACATACACCACAGGTGTCATAGGGGCATCATCGCTGTCCACATGCTGCCCTCCCCTAGGTGAGACAGCAGGGTGCTGCTGCTTTTCATTCCACGCAGCTCCATTAGGGCCATAGCCGCGGTTTGGCAACACATCGTGTTGGTTTTTGCCTGTCAGCCAAGCAAACATGCTGCCTCATCTCAAGGCCTCAATTGCAGAATCTATCTTGAACGACACCGGAAGCAATGCTATGAAGCCTGTATAAATGTACAAACTGCACACGAACGATATGTTATCACAGTCCTTTCCCTTTCTTGGCAATTGCCGGCACATCACACGCCCATTTACACCCCAACAACCTTGGACAAAGTACAGTTTTGACCTCGGCACAGTGCACAGTGGCTTCTCGTCTTCAACAAACAACAGAGTGGGTCTGTTTTCCGATGTACCTCAACGTTGTCCCCACATCGTCAACACACAAGCAGAACACGCTTGTGGGCCACAAGGCTGGCAGTGCCAGCAATTGTGCCAGCCTGCTCAGCACAGCCGGTCGAACTCTGTGCCAAAACATCCACTCAAAGCAGCATTTCCAGACTTCGACCTGACTTCTTTCAGACCTGCAACGTAGCTTAAAGTGCTGCTCCCGGCCCCTGCATGCAGCAAGCAATGTGGCATGTCAGATGTGGTGCCAGGGTGTTATCAACCAAGTACTTCAAAGATCATGTCACAAAGTTGTGTACCATCTCAGCCGACCGAATTGCTTCAGCCGTCCAAACAGCCTGCATTCATTTAGCGAGCCTACTTGGCCCACCTGTGCCCTTGCCCCCGGACTGTTTTGCATCAATGCTGCTGGCTGCTGCTGCCTGTGTGTGTGCCACGCTGGGCCTCAATGACAGGCTGTAGGTTTTCCCTACAGCCTGTACAGCAGCATCCGCGCCAGACTGTTCCAACGGCACTGTAGGCACACAGGTTTGCACAAACACACAAGGATGCATTGTCAAAGTATGCTGCTAGCGCTCATGTCTATGTAGCGCCCAACACGTGCGACAGCAAGGCATGATGGTGTCAGCAGATTTTGACCACCACTAGCATCTTCACGTACTGTAACATTGCATCCGGACGCATCGACAACATAGCAGGGTATCCAGAGATATACCACATGCATTGATGGCTGTTCATGGTCGAAGGACACAGCACCTGCATGCAGGACTATAAATCTCGAACCCCTTGAGTGCACTGCTGCCATGGTGCAAGTGGTCCCATCAAGTTCATGATGGTGTCCGTGGCATCCCTAGCAAGTGACACTGCCCTGTAAGGATCCTTCCCCTACTGAGGCGCCACACCAACCTGGTGGTGTTGCAACAATGTTCCTGGTGACTATGTTTTGGAAGGCATCCCCTGTTCTGTCCTCCGCAGCCATGATGATGCCCTTCAAGCTGGTGCTGGTGGCATGGCTACGCGCAATCAGCGCTGGTGCCGTGACGGTCGTGCCGGTGCGCCCGGCAGCAGCGGCCCTGGGTACATACATAAGCAGGCAGGGGTGCAGCAGCATGTTGGATCACGGCCAAAATTTTCAAGTCGTACGGTGATGTAGCAGCTGCAGGAGGAGGCAAAACACTGACAACTTTTGAAGGCTTTGTTTGGAGAAGCCTATGCTCAAGGTTGTGGAACTTGTGAATCAACATCACTGGAAACGCCTTCCAGCCAGGGCGGTTGCTGTCAGCGTTCAGCAGTCCGGGCGCAGCTGATGCACTGGATTTTCTTGGACAATGCAGCCGCTGCGGGTTGTGTGCCCCCAACCTGAACCAGAACTCACCTGCCCTGCTCGTTGTCAAGCCCTGCTCTGATGCTTGTCTGTGAGTCAGCAGAGTCTGGCAAGCTCGGGTTACCATACTCGTAGTCCTGCAAAGCAGCACACAGGAGATCAGACCAGCTGCACTTGCTACATTGCATGCAACTGGCACGACATTGGTCAAATACTTGCAGCCTGTAGCATCATGACTGCTTGCTATCCGCAGCAGCTGCATTCCAGAAAGGCCTGGCCTAGTGGTTCTCACCGATCCATAGATGCTCCTCCTGTTGGGGCTACGCCTTGGGAATCCTGGAAACAAGTTCACTCTGTCCCTGAGGGTCACTGCTGCTGGGTCCCCTGCATTGGAGTAGTCTGTCGCTGCTGCAAAAAGAACCTCTGCGAACGAAAAAGTGCAGCACAATAATGCAGTGCCCAGGTGAAAGCGGATGGTTGTCAGCACAGCTGATGGAAGCACATGGAATATTGGGTATGTCTTGGCATGTACAGGCCAAAACCGCAAGGTACTGGTCCTGGTACTGCTGCTGCACAAGCATTGGCAACATCACTGGTGCCCTGAACGGTGTCTGGTGGCTTACCTATGCCTTCCTGTCTGACTGGTCTTGGGGGTGGAGTGCCTGCCCTTGTGACGTTGACTGCAGTGGTGTTGCTCTGAGCAAACACCAGTACATCGCCTGTCAAGGTTGGCGTGGAGAGACTCTCGGATCAACACAAGCTGCTGGTGTGCATCCCTTTGATGCGGTGCAGCAGGTTACTAGCTAGTAATGCTGTGTGATAATCACACATACAAAATGCTGACATTCCTACCGTGTTATGTGGGCCAACCACAGCTGTTGCAAACCTCAGACCTGCAGGCGGCTGAGGACACGGTGATTGTTGGGGCCAGCCCTGCTCACTGCGGGCATGATTGTTGTGTGTTGTAAGTGTGCAGTGGCAGGCACTCACCTCCACAGCTGCGGCTGGCGCAGCCGCTGGTGAATGTCTAATGAGCTGCTGCTAGCCTAGCATGCCTGGCTGCGCACCTCCGCTTCTCACAGTCAGCCGCCCTGGCCCTGGAGCTGAAATTGCGGTTGACCTGTAGTCTGCAGATGCGTTGGCCGTCTGAGTGTCCGATGCCGTCCTACACACAAGGCACACGCAGAATCGTGCTGGTTGGAAATGGCCGGATGCAACTCACGCACTGCATTAGTCTGCTGCTTGAAACCGGCCAGTGCTGACGACCAAGACATTGACCATTTGAAGCAGCGCTATGCTGTGTGCCCCTGCTACCCCCCCCCCCTGGTGTAGTTCTGCTATAGAATTTCTTCCATTAGCCTCGCATCCTATGAGCCTCGCGTCCTCAGGCTATGCCTATACACATGTGCCAGCAACCGGTGTGGCCATGACGCAGCAATGGCAAGCTGTGGTGCTGAAGCAGCTGCATGAGATTCAGGCAGGATACACCCACTTGAAGTCGAAGGAGTCCTTGGTTGCCCCTGCAAACAGTCCGGTGAGGGCAAAGCCCAAATTCACAGGGTTGAGAGACAGGCTTGTACCGGCTGCAGCTCTAAGCACCTGTGGCTGGCTGGCTGCAAGACACACATCAACAACATTGTACAGTCAGCGCGGCTAAGTACACTGGGACTAAGGGTGATCACCTACATGGTGAGCACAGGTGCAGTCACCACACATAGTGGAGATTACATCAGTCGTCAAGATATCCTTGCTTTGTGGTGCTGCGCATGTTACCGTGTTGACAGCTGCTTCCTCTTATGCGTGCACAAGTTGGCTGCGCCTGGTTGATTGACTTGGTGACATTTACTGTTTTGTGCGCTGCAACCAACCACCGACTCAGTGGGCTGAACTTGCAGGCAACCAGCTGTCGGCACTACTCACGGTCAACGCCACGTTGCCCTGCCCGTGCAGCCAGCCTACTGATGCTCCGCCTGGTACCCCAAGGCTGCTGCTTCAGCTGCCGCAGCTGCACTGTGCCAGTTTCTACAACCTGTTGCTGCTGTCCTGGACTGTTCACCGCCAACAGTAGATGCTGCGTTCCCAACAAGGCCGAAAACAAGCTAAAGAACAATAATAATGCAAGGTGCCAGTGCTTTATGCGGCTCATCTACTACCACATCCCGTTTGACCCTTGGACGCGCCGACGATCGTGAAAGGGCCCATAAGAATAACCACGTACACCGTTGTGCAATCTATCGACACACCATGCACAGCAAACTTCCTGTAAAAACCACTTATCGCGTCGTTGCTGCCTGCATGCTGTCAAACATTTGACCCGCCAACAGACGCAAGTGCGCCGCGGTGGTGTCGTAGACCCCGATCACAGGCCCGGATACCACCTAGGTGCATCAATTGATCATTGCACACCTGCTACTACCCTTGCTTCCCTAGCTGGGGCCCAGCTGTATGCTGCGCTGCAGTCTGTGCTGCCTCAACTTCACCCCTGCCAACATCAGCAGCCGCTGCGAGGCAGCATAGCTTGCGTCAACATCATTGCTGGCACCAACACTAAACTTCTGCTGCTGCGCGGAGAGCGGCTTTCGCTTTGCCGGACCTGCCAGCGGCTGCTTCCCCTCCTGCTGCTGGCCTTGACCGCCCTTTGACGTGCTGGGCTGTTGTTCACTGGCTGAACAAGATGGACAGTTGCCACAACTGCTTGAGGCATTGGTGCTGCTGCTGCCTCCAGTGCTGGCCTGCTTTGTGGCAACTGCCGCTGCTGCTGCCTCCTCCAGCCTGTCAGCCGCTGCATCAGCCTCAGCTGCACGCTCCATAGTGGCGGGTCGCTGTCCTGTGGGCTCCAGCTTTGCCTGCGCCCACATGACAAAAGCTCATGGCCGGCCAAAGTGTCATGCTGGCAGCAAATGTTTGCCTTGTTTTTGTTCATGGGAGCAGCAATTGTTTGCCTCGTGTGCCAGAAATCAAGATCCCATTGTCATCTGCAACCGCTGAGCTGTAGACTCCAACATGCTAGCTAGTTGTCTGTGGTGTGTGCCGGAGGCTGTGCCAAGAGCAAAGCCCCAACCACCACTGGTGGTGGCCCCTCAAAGCATGGCAGAGCAACAGGCAGGTTGTGAAGGAATGGTAGAGCCCTGAGTAGGCTTACCTCGTGGAAAATGACCTCTTTGATGCCCGCCTGTATGAGCAGCTTGGCACACTCATTGCAGGGGAACAGGGTGACGTAGATGCGCTGCGCCGTAGGCACGGCAAGCAATGCAGGGGCAGGGCAGCAACGGCAGCAAAAGCCACCCAGGTGTCAGCACTATTAGGGGAGC
Source organism: Desmodesmus armatus (assembly GCA_007449985.2). Taxonomy (NCBI): domain Eukaryota; kingdom Viridiplantae; phylum Chlorophyta; class Chlorophyceae; order Sphaeropleales; family Scenedesmaceae; genus Desmodesmus; species Desmodesmus armatus. Next base: position 350,513 of record VIIQ02000562.1, read on the forward strand.
AGATGCACCAGGACTGTACCACAAACAGCAAGATTGGGCAATTGCTGGCTGCTGCAGTGCTGCTCTGAGCTGTAGATATAGGGCAAGCAGCCTGGTACTAGCTCAGGTGAGCAAAGGCAGTGCATCTGCTGGCTGTCTTGTGATCGCCACTGCCATTGCCGTTGACAAGGTGGCAGTCTCACCGCGCCTGTGACGTGTGCCTGGTTCTTGTTGAGCAGAGCATTTGCTTCGGCATGCACCACCTGCAGACCAACACAGACACCACGGCTGGGCCTTGGGTCATGACGCTCAGGCACTTGCTCCAGGGTTTGTACTTGCTGCAGTGCGGCTGTGGCCAAGCACGAGCACTTGAGGCAGGGTTCGTACCACATCCATGCATGCATGGGAGAATGAGCGCATGCTGCACATGCCAAAGAGAAACACACAGCCTTGCATCGGTACGTAGCAATGGCAGATTAGTGCCAGACCAAACATTGGGCCGAGACCTGGTGGCCCCTCTGGAGCAGTGAAGCTGGGGTTGACTTAGGTGCATCACAAATTGTGAGAGCAGCCCCCAGCGGTGAACCAAGGCCACGGCGCGAACTGCCCCCTGGAGCGATCCTCCAGCGCCCCCCGCCCCAGCCGCCGCATTCATGCCAAGGGTGTTCACTCACGTAGGGGTATTTTGTGTCCAGGATGCTGCCTGATGTGGCCTTTTTTGACCAGGGCAGTGAGCTGTCAGAGCAGCCGCGTGGGAAGCCATTGTAGCCGATGCTGAGGATGATGTTTTCGTCATTCACTATGCAGGCACCCACCTGCAGTGGGGAGGAAGACACACTTGTTGACAGATGTTGACAGATGGAATGCATGTGAGTCACATCAGGACAATCCTGTCAATGCTCACATGGTGTTGGGAAATGCATGATGCGTGAGTGGCAGCTCCTGCAGGAAGTTGCGGCATGCATAAGATGCTGTGCGGCAAGCCAGAGGGTGTGCATGCATAAGATTCACTCAGCCTGACCATGCATTGCACTTCGCGCTTTACATTTTGCGCACCTGTTTGTTTGGGTCCTTGGAACGCTCAGCACTGAGGAAGGCCAGTGCCATGAAGTAGTCATCCCATGACAGGTACCTGCAGGACGGCATGCATAGTGTAGGCTTACATTCATCTGGTGGGCCCAAAAGCAGTGCAATGCAGGCTGCTGTTCTCTCATGCATGATGTTGGGCATGCCTTGCCTTTGGACCAGTGTGCGTTATGTTGCGCAATGACTGCATTACTAACCATTAGGCACCACCCTGACTTCGCGTGCTGCTGTGCGCTTGCATGCAACTGTAGTAAAGCGCACGTTCGTGCTTGGGCTGTGGACCCCATTCAGGTTTGCAGGGTAACACCACTCCTCCCTTCCCCGGGCTGCTGCTGACTTACGCGTTGCGAGGCTTGGGGTCATACGGGTCTGGCCGCTTCTGCTTGTTGATGGGGGAAAAGAGACCTCCCGTTTGTTGTTGCTGTGTGCCGCTGGAGCCAGGCTCAGGGGTTTTCGTTGCTGCTGACCTCTGCCTGGTGAGGCTGCAGGGGGCGGAAGTGTCGCCATCACTGTTGCCTACCTTCCAGAGTGCAAGGAGGGATGCAGCTGACGCAATGGTGACGAGGCTTGTCATGACAGCCACGCCTGCCACTATAGCAACAGTCTGCAGGTCTGTCATTGAGTACTGGTGATGCTTCTGGGCTTTCTGCCAGAGGCAGCTGTTGGGCTGACTGAGATAGACGAAGAGGGGGTCACTTGCTCCCCTGCACTGCTGCAAAGCATGCCACTAGCAGCCTCAGGCTTGCAGAAACTCGGCACCAAGGCTGCACACACCTTACAGAGAAAGATGTCTTGCTCTGACACCCCAGCTGTGCTGGCCTGGCAAACACAGCAGAACCACTAGGGTACACAACTGCCAGGGACTTGGACCACAGGCAGGACTGTGCCTGTTCCACACAGAGTATGTGATTTTGATTGAAGGTGTCGCACAGCTCCTGCGGGGAGCATTCTTCTTGACCCTGCTGTCCTCCTACGATCAGAAGTCTTTGCTGAATCAGGCGACCCATGAGGGGCCCAAACGTGGTGTACGTGGGAAACCTCCCCACTGATATCAAGGAGAGGGAGCTGCAGGACCTGTTCGACAAGGTCAGTAGCGCGCTCAGCAGCATCTGTCTTCGTTCCCCTGGTGCCTGCGCTGACCCCCTGTCCCGTGTGCTCGTCGCAGTTCGGTTCCATCCGCGCCATCGACATCAAGATTCCACCCCGCCCGCCCCCTTTTGCCTTCATCGAGTTTGACGACCCAAGGTCAGGCCTGTCTCCTGCAGTGCAGTCATGCATGGTTGTAGGGCTCTCTATAAGCGGGTGCTGCACCAGACAGCACATAATCGTGCACCACACACCCCCTGCACTTCTTCAGACAACAGGAGCTGCACAGCCTGTACATGCCCCACCTGCAACAGCAGCAGCAGCGAGTCAGCACACTGCTCAAACCATCTATATGCTGCATATGCAGGGCTGCTGAGGACGCTGCTCATGCACGGGACGGCTATGACTTCTATGGCGTCACCCTGCGCGTCGAGATTGCTCGTGGAGGCAACCCGCGTGGCCCACCTAGGGGTCCCACTTCCAGGCGGCAAGGTGGCACCCCCTTCCGTGTGACCATCCGCGGCCTGCCTGCGTCAGCCAGCTGGCAAGACCTGAAGGTAGGCTGCCCAGCACCCAGCCGCCTGCAACCTGCTGCACTGTCAAAGTGCTTGCTGAGTTTGGAGCAGAACGTGTCCCACCCTTTTGCCCAAAGAAAACCCTCTTGCCCAAAGAAGAAAGCAACCTATACTGTAGGATCTGTATCCTCATGTGGTGACCATGTGCCGTGTTTGCCTGTCGTCCTGCAGGACCACTTCCGTCAGGTGGTGAAGCCCTGCTTCACAGAGGTCTACCGTGACCGTGGCGAGGCCATTGGTGTGGCTGAGTTTGAGACCATGGAGGAGATGCGCACAGCCATCAGGCGCCTGGACGACTCGGAGTTCAAGAACCCCTTTGAGAAGAGCTACATCCGCATCGTTGAGGTGCGCAAAACCGCGGGCTGCATGCTGGAAACCCATTCATTAGCTTACGCTGCCATGCCTCACATTTGCACACGACTTTCCTCTGGCCAACTTCTCACGAACCCAAGCACATATGGGCCAGGCTGCAGCTGCTTGGGGCACAGCACGCAGCGGCAAACATGCCACTTGTCAAACCTTGTGTGTGGTGGGGTGCATTGTGCAAGCACATATGCCCCCTTGCAAGTGATGTCATGACCTGTGTCTGAATCTCTCCCTGCATGCCCTCTTCCTTATTCTTGTTTGCAGGATACTGGCTACGGTGGTGGTGGCCGCGGCGGCGGGTATGGTGGCGGCTACGGTGGTGGCGGTGGCGGCGGCGGCTATGGCGGTCGTGGGGGCTACGGCGGCGGTGGCGGCTACGGCAGGGACGAGCCCTATGGTGGGCGCGGTCGGGACCGTGACCGTGACATCGACTATGGCAGGGGCCGGCGTTCACCCAGCCGCAGCAGGAGCCGCAGCAGGAGCCGAAGCCGCAGCAAGAGCAGGAGCCGCAGCAGGAGCCGCAGCAAGAGCCCTGTCCGTGGCAAGGACCGCAGTGTCAGTCGCAGCAGGAGCCGCAGCCGCTCAAGGAGCCGCAGCAGGTAGGATGCAGGTGCTGGGATGGGTGTAGATAGTGCCAGGTTCTAGCTGAAGTCTGCAGCAATTGCCTCATGTGTCATTGTTTGCGTGGAATGCTGTCCTACACACGCTGTGAGCAGCAAGGCGTACTGCCCTAGCTGCACTACAGCCAGCCAGCCAGCACATGTTCACCTGCTGTGTGCTGTTTGGCTCGGGCTGCAGCACATGGCCTGGTGTGCACTGGCGGCCGCCCTGAGAGAGGCAGCTGGCACTGGCATGTGGCACTTCTCTAAAGCCTCTTGGACTAGGCAGGCGCAGCAGGGTCATGGCAGCACACACCAAACACTATCCCTTGGGCAGCAGCCACAGCATGCAAGGCGGGCGTGGGGCTGGACCGACTAGGACTAGCTGGGCGGCTTGGCAGCTTTGGAGCAGGCTTGCATGGCGTGCTGGCTGGTGGTGTGGCCCAATGGGCGACATTGGAGGCGTTGCCTGGCTGGACAGCTGCGTTGCCGTGCGCCTCACCAGCTTCCAGCGCAGGTGGTTGCTGGCGCGGCGCTGCTGTGGCCGGTGCAGCTCTTGTGATTGTCTGGTCAGCCTTGGCTTGATTGGCAGGTCGACCCGTGGCGCTGGCCCGAGCGGCCTTGTCCTGGTGTCTGACAGCACAGTGGATCTGGAGCAGTGCTTGTGGAGCTGGTGTGGAGCTGGTTTGCAGTGCATGGAGCTGGTGCTTGTGCATGGAGCTGGTGCTTGTTGATGGGGTCTCCTGTGGTCGTCAGCAGCTTGGCGCTGGAGGGGCAGCAAAGGCCATCCTCACTGGCAGGGCTGTTGTTCTGGTGTAGAGGGTTACCGATAGAGAAATACCGTAGTTGAAGGGGGGGAGTTGTGGGGTTGTGCTGAGGCTGGACTTGAGTTCGAGAGGCCAGACTGTTGGACGCGGTTTGGTGCAGTACACCCCTTACACCAACACCAGCAAGGACACAAGTCTGCGCTGGGGCATCACTCCAGGTAAGCTAATCCCTCTGCCTGTCACATGACGTCAACTCAACCTCCTGTTGCTCGCCCTGCCTGTCTGCTGTATGGCTTCCTGTGCAGGTCTCGCAGTCGCAGCCCTGCTGGCAGCCCTCGTGGACGCTCCAAGTCACCATGAAGGCAGAGGCGCGTGTTTGGTGTACTGAATGATGTTGCCGTATGTCCCTTGTGGACTGTGTGTAGTTGACGTGCCTTGTATGTTGAATGCTTGTCCCTTGTGGACCGTGTGTAGTTGACATCCCTTGTGTGTCGAATGCTCGTGTTATGACCATTGACATGGGTGACAATGTGGGGCATGAGTGTCAGCTTTGCTTTGGCAGGTCCAGGTTTGTTGACTCTGAGAGCTTCTGACAGGACACTCCAGGCATTGCAGGTGCTGGCAACATGGTGTGTTGCTGGCTCTGGCTGTATGTTTGTCTATTGTGTGGCTGTCAGTTATGATTGTAACACACTGTCAGTCATGTCGTGACATGGTTACACTTGTGAGGGTGGAGCTTGGCCAGAGCACGCGTGGGGAACCTGTGTTCACTCAAGCACAGCACACTCCACAGCAGGTCTGTCTTTGGCCTGAACTGGCAGCTACCTACATGCAGCATGCATGATGTGAAAGGATGGGCAAATGGGCAGCAGATCTAGACGTGAAGAAAAGTGTGAAGTTGTTTGGGTGAGGGCCAAGTACTCCGCACTGTTTATGCGCAATGTAGCACTGCGCAAAACAGCCAGTGAGCAGCCACATTGAGCACTGACTGACTGGTAGTCACATTGTCCTTGAGGCATGGTGTACAAGACTTGCTAGGTGCGGTGCAAAGAGCATATGTGCTGCAACATCAATTGACTTTGTCAGCAGGCAGCTCAGTACAGATCAAACTGACACTGGACCCAACACACAGCTTAGGGGCTTATTGCAGCCCCCCAACATCATCCCCCACGTCAGCAAGCTCTTGCAAGCGCGCTAGCCGCTGCTGCCACCGCTCTTTGGTCGCATCTTTTCTGCTTGTTTGTGCAGCAGCATCGCTGTCTGCCTGTGAATGCTGCTGCTGGCTGCTGCTCCCTGGGTGCCTGGGGTGATGCAGCTGCTGCTCCACTGGCTGCTCAAGGACTGCCTGGCCCTGGCTTTCTGTGGTGCTGTGCGCAAAGCCGCTCTCCTTGCTAGAACTGCTGCTGCTGATGCTGCTGCCCTGGTCACCAGCACTGCCGCTGCTGCTGATGGCTGGCGCTGGCGGCTGCAGGGTGGCTGCTGCTGCTGCAGCTGTGCTGTGCTTTTTCTGCTTTTTGCTGGGCTTCCTTGACAGCATCCGCCGGTACTCCATGGCTGTTGCTGCCCGCAGTTGCCTGGCAGCGTCCGTTGTGTCTGTTGGTGCAGCATCTGGGTGGTCAAACCCCTCACATATGTTCTCTGCGGCATGACAGCAGACATAAAGATGCAGTGAGTATGCCTTGTTTCACTGTGTGGCAGTGCTGCCCTGCCCTGAAGTCTACTGCTCGTCAGGTTGCCCGCACCCTGTGTGAGGCAGGATTGCCATCTGCACATGCATACCCCTTGTCCGTGGTGGTGTTGACTGCCTAGGGCTGCGATGGGAGCAGTCGTTTGCTTCCCCAGCTCTGTTGTGGGTGTGACAAATGCCTGGATTGCTGGGTGCTGTGCTGGGGATCCATGGCTCAGCCAAAGTTTGCCCTCTGCCACTGCCAACTGGGTGTCTGCAAGCCACGCCAAGCTTTGGCAAGGCCGGCAGGTTGGCAGGCACCTGACAAACTGTGAGGTACACACCTTTCTCCCAGGTCCAGTCATAGTCATTCATCAGGTCAGGCCACCTGCAGTCAGCAGTACAAGGAGATGCGTTGGCAGTGAACGTCGGGCATCTGCATGAGCGTCAGGCAGTGGAGCCCTGTTGACACAGGTGACCTGTCAGGCAACTGTAGCTGCCTCGGCTGTCAAACCATGCTACAGCCTGTAACTTCATTGGCAGCTTCACCTCCTCTCAACCTAGTACAACACTGTGTGCCGCACAGATATGAACTGTGCCGACGCAAAGTTGTACTAGCACTGAGCCTGCATTACCCACGACCTGGCTTCAGAGTGCAGTTTGATAGCCACATGCTGGACTCACCATGGATATGTGCTGCACTGCAGTGGGCGGACCTTGTGTATGCTGCACGTGTTGTCTGGTTGCAGGAAGATACAATCGCGCGTCTGCAGCAGTGCACACAGATGATTCACTCAGCTGTGTACAGGCTGCTTGTTTGGCACTTGCCAACTCCCCACAAGAAGCCCTGTTGCCAAATGCACCGATGCTGGTGCACATGACGTTCCAGCTGGTGCTCCGATCGCCTCAGGCCTTGTGCTGGCATATTGACATGCAGGCAAGTGCCCGGCACTAGACCCGAACGGGGGCGATTCTGCTAGTAATCCTGCTGCCACACCAACAGAACTATGTATACACCGATGCGCACACATAGCAAAGCACAGTACCCGCCCCACTCACTGGATTGTTCTTTGCTTTGAGGAGCTTGAAGCCCTCCACCTTGCTGTACACCCGCACATACTGGTGTTGAAAGCGCTGCAGGGACATCCCCAGGTGTGCTGCAATGCGGTCAGCCTCCTCATCTGCTATCCAGACCTCGCCGTCACCTGTGACACCCCACAGGCATGTTTCGCGTCTTGATGTGTCACTGCACACTTGCGGATGCAGCTCGAGCTTCCACGGCACCAGCTCGAGCTTCTACTGCTGTCACAGATCAAAGTTTTGTCGACAAAAGCAGCTTCTGAGCTGCACAAGTGCCTTGTTCACAGGAGTTGACTGCTTTGTCAGCAGGTCAACCTCCACACCACACCAGCTCACCTGTGCAACACTTGCCACATTGGGTGCAGGTGAATCGCTTTTCAGCTATCAAAGCCTTGAAAGCTTCCAGCCCAACGTCTGGCTGCTGCTGTGCTTCGTTGTTAGCCAGCTCATGCTGCTGCTGCTGGTGCCCAGTTGCTGCCAAGACAACTGCGCGAGTTTGCCCGCGCAAACATGGCACACGACATTGAGATGTTGTCAATGAGAAGCCAGCCCAGTCCGATGGGCAAACACTCCGTGATTGCATGTCCAAGGATCACTGATCTGCTGAATTTTGCTTCGCTGGTCTGAATGCTGGTTTTGATGTGCAAAAAAACGGCATACCCTCATAAAAGAAAGTAAATTTCACACAAACGTCATCCGCAGCGTTAAGCTGCACCTCGGACAGGTGTAAACAACTCCCAACAGATCCAGCATCCAAGTTCACTGGGACACCTGCTGGGGTCAGTGCAGAATAGAGAGGACACCGGCACTGAAGAGTCCTGCCCTTTGAGCTACACCTAAAATCGAAACACAAACAAGCACACACAGCCTGACAGCCAGCCGCCGTCCACCCAGTCACTGAGTGTAGCCAGCTTTGAAGAAGGGCGGCCTTTGGGCGCGGTGCTCCTGTGACCACTTCCTTGCTGCTGCACCTAACACCACCATACGACTGCACGTCTAGGCTTGGCGCAATTGCCCAGCAGCGCGCGCTGATGCACTTTGCATGTGCACCGCCGGCTTCCAGCCGGTCAGCCTGAGTAGCAACTACTATACCCAACTGGCCACTACCCACCATCGTCGCGCCAGGCCCCGCCGCCAACACCACACTGCCGCTGCTACCCTTTGTCACAATCGATGCTGCCTGCACCGCCTCCAGCAAGAGCCTGGGGTCACCCGGCGGCAGTCGGCGACCTATTGCCTGAACCTGCAGGACAGTGCGCATGAACACATACATGCAGCACAAAGCATCAACCATCCCCGAGTGACGCCTGCCGGCTCTTCACACCGAAGGGGCAAATTGCCAGACTGCTGTCTAAGCACTCCAGCAGCCAGGTCAAGCCGCGATCTCCGCATTCCAGGCACCCAGCAGGCGCGCAAAGCCAGATGCACATATATAGCGATAAGCTGCATGCACACATGTGGCGCTCACCTGCTCCAGCGCGGCGACAAACTTCTTGTTCTTGCGCCCATTGGCGCAGAAAGATTGGGCCATGCCTCTCTCCCATGCCGTGACGTCCTTCGCGCCAATCCAGGCAATCTCCGACGTCCCAAAGAAGATCACGGGCGTGTCCTGGCTGCTCTTGTGCGGGACTCCCCCCAGGTGTTGCCTTGCAGCGGCCTTGGAGAGGATCTGCGCTGGCCTGCGCGATCGTAATGGAAACACAAGAAGCAAAGGGATGCGTATGTTGGGAATGCAGCACTCCTGCTGCTGCTGTGGTCGGTGCTCCTGCTTGGACAGTGTCTGCTGCTGTCGAATCCTCAAGTCGGGCTTGCTGCTAGTCCTGTGCCACTGCATGGCCCCACCGGTGCCCTCTCCACCTCGGTCTAATACTCCTGCTTTCGTTCACGTGCTTGGCGGGGCCCGCAGGCACCTGTCAGTCCCCAGTCCCCAGTTGACGATGGCAGAAGACAAACAGCATTGGGTCCCCAGCACAGCACCCAGCAGCCCAGCACCCAGGCATGCCCCACACCCACTCACCACCATGGGTAGCCCTTCACCCGACACCGAACCACGCGGGATGACTCACAGTCCTGGCAGAAGGCAGGCTTGCCAAGCATCGCAGTCCAGGAGTGGTCAGCATTGTTCCCCTGCTGCTTTGGCTTGCGGGAGCCAGGGCCCCCCTCCACCATGTTGGACACACACACCACTACGACTGTCGCTGCATGCCAGCACAGAGTTGTCTGCTACTAGTAAAGTTTCCTTTACATTTCTTGCTTTGAAAAGGCTTTCGAGCCGGAGCCTGGTTGCTGCTGGGATTCGACACTATGTTGCTCCTAATGCTGCTAGTGTGACTGCCGCCGGTACTTACTGCACAAGACACCCATTGATGACGCGCACTTGCTGGCTCAGCCAAGGTTGTTTAGCTGAGGTGCCTAGTGCGATGTGCATCCACCCCTGAGTTGCATATCCAAATCATTCACTTTCTTTGCTGGCCTGCTGTGTTTGCCGGACAGCTGGTCTGTGCATAACCTCGGGTGCTGGAGCCTGTGAGCCACCACAAATCTGCCCAAACAATCAAGATGTGTTGGGACCTTGCCAATTTACTCCAGATCCTCACACCCAACACCACATCATCCCAGCACATCAAACACATCAGCGACCTGCGTGAAGAGTCAGAAGGACACCGTCACTGGACAGCCTCCCGCCCTAAAAGCACTGCTGTACGCAGCAGCACAGATCACACAAAGCACCAGAGAAAACATCGCGCGGCTTTGACCCCCACACGGCAGACATCCACACAGTGAGAGGCGCAGGCGGCGCAAAGGGCACACACATATGCAGGAGCAGAGTGCCAGCAATGGCTGCTGCATGCCTTGGCATGAGGGGCAGCCTTCCAGAAATTGGCATGGCAGGTGCTCCTGTCACAGAGCTGCTTGCCGGCTGCAAAGTGTTGCCGGAAACCACCGCATGCCAGCCCTACATGTTGTACAAACGAACGACAGCCAAACTACGATTGTGCACCCCAGCACTGATGCCCACCACCCACACCACCATGCCACTGCACTTGCAGGCTTGGTTGGAATTGTGCTGACAGTGCTTCCAGGCTTGGCATGAGCACCAGAGGCCTTTCAGCCCCATAGCTTGACTAGCAGCACCTACGAGCATCAAGCATGGCCAAACCACTGTGGCCAGAAATGAAGCTGCACAGACACTCAACCCTGAGGTTATGCTGCAAAACAAAAGCTCCCTGCTTGAAATGTTATGTTGAAAGAATAGCAGTGATGCTGGAACAGCACACAGTGCAATTTGCAGAAAATGCTCTGGCACCACAGGCACCCCCTCTCGGCAAACCCAAGATGACCCTACCTGCCACCCCCATCCTCCCTCACTTCCACCCTACTTGAAACAAGGGCCCCTCAGCACGCAGCACCCCAACCCCACTACTACCGGTGGAGCAACAGCGCCCCATAACCACGCATTACAACCCCTCTCCCGGCAGCAGTTGCTGCGCAGAAGGCTCCCATCCTCCTTGCCCCCTGCCGCCCCCTTGCCCGGATCCACAACACTCAGCCAGCACTGTGTAGCTGGTTTCACACCGCACTACACAACTGTGCCTGGCAGACAACCCACTACCAACACCGGTGGGTGCTGGGTAGGATGCCCGTGGCTGGTGGCTGCGTGGGCAAGAAACACCAACAGATTTCGCACTGCTGCGCCCAGCACTGCTGCTGCTTACGCCTCAGCCAGAGCTGGTGCTGACGAGCCTGACTTCTGCACGCCAAACATGCGGGCGATGGTCACGAAGGAGATGCCGCCGACAATGTTGTTGGCGCCGCGGATGGCTGCAGAGTAGGCCCTGAACACACCCATGGGCATCAACTTCACAAGCATCTGCAACATTACACAGAAAGACACACAGCCTGTAAGACAAAGATGTAGAACTACGCTGGCTTGACATCCTACTGACATGCTGGAGGATGGATACAACTGCTGTGAATGCATGCAAACTCCGGTACGCGCATGCCCCCAAACCCCTGCAAAGAGGGAACAGGCGAAACACAAAAACATGACTGCTGTAAACCCCGCACATCCCGCAACTCCCTTGGCCGCTGAACCCTGTCACTCACCCCGTCTGCTCCTCCCAGCAGCTGGTAGCGCAGGTTGCTGCTGATGCCCATGTGCAGCGCCCAGCAGGCCGCATTGCCCACCACGCTGGGGGGCTCGTTCTGGGTCACAAAGTTGGGGTCTAGCTGCTTGCGCAGCGCCAGCAGCCCGTTGGAGATGCTGGTGCCCACGGTGCCAGCCATAAGACCAATCATGGAGAAGATGAGACCCTGATGACAAGGGGAACAATATCGGTGCAGAAAAGAGTAAGTTAGTACAAGCTATAAACTATCAGTAATTGGATGTTACACTGAACACTGGCCGTTTGAGGAGCCAACACAAGGCTCATTGGCCAGTGAGTAGCGAGAAAGGGATACACATAGGCATGCATGTGATCATTTGCCGCCAGAGATGAAAGGCCTTAAACTGCTCCACAATGGGTACACTTGCCATTGCCAATCTACCTTCACCATCACTTCTGCATGATGCACAGACATGAACCGCCATGTGCAGCGCACTTTCACTCTCTTCTTATAAGTGTGATGGACTCCTCTCTACTCCGAGCTGCCTGCTGAGCGCACCTTGTAGGCAAAGTTGACGAGCCGCTTGCTGACAGGGAAGCCAGCCTGGAACATGTTGGCGCCTGGGGCGCCCCACTTGACAAGGAACTCGTCAGACAGCAGCCGCACCAGCAGCGACTGGCCAGCGACAGCGCCGGCTGCTCCTGCTGCTGTTGGGGCCAGCAGGTACATCAAGGAGAAGTTCACTATGCTGCCCACCTGCGGGCAACATACGCAAATAGAGGTGGCGCAAAAGACACATATGAAATTTTATGTAACTGCTGCGTAGGGTGCGTGCATGGCGACCAACATGACGGGGACAGCTGGACGACTGCCCATCTGGCTGAGCAGCCCACGCCGTCCCATGCAAAACAGCCAGGCAGTGCGACCTGCCTGAGGCACCCCCCAGCTGCTGCCCTGTGTTGCAATTGCTGCTGGAACGCTCCTGCGATTGCAGCTGTTCCACCCTTCCAGCACCCAGCATTTCCTGCAAGTGTGCGCTGCTGCTTTCAAGCTGTACTGTGTGATGACCACCTGGCTAGTGGTGCAGGATGCTGAGCAGTAAAATCACTCACCACCAGTGTTGCAAACACAAAGTCCAGCTCATTGAGGCCCCAGTTTGGCCTAGAGGACATGTCTCCAATGACAGATGCACCAACGCCAATCACCTGAAGGCACAAGCAGGGGGACCACGCACTCTCAGCTGCAATCTGGTCAACTTTGAAGGGAAGGTGCTATGCTTGCCACACCCGCGACTGCCACTGAAATGTTCTGGTGTGTCGCTTGTGGAGTTTGATGCTGCACCATGATCATCAGTGCGGCCCCTGCCCCCTCTGCTCTTGCCCTCCTCCTGCCTCCTCACCTGCTCCAACATGACTTTGAAAGGAAACTCAGGGTCAGCTGCCACGCGGTCCGTCCAGCCCTTCCAGGCAAAGCCACCCTTCTTGGGCTGCTGGCCGCCCTCCCCGCTGCCTTCACCCTTGCCAGCACCGTCACCACCCCAGCCCCCGCCGCCGCCACCACCACTGCCACCGCTGCCCTTGTCACCACCGATGCTGCCCGCACCGCCTCCAGCAAGAGCCTGGGGTATGACCTGCTGCCTGGGCCTGCAGGGCAGGGCGTATGTACGCATACATGCAGCACACAGCATTATGATTCCAAAAAGACGCCTTCGGCCCCCCACATCCAAGGGGCACATCGTTGGGCTGCTCCCAGGACACCAGCAGCCACCAGATACCGATTCATTGCACACCACGCCACCAGTAGACGCACCTGGAAGCCAGCTTGTGTGAGCATGCACCTCTGCTGGGTTGGCAGACTTTCAGTTGAGGCGCTGCTGCTTTGACCTTGACTGCTGCAGGCCGTGCTGGCTGCACGCCCCCCTGCTGCAGCCCATGCAGCTGCAGGCTGTTCATAGTGCCTTGATGCTGTGCTTGCTGCGGGCTTCTTCAGAGCGATACAGAGCAGCAGCAACTCAAACGGTGGTTAAGCCAGAGCCCTGCAGCTGGGTTTTCAGTAGTGAAGTAAAACTATCGAGATACAAACGACATAGCTTGATCCTGTCTGCCTGTTGCTCCAGCGTGTGTTACGCAGTGTTTTTGTGTTGTTCCCGTTCTGAAGGCAAGCTTTCCATCCAGTTTGCTGTCAGCTTCATTGAAAACAACAGCAGGACAACCACGCCCGAACGGCCCACTCGGATTCCTTATGCGTCTGTGTTGTCTCGGCCTGCTGCTTTCTGCCTGACCTCTGAGCGAGCTCTGCTGGCATGCAGCGACAGTCGTAGTGGTGTGTGTGTCCAACATGGTGGAGGGGGGCCCTGGCTCCCGCAAGCCAAAGCAGCAGGGGAACAATGCTGACCCCTCCTGGACTGCGATGCTTGGCAAGCCTGCCTTCTGCCAGGACTGTGAGTCATCCCGCGTGGTCTGGTGTCGGGTGAAGGGCTACCCATGGTGGTGAGTGTGTGTGTGTGTGGGGCATGCCTGGGCTGCTGGGTGCTGTGCTGGGGACCCAATGCTGTTTGTCTTCTGCCATCGTCAACTGGGCACCGGTGGGTGCCTGCGGGCCCCGCCAAGCACGTGAACGAAAGCAGGAGTATTAGACCGAGGTGGAGAGGGCACCGGTGGGGCCATGCAGTGGCTATAGACTGGCAGCAAGCCCGACTTGAGGATTCGACAGCAGCAGACACTGTCCAAGCAGGAGCACCGACCACAGCAGCAGCAGGAGTGCTGCATTCCCAACATACGCATCCCTTTGCTTCTTGCGTTTCCATTACGATCGCGCAGGCCAGCGCAGATCCTCTCCAAGGCCGCTGCAAGGCAACACCTGGGGGGAGTCCCGCACAAGAGCAGCCAGGACACGCCCGTGATCTTCTTTGGGACGTCGGAGATTGCCTGGATTGGCGCGAAGGACGTCACGGCATGGGAGAGCGGCATGGCCCAATCTTTCTGCGCCAAGGGGCGCAAGAACAAGAAGTTTGTCGTCGCGCTGGAGCAGGTAAGCGCTTTGGTTGTGCATTCGGCTTTTTTCCAGCGCGTCTAGGCCGCTCCGTCATGATCATGACGACAGGCTGGTGTCACCAGGTCCCTGGTAGTGCAGCAGCAGCAGCAAGTGCAGCAGCAGCAACTCTGCCTGCCTGCAGGTTGTGCCTGAACCACCACCTCAAGGTACTCGGCAAATGGATTTGCTGCTGTCCACGTGGCACTGGGTCTCCATGATGGTCCTGGTCTGCAGCAGTGCTGGTGTCCCCTGCCTGAGCCGACATGGCTGCTTCCTTAATCACTGATCAATGGTCGCCTGTTGCACTGGCCACTGTGCAGGTGCGCGACTTCATGTCACTGGCGGCTGATCGTGTTGCTCCCCACGGCTGGTGGTGCCCGCCACCCAATCGTGGAGCCCGTGCTCAGATAGAGGAGCCACCCAGCTCATCAGTGGAGGAGGAAGAGCCAGAGCAGCAGGAAGCAGCACCTGTCAGCGTGTTGGCTCAGCCGCAACCAGAAGCCCTGCAGCAGCAGGAGGATAGCAAGCAGCAGACCGTGAATGGGGAGCCTGAGCAGCATAGCAGCTTTGGCTCTGGTGAGCGGGAGCCTCCAGCTGCTGGTGGTGGAAGCAGCTTCGCAGCAGCAGCTGTGGCAGCAGCGGCGGCAGCTGCCCTGTCTGCTGAAGAGGCTGCAGAGCTCGAGCAAGCTGCTGCCACAGCAGCAGCTGTCATGAGCCGTAGCATGAGCGGCCAGCACAGGCTCAGTGGGGGCCGTGCAGATGACAGCCTGGCACAGCACAATAGCTTCAGTGGCCGCAGCGGTGCCACTCACAAGTCTGCGTGTGCGCAGATCTGGGGTGGTGGTGGTGGCAGCCTGTCTGCTCACCCCAGCCAGGATGGGGGTGCTGAGCCGCAGCAGCCGCTGGGCAGGCATCAGCGCAAGCGCCGGGCCACACGGCAGCTGTACGACTCTGGCAGCGAGGCCAGCGAGAGCGACGGCAGTGAGAAGCCGTCAGCGGCCAACGGACGCAGCAGCAGCGGCGCCAGGCAGCGCAACAACAGCCGCAGCAGGGGGCAGTCAGCTGTGGGTGCTGCTGCAGCTGCAGCCGCAGCTGCTGAGGCAGCAGCAGCAGCTGCTGGGGATGGCGAGCTGCCGTCAGGCACCTTCATGCAGGTGAAGAGGCGGCGGTTGCTACAGGCCGAGGGTGAAGCAGCAGGCAGTGACAGTGATGCCACAGACCTGGAGTCCCTCACTATGGCTGCCATGGCTATGGCACAGCTGGCTGGTGGGGCTGAAGGCTGGCAGCACTCTGACACAGAGCAGCAGCACCCAGCAGAGCGTGGTGCCTCTCCGATGGACCTGCACAGTATCACTGCAGCTGCTGCAGTGGCAGCGGCTGCTGTTAAGGCTGACGAGGACATGCAGGATGCTGCCCTGACGTCACACGTGGCCTGCAAGGCCGAGGGTAGCGCTGACGCAGCGGCAGAGGCTGGGGTGGGCCGCCAGCCTGGCCACAGAGCTGCTGTGTCCGCGCAGCCTCAACAGTATGAGCACTCTGGGGAGGGGCTGCCGTGCAGCCACAGCTGGCAGTATGCTGTGGCCATGCCTGGGGCAGCTGTGGGTGTGCCAGCAGCTGCTGACAGCACAGTAGTGGCTGCTGGCGGCAGCAGCAGCGCCAGCAACAGCAGTGGCGAGGAGAAGCCTTCACAGCAGACACCGGCAGGAGCAGCTGTTCCTGCTGCTGCCGCTGCCCCGGCCTCTTCCTACTACATGCAGCTGTTTGCTGGCTTTGCAGTTGGCAACGGCGCTGGTGGAGAGGAGAGTGGGGAGGGCCAGCATGGCGCTGGCGAGGATGCAGCAGGCGAGGAGCAGCAGGAGCTGGCAGCAGCTGATGGTCTGGCAGCGGTTGCTGAGGCAGCTGCTGCAGCAGCAGCAGCCGCAGGTGTGGCTGAGGAGGGCAGTACCCACGCAGACGGTCTTTCAGAGCTGGCAGCCCTAGCAGCAGCAGGGGCTGCTGCAGTGGCAGCAGGCCGCTTGGACCCTGCGGGTGTGCGTGCTGGGCAGTACTCTGCTAGTGGGGGCATGATGCCTCCTGATGCTTTTGCGGAGGACCCTGCCGCTGCAGCGGCTGCGGTCATCAGTGCTGCTGTTGCAGGTGGCGTGGTGGGCGCTGCTCGCAGTGGCGAAACTGCACCAACCGGCGTGCAGCATGTGGCTGCTGTGAATGCCCTGTTCGCGGCGTTCAGCGCGTCTGCTGCACCTGCTGCGGCAGCCCTGCAGGGCAGCAGCTTCCACCACAAGCAGCAGCAACACCACCACCAGCACCATCACAGCCTGCCCTACCAGCACAACAGCTCCAGTGCGGCCGTGAGTGACAGGTCGGCGGGCTCTGCAGGGCAGCAGCCGCAGCAGCAGCGCGCAGGCGCCAGTGGCAGCAGCTTCAGCAGCAAGAGGCGCAACGCAGCAGCGGCGGCAGCCCTGGCAGCGCAGCATGTGATCACTCCGCCAAACCCTGCGCTGGATGCACAGGTGGCAGACCTGCTGCTGCGGCCAGAGGGTCCTCGGCTGCCGCTGCAGCAGGGGCTGCCTGACTCTGGGTTCAGACTGCCGAGGGAGATGCTGCTGAACCGGCCGCCCAAGTTTGAGTGGCTGAAGCGCAACACCTTTGTGTCTAGGGAGAGGCCAAAGCGGTTGGCAAAGCATGACGTGCACGTGTGCAACTGCAGGTATGCATGGATGAATAGTTGTCTGCTTTGACTGTTCGGTCTTGCGTTCTGCATGTAGTGCAGTTCTTTTGTCTGTGAATGTTGCTGTCAGGGTTGATGAGTTTTGCGCCGTATCAACGGCAGCAAGTACTTGACGCAGGTCAAGAGCCCCAGTTGTGGTGTGCAAGCCAGCTGTACGATGTGCTGATAGAACTTGTTCATCGCTCTTCCCTCCTGGTGTTGCAGGCCAAAGCGCATCCGCCAGCCTGACGGCAGTGAGCTCGTCGTGGGCTGCACAGATGGCTGCCTCAACAGGCTGTCCTTCATCCACTGTGACCCTCGCACCTGCCCCTGCGGCACGGCCTGCACCAACAAGCCCTTCCACCTGCTCAAGGCGCCGCCTCTGGAGGTGTTCCTCACAGAGAACAGGGGCCACGGCGTGCGTCTCACGCAGCCGCTGGACAGGGGCCAGTTCGTCGTGGAGTACGCTGGCGAGGTGAGGGGATGGCGCCTGAGCCGGTTGCTGAAGCAAGTGTGTCAACGGTTAGACCTTTTGCGCGCCTGTTCTGGTGTGCTTGCTGCATGTCCATACCTTACTTGGCTTGTGCTGCCTGTTTTGGTTTCCTTGCTGCATGGTCACGCCTTACTAGGCTTGATTGGCATCAGCTTGGACTGACTGCCAGGGGTTGGGGAACGGTGTGGGTGTTGGTCACTGTGCAGTTGTGAGCTGTGGTGGTATAGAGACGGTGGTTGCAATGGTATGTCCCTCGTCTCCCCTTGTTGTCCCCTTGTTGTGCGCAGGTGATTGACCAGGCAGAGCTGCAGCGCCGCATGGATGCTGCGCGTGACTCTGGCGAGCAGCACTTCTACATCATGGAGCTGTCCCCGGGGCTGTACATCGATGCCAAGCGCAAGGGCAACCACGCGCGCCTGCTCAACAGCTCATGCGACCCCAACTGCGAGACGCAAAAGTGGTGAGTCTGGGCAGATGCCAGCGGTCTGCTGTACCATGGGGCATTGCAGGCCTGTACCAGCTGCAGCTTGGCTGTTTGTGGGTGGTGAGACAGGCGGTTTCTCGCATCGTCGCCCGAGCTAGCTACCAACCAAGCAGCACGTGTTGGCACACTGTTGCCAGTGTGTGGCAGGTAGGGCAGGCACTTACCCGCACTGTTTATCGTCTGCCCACTGAGCACACCAGTGGAGCTATAAAGGTCCATTGCTGCGCAGCATGGGAGCTGGATTTGGGGTCTGTCTGGCTTTGTGAGCCATTTTGCTTCTTGATGCGTGCAGGCGTGACGCTGCCACTGGGGAGGTGCGCATTGGCATCTTCACCACACGCGCAGTGACAGACCTGGATGAGCTTACCTACGACTACATGTTTGAGCACAGTGGTGTGGGCGCACTGGCGCGGGGCTTCAAGTGCATGTGTGGCGCCAGAAACTGCAGGTGAGTGTGCTAGCTGAGGCGTCGCATGTATGCTGTGAGTGTGGGGAGCTAAACTTGTGGGGTACTGTTACTGGCACAACTTGAGGGCAGTCAGGAGAATTGAAAATGTGTTCTGCTGTGAGTGTGGGTAGCTAACCTTGTGGGGTACTGGCACAACTTGAGGGCGGTCAGGCAAGTTTGAACATGTTGTGTGCTCCCAGCGGCCCTCCTCGGCAGCTTCACCGGTCGGTGCAGTCCTCGTCATTGATATCCACTGCGAAGGCGACACGGAGTGGTTTTCAATGAGGAGGACTGTACCGACTGGGGGGGCTGCCGCCGGTAGGCCTGGTTTTGATGGGAGCCCCATGAGAGCAAGGGTGCTAGGGCCGCAGCATGGCTGGTGTGTTGGCACAGAGCGTGCTGAGTAGCATGCATGTCCTAACAGCATCTGCAGCATCCTATCCTAGCAGTCCTACAAGGACCGGTCAAGTGTTGTGGAGTGCAGTGATGGTGGTTGGTGGAGGTAGACAGCCATGCCCTCCAAGAAAAAGGTGTGTGCGTGCCAGTCGTCATGAAAAACATTCCCGTCGTAAGGATGGTTGTGCCCTTGGCGTGGGGCATGGTGGACTGCGTCCACCGGGTCTTTCCGGAGTTGCGTCGATCAGGTGTGAAAGCATGCTGTGTGCCATGGCAGCTGTTTTGGAGCAGGGCAGTGCTGCAGCAGCCGCTGGGTGGTGGTGTGGGTGCAGCGTCTCTGCTCAACATTGCCGCTCTAGGGAGAGAGCGGGTTGTCGAGCATCAGTGTGTGATATGATGTGTGGGTACAAGAGTCATGTGTTGATGGCCTGCAGGGGCACGATGGACGTCAACCCCGACCGCAAGCGTGACTGGGGCCGCCGCCTGGATGTGTTCTGGGAGGGTGACGGTGTCTACTACAGGGGCACTGTCACCGGGTACTCCACCAGCAGCGGCAAGCACACCATCATGTACGATGATGGGGATGTGGAGCGCGTCAAGCTGACAGAGGTGGGTAGACACAGGGAGGCTTTGGGGGTGATTGTCGGAGTGTGCATGTGTGGTGTCTGTCTTTTTGAGCCCAGCAATGGCCCAACTGTTGGTGGTGGTCTGTGTCAACGTTTGCTTGCTGAGCGCTGTGGCTGCACTGGCAGCTTGGCATGCAGGCGCATCCATGTATGGTTGAATGTCTCATGTGTCAAATCAGGTGTCAATTTCATAGGCATCACAATCTCAACATCTACACTCACACAACATCAGCATAAGGTGGTGACAACGTTCACATGCTGGGAACTGATCGCCAGGCTGCTGCTGTCGGATGTCCTCCAGGTGTCTCACCGCTGGCTGGACGAGCACCCCCTGGCGCAGGCTCACCCGCTGCAGCAGTGCTGGCTGGTGCTCCTGGAGGTAAGCAGGGGACAATTTTTTGCAGGCTGGCCTTCTTCTGCACACGCTGCTGCTGTATGGCACATGTTGCAGAGCTGTGTGTTGACAGAGGGAATGTCAATGCTATGTCGAGCACATGTTGCATGCGCACGGGGTGGTCTTTGTATAAGACACATGTAGACTAATGCATCATGATATGTGACTCATGGTGAATGATGTGTGTGCCTGCCCCTGCAGACTCTGGCAGTTGGTCTCAGACTGACCAGGAGGGCAGCGTCATGGACGATGGTGCTGCTCCTGCCAGCATCAGCCTGCGCCTGGGTGGGCGCCCACCCCAGGCAGCCTCACCTCTGCGGCCAGCCTCAGCCGCTTCTGCCGGCATTGCTGGAGACGGCGACGCCGTCGCTGCTGCGGATGCGCTGGCAATGCTGGGTATGGCTGCGGAGGCTGAGCTCGAGCAGCAACAGCAGCAGCAAGGGCCAGCCCAGCAGCAGCATGCATACGAGCCAGATATGTTTGCCCGGCCTGCAGCGAAGAAACAGCGCATGGGCGGGTACCCCGGCGAAGCAGCTCGGTTTGAGGGCTTGCAACAGCAGCAGCACATGTACCCTCATGGTCTGGTCAGGGCACAGCAGCAGTGGCAGCACAGCAGCAGCAGCAGCCAATCTGCGGGAGGCAACCATGGTGCGGGTGGGGTGCTGGATGGGCACTCGCCCATAAGCCCGCTGGGCCAGCGGGGCTTCCAGCCATTCAGGGCCCCAGGAGGCCTTGGTGCATCAGCAGGTGGGCCCCTCTCTGGCCATGGCTGGGCTGCGCTACAGGCAGGGGCACCCCAACAGGGCTACCAGCAGCAGCAGAGGGGTGTGGCAGGGCCAGAACCCCGCGGTTCTGTGGGCTACGCAGGAGGTCTGGAGCCCGCAAACAGCCAAGGGGAGTTCCTTCCGTGGGAGCAGCTGCTGTCTGGCATACGTGCCATCAAGACCCAGGGTCCTCCTCTGTTCCAGAAGAGCAGCGTGGCGCCCGCGCAGCCCCAGCGTCCGTCGCAGCAGCCCCTGTCTCACCTACAGCAGCGGCGGCCCAACTATGAGAGCTGTGGCAGCAAGTTTGGGCGGTTGCTGGACCTAGTGGGTCAGGTGCAGCCGGCCGACATCCAGCCCCCTGTAGCGCTGCAGCAGCTGCAGCAGGCACGGCCGGCTCAGCTGCAGCCGCAGCCCCAGGCTCAGCAACAGCAGCAGCAGCGGGTGCCTGTGCAGGCACAGCAGCCCCTGCTGACACCTGCAGGGCGGTCAAGCAGCTGGGGTG
The DNA here is from genome assembly GCA_007449985.2 of Desmodesmus armatus. Taxonomy (NCBI): domain Eukaryota; kingdom Viridiplantae; phylum Chlorophyta; class Chlorophyceae; order Sphaeropleales; family Scenedesmaceae; genus Desmodesmus; species Desmodesmus armatus. The sequence goes on from VIIQ02000562.1 coordinate 371,671, forward strand.
GCAGCAGCAGCAGCTCTGCCAGCTGTCAGGTTCCGCTGTTCAGAGCTGTGAACGCGCAGATGTCGGCGATGCTGTTGCAGCAGCAACAGCAGCAGCAGGCGCTGCAGCAGCTTGTGTCCCCACGTGGGCGGGCAGTGACTCAGCAAGGGCAGGCGCAGCAGATGCCACCGCCGCCACCGCAGGCAGCACAGCAGCAGCAGTGGGCGCAGTTGCCGCCTGTTCATCCGCACCACCAGCAGCAGCACTCAAGGGTGATGGCCCCTCCCCCTGCAGTCAGTGCTCCCAGCAAGGCAGCACTGCCAAGCCCAACAGCAGCTGCAGCAGCAGCAGGCCCTGCAGCTAGTGCATCTGCTGTAGCAGCTGCGCTCCAGGGGCTGGCAGGGGGTGGCCCCACCAATGCACTGCAGCCGGCTCATCAGCATGCAGAGCGGGTAGGCTCAGCAGCGTCCTTTACCAAACCGCAGCCTGTGGTCGTGGCGCAGCGGCAGGAGCAGCAGCAGCAGCAGCACCAAGTGGTGCCTGACTGTGTGCGTGCAGCTGTGCCGGATGCAGACTGCAGGGCGGCCGCAGCGGCAGCTGCTGTGCAGGCGTGCTGTGTGGGTCAAGCTGCTGCTGTGTTGGGCAGTGCTGGCAGTGGTGGGTCAACCGCTAGTGCCGATAGCGCCCTTGCATCTGCAGCAGCTGCTGCTGCCAACGCGGTGCCTGCCATGCAGCCAGCACCTGGCATCACTGATATGCGTCAGGCACAGACAGTGGCACAGTGAGCTAGTGCTGGCGGGCTGTTCTTGGGCTTTTGCTAGGGCTGTGTTGTTGTCAGTAGGTGCTATGGCTGATGTGCTGCACTGAGCATCATCTGTGTCTGCCTGAACCTGGTTGGTGGTGGTTGGGATGGTTTTAACGCAATCCTGTGCATGCTGCAGCTTGGCGGCTGTGGCAAACACCAGATTCTGGGTGTACGTTGTGTCTGTCTTGGGGTGTTGTGCTGGTTTTCACGCTGGTGTCGTCATGCATGTCGTGGTGCTGCAGCTCTCGTTGTTGTGCTGTTCCCGCATGTGGCAGTGTAGCTGTGCGGCTTTCACACGCTGCTGTTTGCTGCTCGTATCACTAACGGCGGTGCTTGGCTGTGTCTGCAACCACCACTCTCTGTGGTAGGGTATGTTATCCGGGAGTGTGGTGGTGTGTGAGCAGTGCAGCCCTCCCGTGTGGCTCCTTGGATCTCTGCACGTCAGGTCAGGCACCCTGCACAACTGGCAGCTGTGCCTTTGGTGTGTGGATCCTGTGTCTGCACTTGCAGTGCTGTGTGGGTCTTGAATGGCCTTTGTTGTATGCCCAAGTACTGGTCAGCTCCTCTCTAGTACAACAGCAGCAGTTTGACAGCTGCGCTTGTGCACCAGTTGTGCCGCCCTGCTGCATTGGCAGGCATACCAGCATCACCTGGTGCACGCATGTATGTAAGAGGAAGAAATGTGCCTGTTTGGGCTCCTTGTACGTTGTCGGAAGTGTATCGTTGCTCCCTGCTGTGTCGTGTGCAGCGTCGGGTAGCTTGTGACACTAGCTAACATCCACGGTTTGGGGTTTCTTGAGCTGCTAACTAGCAGGGGTATCAGCACAGCCTGTGCTCCTAGTAGCTGCTCCCTTGTAAATTGGCTGTCGGAGACATGCCTGTGTCTGCCTGGCAACTGGGCTGTTTGGAATGCAGAGCATCTACCTGTTAGGGGCAGTTGAGGGCCCACTGGCCTTCTTGGACCCTTGTTGGTTGGACCCTTGTTGGTTGGAAAGGGGGTGAAGCATGTGTGCTGCCTGTTTTGATGCCACCATCCATTGCTGTGCTGTCAGCATGGCATCTGGCGCCGGCATTTGGGGTCTATGACTTCTGCCAGGCGCGCCCTGTTCGGTGCAACAGCACGGGGTATCCCATGTCATGCAGCACAGTTGCAACAAGGGGTGTGCAGTTAGTGGTGGTACTGTTGTGTAGTTGTTGCTGTCTTGCCAAGCCTTGTGGGGCTTGGTGATGGCAGCACCTTGCCACCCTGGTTGCTTTGCAGCCTCTGAGCACCTAGCCCCCACGCTGCTGGTGTGTATCAGTGGTAATGAAGACTGTCCGCACCCATTTTGACAGAGGTGACTGGGGTATGACCAATTTTGTTTCGCACTTGCTCCTGCTGGGAGTGTTACTACCGAGAGTGAAAGGTGGCTGGTGGATGCCTATCAGGTGTCTGGTCACCTGCTGGAGGGTTCGCACTTGTTTGAAGTGGGGTCCAAGCAGCGGCTGGAAACCGATACTGTAACAGCTCCGAGAAGCAATTATTCGAGTGTCTTTTGGTAACACGAAGCCACTCGGGCGAGCATCCAACGCCAGCGCCCAGCTTAGATCGACCTTGCATATCTCCCTCCCGAATGGGTTGCAAACAGATTCCACCTTGTTACTGTTGATCTGAGTCAGCATGAAGATTACAGGCTTGAGTGGCTCCTTCCTCACTCCCACCACTGCCCTTGGCACTGGGTCGGGTGAGTGCAGTAACTTGATCACAAGTTGGATGAATTGGCCCCTCTGCCCTTGCATACTTCTGACGACCTCACAATCGCTTTCAGTATGTTTGAACATTATCGGTGCTGCTGGCCCAGCACCAGCCTCACGCCTAGGCACCACAACCCTGACCCTGACCGTTGTGCCTGACATGCAGGCACATGGGCAGCAACCCTAGAGCTGGAACCTGCTGGGTCAGTTGCTGTGCAGGATGGCGGAGCTATAGTGCTTCAAGCAGCCAATGCACAATCGGTACGGCCGAGGGAAGCAGCAGCTGAGGGGGTGACAGCATTGGCTGCTGGCTGGGCTGGTTACTTGCTCTGTTGTCAGTCGATCTTAGCACAGCACACACTGCCAGCATCTACAGCGTCCCTGGTGGCAATCTTGACCTAGGCTGCAGTAACATATCTGTCTTGAGCACTGCGTGAGCTGCGAGCCTGTCACACTGGCCGCCTTGAGATCAGCCCATGTGATGAGTGCTTTGGAGTGGATGACTACCAACAAAATTGTGAACGCCAGGTGATATAACACATCTTACTCTCGATCTGCCCGCATCCTTACTGCCATGAGCCTACGGGGCCAGGTGGCTCCAGCCACGCAAGTTGCTTAGCTGGGCTGAGCTGAAGTTAGTGAGTGTTACCCTATGCAGGTGTGTCGTGCTGGGCCAACCACGCTCATCATTGCTGGCTCAGCAGGGCAAGGCGTGCAGCAGGCAGCTGGCAGCAGCCTCCAGCAGCAGCAGCCTGCATGTGTGTTGCTGACATGCAGCAGCACAGAACAAGCACAGGAGGTGTGGGACCTGCTGCAGCGGCATGCACAGCAGCAGGCGACTGATGCAGAGGCTGGCGAGGTGAGTCCATGGGCTGTTGCGAGATAACCCCTTCAAAGTTTGAATTTGAATTGGAATTCAAAGCATCCGTATGCACAGCACCTGCGGTGCCTCCTTGCATGGCATGCAAGTGGGTCCACAAAGGCTCACTTGGTTGAGGAAGAGTGAGGGTGCCGGCCGCTGATGAGTGACCAACGTCTGGTCCACTGCTCGCACGCAAACTTGAGATATCCTGATTGTCAAGCTGGCATATGTAGGAGTGCTTAATGCCTGTGTCAGCACACACCAGATGCCCCATGGGGTATGTCGTGCCAGGCCTTCAAGACCGTGTACCAGGCATGCTGGCTGGCAAGCTACACGGACAACACATTGCCTCCTTCCAGTGAATTTCCTGTGTGTTACTGATTGGTGCAGGCTGGTCAGCACACGGGCACAGGCGGTGACACCAACCTCTTTGACTCCAAGACTGACAAGGGCAGTGCTGACCTGTACTTCCACTACTATGGCATGCTGCAGCACCAGCAGAACATGCTGCAGGTACGGTGAGGTGTATCGTCTGCAGACGGTCACATTGGAATTGCTGCAAGGGGTGTACTACAGTAGCCTCCTAGCCTGAGTAACCTCTTTGTGGGGTATACCTCCAGCGGTCAGCACAACCTGGCTCACACACAGGCACCAGCCCCTCAGTCTCTCCCACTGCACAGACGCTAGGCAGGGTAAGCAGCAGTCAAGTTGGCCAGGCTGCACAGTACTAGTATTGAAGCGCGTGTTGTATCAACATGCTGCCTGCTGCCTGTGTGCCTTGTTGCTTGCTTGCAGGACGTGACGCGCACAGGCACCTACCATGCAGCCATTGCAGAAAACAGGGCAGACTTTGAGGGCAAAGCGGTGATGGACGTGGGTGCTGGAAGCGGCATCCTTTCACTGTTTGCAGCACAGGTGGGTGGCACAATATTGTGCACATTAATGTTTTCGACCAAGAACAGTTGATGTGTGCTGCAAGTGCGCTGTGCTGTGTGAACACAGTGAGTTGCTGTATGCCACACAAGCGCACAATGCCCCTTCAGCTATCAGCAGGCCAAACCAGGCAGCATGTACAGCCCCTATGTGGTGGCCCTTGGCGGTGAAAAAGGGGTGTTGGAGGGTGGGGCCAACTGTGCCGTGGCACCATACCTCCAGCTGAGGTATTCAGGTATCCACCCAGAAGGGATGCTACTGAAGCACTTCAACCAATCGTGCGCCTGCTTGCTGTCCCACCTGTCACACACTGCACGCAACAAACAGCAGCTAGCCAGCAGCCTGCCACCTGTAACCCGTAGTCCCACCTTGAGTGCCCTGCTGCTGGCTTCTGTCCCTGCAGGCTGGGGCGCGCAAGGTGTACGCAGTGGAGGCTTCAGGCATGGCAGAGTTTGCGCGGCAGCTGGCAGAGCGCAACGCCAGCATCGGCAAGGTGGTGCAGGTGGGTGTGACATGCATGACAAAGGGTGCAACATAGGGACTACTGGCAGTAGAGCGCAAACACATCCACGTTCATGGATCAGCACAAACTTCTTGAGCCTTCTTGGGGTCTCTGCAGTGCTGCTGGAACTCTGCCTCAACAAACAGCCAAATTTTCAGCTTTTTAGTCAGTCAATTGTCAATTTGGCACTGTCGCAGTACCTGCACTGTGTGTGTGCATGCTGCAGGTGTGCCACTGCAAGGTTGAGGAGCTGCAGCTGTCAGAAGATGAGCGCGTTGATGTGCTCGTGAGTGAGCCAATGGGCACCTTGCTGGTCAACGAGCGCATGTTGGAGACATACCTCTACGCACGAGACCACTTCCTCAAACCTGGCGGCAAAATGTTCCCGGTGCGTGGCGGCTGTTGGGGACTGGGGTCGGCGGCATGATGGGGTTTTGGCACGCCGGGGTGATTGAGGGGACGATCTTGTGGGTGTGGCTGTGTCTGAGCGAGGGATAGGCATCACCTGTAGAACCGTGCAGAACAGTCTGCATTTCTGCGCCGTCATTGAAAGTGGGGAGAGGCAGAGCGCATTTCACTGCAAACACCACTGCGCTGGAAAATTGCTATCCTGGCGTCCAGATATGCCATCGTTCATTCACAGCAAGTACCACTGCAATCCTGATCCACGGTCATGGTTGACTGCAGCTGGCTGCACACTTGCATGTACGAGGTTGGGACTCTGTCCCCCAAATTTCTGTACTGTACTGTACTGTATATTGTGCTGCAGGCCCTGGGTCGCATTCACGTTGCTGCCTTCAGTGACGCGCTGCTGCACAACGAGCTTGTGAGCAAGGCACTCTTCTGGCAGCAGAACTCCTTCTACGGCATCGACATGACACCACTGCACCAGCCAGCACTGGACGGATACTTCACACAGGTGAATGGGGGTAGTAATGAAAGGTTTTAAGGCTCAGGGCCCAGGGTTTGGATAACCCTGGCAGGGGGCTTTGAACTGTGGGGGTTCAGGGCTTGCGGCTGCTTGTGGGGGTTGCAGCAGCTACTTTACAACAAGATGAGCAGCCGAATCACTAGCTGAACTTTTGCAAATTGAATGATTCTGAGAAGCATGAACAACAGCGGTGGTGGCCCTGGAGATTGCAGTACAAACTCAGTGATGTCCCATCAGCACACTAACGACTCTGGTGCACTTAGTCAAGAGGCCCTGACTTCCGGTGGCCTGGCAAACATTGTACAACCTTTCACAAGACAGTAGGCCTCTCCTTCCTCTTCAAGAGGGTCAAGTTGATGCCGCGTCACGGCATCGGCAATGTTTCAAACGTCGCCAGCATGTTCAGTGTGCAGAAGCAACCAATGCGCCCATGGGCAAAACAGCATCACCAGACAATTCTGTGACTCCCAGCCATGCTGCGCAATGCAGCCTCCCCGAGCCTGGGCTGGTTGTGGCCGCGTCACAACATGTACAGCTTGACAAGGCTGCTGATGGATCGCCCACAGATGCTGCTGAGCGGATGACAAAGACCAAGACCAAGAATTTCATTCCACATTGCTAACAGACAGTGGCGTGTGCTGCCCTGCCCTGCGTCTGCTTGCACCACAGGTTGTTGTTGATGCGTTTGACCCCTCAGTGCTGTTGTCAGACTGTGCCACGCGTGTGTGTGACTTCATGACTATGAAGGAGGAGGAACTGCATGACATAAGGATTCCCCTGGACCTGCTCGTGGGTGAGTAGGTCACTGTACATCTGTTGATTGTTGTTTTGTGTCTGGCATATCCTTGTTCCTTGTCTGTGGCTTGATCCCCCTACTCTAGTAGTACTAGAGAGGCGGTTTTCAGTCTCGTCCAACATGACTCACAGACCTTGCTGGGCTGCAGCCATTGATGCATTGCACCCCATGTGATAACACAGGTACCCCTTCTTGTGAATGGCAGGCAGCTCAATATGGCCTAGGCCAGGTACTGTGGGACGACAACCAACGGCCCTGCTAGCTACCAGCTACTGCAGCACCCACTTGGTGGACCTATCGCACCCATTCGCCAGCACCGGTGGTGACACACTGGGCTCTGTGCATGCCTCCCATTGCACACACACACAGACTTTCTCCCAGTGTTACGACAAGCCTGTTCCAATATCCCTTCCTTGCCTGCCGCTCTGCCCGTCTGCCCTGCTTCCCTCTCTGTCCTTCCTCCATGTGCAGCTCACCCCTGCACCCTCCATGGCGTGGCCACCTGGTTTGATGTGCTGTTTGACGGTACCACCAGCCCACGCTGGCTGTCCACAGCCCCCGGACTGCCCTCCACCCACTGGTTCCAGCTGCGGTGCGTAGCAGTCTGGATTGTTACAGTTAAAGTTACAGTTAGAGTTACAGTAATTGGCTCAGCAAAGGCTGAGCAACCCAAAAGGGAGCCAGGGGCTCATGGGGGACCAGGAAGAAACCAGGCACCTCCAAAACAGCATCAAAAAGCATGAAGAAGAACATCCGGCATCTTTTACCACATGTTTTTCTTGACATTGCTGAACGGCACAACATCACACGTCACATATCTGAGTGAGTGCTGTAGTCACAGGAACTGATTATCCTTGCTGTAATGACGTCATCGACATCTTCTGGGGGCCAACATACTGACACACGCTTGGTGTGTGCTGCAGGTGTGTGCTGCAGCAGCCCTTGGTGGTGCTCACTCCCAACAGCAGGCTCACTGGCTGCCTGCACCTGGTGGCGCATGAGAGGCAGAGCTATGACATACACTTGGAGCTGGAGGCACCTCCTGTGGGGCCAGGCATGCCAGCACAGAAGGTAAGTAAAGACTGTGCTCTGCTGCAGGACGTTTTGAGACACCGACCCATTAGTAGTAGAGCCACGCTTTGCAGCCCACCAAAAACAGCACACGCCTTGGCCTTGCCGTGCCACGCCTGGCATTTTACAAATGCACGCCTTTCAGTGACAGAATCAAGGGGATGTGAAGGCAAAAAGGAGCTGCTAACCCAAAAGCGTCATGCTGTGCTGTGCTGTGCTGCAGGGCCGCGGCACCTTTGACATGAAGGAGCCTTACTACCGGCAGCTCAATGTCTGGGCACAGGCCCTACCCCAGGCCGCCCCTGCCACGCAGCAGCAGGCCAGCACCATACCCGGCCTTAGTGTCATCTGTGGTGATGGCACCCTGAGCCCCCAGCTGCAGCCACTGCAGCAGCAGCAGCAGCAGCAGCTGATGCAGTCAGCTGGTGTCAGCATGCTGCCGGCTCAGCTAGCTGCGGGAGGGGATGCTGCCGGGGGGCAGGAGGTGGGGTTGGCAGGGGGAGGAGCCGCTGTCTTAGGGACAGAGGCGTCTGCAGCAGGAGCTGGTGCTGCTGCTGGTGCGGCAGGGGCTGCCGGTGGTGGTGGGACACAGAGTGCTACAGCTGGGGTGTGTGCTCTGATGGTGTGATGGCTGGTGTGTTGGGGTTCAGTGAAGCTAGGGGTTTGGTTAGCGCCAACCTTGACCCACAAACAGAAGGGGTTGCTGAGCTGGCCCGGTGCTTGTGAGGAGTTGTATGAATGTAGTGAGCTTTAACGGTGCAGTTTTGTCGGCATCTGTACTGGCTTCGAATCTTTGGATGTGGTCGGCGTAATGAGATACGTAACATCGGACACGTGCGGATGTTGGTTCAGAGGCATGTACCGCAGTCCGTCGATGCAGTATTGTGACCATGACAGCAGCACTGTCAACAGTGGGGTGTGAATAACATGCACCACCAATGCTCGCACATAGCTGCGCAGTTTGATGCGATCACTCTTTTGGTTGTTGAGGGATCTGGTGCTAGAATGGCCTAGCAAAGTGTTGCACTTTGTTGCAACCAAGCGACTGCTGCCAACCCATCAACGCCTACCCCTTCATGTCACAGTGAGCCAAGGGTTGGGGGCCCCGAAGCTCGTCTAGCCGCATTTGCACCTGCATATGCATCACTAACCACTTCTTTCCGTTGACAGATACGACAGCTTCAGCCTCTGCGATCTTACTACAACGCCTACCCCACAGTAAACTGTGTCAGCATCGCAGTAGCACTTGCCGCTAACGCCTTCTACATATGCTGTTGCACACATGCCATACTTGTACTTCCCTGCTGACAGGTCACATGCACAGGCATGTGCATGTGCATGCCTGCAGCTGTGAAGCAGCATGTGATGTTTACAATGCATTGCCTTGCCTTGTGAGCCTCCTAAACATCGTTGGATACATGCTTCTGCGCCTCCTGCATTGTTTTGATAGTGACGGATTGACGGATTGACTTACCGACCCTCAGGCCTGCAATTGCAGTACATGTGTTGTAGGGGACTGGCGGCAGCCGCATTGTCAGCTGTCTCAATCAGCACTGACAACCGCCCTTGCCTGGAAGTAGGATTCAAACGTTGGCTATGCGGCTGTGCTGCGGATGGGTGTCGCCATTTTCTGCATGTATCGCTGATCGTTGCCGGAACCCGCGCTTACCTCACCGTCCAGCAGCCCCCAGGCCTAGAGGGACCCTGTTTCAGGTGGTGATAAACTCAAAGCTACTCTGTTGGTCGTATAGAGCGCAGGGGCACTTGCCTCGACCTATTGGCTAGCTTCACTGGCTCCTAGGGCTGTTGCAGCTGTTGAGCTGGTGCCATGTATAGCATTTAACGTGCTCTAACACGCTCTGAGTCACCTCAACATTGAATTAGAAAGGGTGAAGGATCGGGTACATCGGCCTGTCAAAAACGCAACCACCCACCGGCACATAGGTGTCCAATTTTGCAAACCGACGTACACGCACCACAGTCTGCAGAATAACACTTGCAATGCGTCGCGTTACGTTCATCATGGACACCTCCGCAAGAAACAGACATCATACATCAGAGCGTCCGGTTTGCGAGGCGTGCTAGCCTGGTAGGGCCTCCTAAGCCTCAAAGATGAGAACATCTATCGTGGTTTGGGTTATATGGCTGCTGGTGTGGCACGGCTCAGGCAGTCAAGCTCAACAGCAAGTTCAGGCAAGTGGACTGGGGTGGGTTAAGCAGCAGCATACACAGGCCCTGCCGGCACCGTTAGGCGTTGGTGAACATGTTTCCTGACTTATGTGATGTCAATGACTGCAGGTGATCACCGGGCCTGTCACAATCCATGCCACAGCTCAGGGAGCTGCTGTTTCGGTGGGCAGCAAATGCCAGGCCCCCGACTGCAGTGTCGGCCAAGGGGCACAAGGAGCTCAAATCACCACCAACATCATCACCACGGGGACCACCATCAGGACAGTCGACACACAGCAGACCACTGTGGCACTGCACGAATACGTTTACAAGAACGATTTCGCTGGCTTCCGAGACAAGATGACGTTCCTCGATCGCAAGGAGAATCAAGCGTCCTTGATCGGCTCGTTACAGTCGACAGACGACAAGGTACGCCGGGTCCCGTCAGCAGTCCGAGTTCCCAACTCTCGCGTGCTGGTGCAGCCGGTGACTGGTGCCTGCTGCTTCGTGCTTGCAGGGTCTGACGATAGCACATCTTATGGCCTGTGTTGGGCGGCCCGATGAGCTGTCTCTGATCACACAGGCAGTGCAAAAGGTCATGGGGGGTTTGGTCCCCCTCGGCCAGAAGGTGTTCAAAAGGTGAGGCAACAAAAAGGCTGGGTGTGGGCCTGGGGTGCGTTGCTGCTCAAAAAGGAAGCAAAGTTTGTATGTCTGAAACCAACCTGAAACCAATGTGCGCTGCAGCAGGTTGTCATCACTAACTCCTGCAGGCTGTCCGTGCTGCGCTTGCCACAGCAACCTCCTTTTGCAGCTGTTCCATAAATTGGGTGGATTGCATAACTGCTGCCTTCAGTCTGGGTCACCCCTTCGCCGAGTCTCTTGCTGGTTATTGCAAGGGCCCAAGCTTTGTTACCTTGCCCATGATTTGCAGACCAAACCACTCTCTGCACTCACTGTGCTGGTGTGTTGACGGAGGGAATGCATGCAAGCCACACCATAACAATAATGCTATCGTCATTTGTGGTGCAGGGCCTCTCTGGAGAGCTTCAGCCTCAATGCCTCCTGCACGTCGTGCCGTGCTGACCGCTCCCAGCATGAGGTTGTGCCCCACTTGCGGTTGGAGCTGACTAATCCGCGGCAGACGATCTTTCTGTACGGCAATGTAACACCGCTGGAGTGTGCTGCTGCACATGGGCACACAGACGCCATGAAACTGCTAATGCAGGTAAGGTTTGCAGGCTGTAGGACTGGATTTCTCCTGCTGCTTCTGCTGTGCTGATGCAATGCTAAACCGTAACCCCCTAATAGCCCTGATAGGTGATGCATGTATGTCATCTGGCAAAGGCATGCTTGCTCAGCGTCTTGGTGCATCATAGTTACTGCCAGCGTTCAGAGAGGCGGCAAGCTAGCCAATGCTTCATGGCTGCAAACTTTGTGTCCCCCACTGAACTCATTCATTCACAAGTCATGTGCCTGTTGTGCCTGCCCCATGTACCATCCTGCCTTTGCAGCAAGGTGTGCATCCAGGACGTGCCCTATTCGTTGCACAGCAGTTTGGCCTTGAAAACAACCTCTTTGAAGCTGTCCGGCGAGCGAAAGCGGAGGGCGGCCTGGGGGCAGCCCTCCACCCAGAGCTCCCAGACAAGCTCGACACCCCCCTGCGCAAGCCCCGGCAACGCAGGACGGAGCGCAAGGCTAAGTCCAAACCCAAGTCCAGCACAGGAAGCTCTGCCAAGCAGGCGACAGCAGCAGCGGCGGCTCCCGCCGCCGCTGCGCCTGCCTGCGGCTGCAACGCACAGCCGCAGCAGCAACAGCCAAGCCAGGGCAGCTGTGGAGTGCAGCCAGTGGCTCTCACTATGACCCCTCAGCGGGTGTGGAGCGGCCCGGTGGGGCCCCTCACGTCATCGGTACAGTGGCCACTTCCTTACTAGGAGTCAAAGAGAAGGACAGGGATCCCTCCAAGCCTGTCAGCACACCCAACCAGCTATCAGAGGTTATGGATGTGACAGCGCTTTGGCTGCTGTCCATCATGTTGCTGTTTCCGGCCTGGAGTACTCTGTGCCTCCTATGGCGCAAGATGCTCAAGCGCCGCTCGGCACTGCACGAATCGGTCACGAAGGTCCGCCGTGCAGTGCTGTCAGTTGCTAAGCCCTTCAAGCCAGCTGCTGAACCCTCGGCTGCTACAGCTGCTGCTGTGGCGCCATCAGCCGCAGCGTCAGGGGGTACAGGGCTGTACCGCAGCAGCACAGGGGTGCCAGATGCCGAGGCAAAGGGCGGCAGCAAGTATGGGGGTGCTGCAGCACGGCAGCAGCGCAAGCCAGGGCCAAGCATAGCCCTGCCTGCGTCTGCCGGCTCTGACCCCGCAGGGGCGAACAAGGCACCTAGCTCGCCAACAGGGGGCCTGTTCAGGGCGATATCAGCACCAGAAGCCACCTTCCGGGCACACAACAGTAGCAGCGCCCATGGGGCTAAGGGTAAGGACGGCAGCCAAGCCGCCGCTGCTGCTGGTGGCAGCAGCAGTGCAGGCGCAGGGGTTCGGCGCCAGGGCAGCTCCCTAGCGGCGACGTCATCTGTTCCCGGAGGGCCCTCAGCAGCAGCAGGGGCAGGGGCTGGTGTGGCCGCTGCCGCAACCGAGGTGCCAGTGCCGGCGTTGCGTCACAGCAACAGTACCAACGTGGCGGCCTGGCAGGATGACAAGGCCGCTGCGGTTGTAGCAGCAGGTGCTGCTGCTGCTGCTGCCAGCAGCGCTAGCAAGGGCCCTGCTGGCTCTGGTGCTGGCAAGCAGAAGCGTGGCAAACAGGCAGCAGGCGCAACCGTCACGTTTGCTGCTGCTGCCCTGGCTCCCTTAGACGCCAAAGAGAAGGATAAGGAGAGCAGCAAGGGCAGCCAGCATGCTGCTGCTGCTAGGCAGACCCCCAGCAGCAGCAGTAGCAGCAGCAGCAGCAGTGGCCCCTCCAAGGTGGCCCGCACTGGCAGCGGTGCATCCGACAGCAGCACTGGCAGCAGCCCTGCCCCTGCTGTACCCACAGCACCTAAGGCTGCCAGGGGTACCCCACAGGTGCTTTTTAAAGCCTCCAAGGCAGACAAGCACTCTGAAGCCACACCTACTGACAGCAGCACCGCAGACCCCGCCCTAGCAGCAAAGAAGGAAGGCATGTGCAAGGCAGCAGCGTCAGCGGGGGTGTACAAGACTCGCTCTGAGGCCTCTGGGCTGCTGGCAGCAGCCAGCAACCGGTCAGCTTCCAGGGCAGCAGTGGAGGCTGCTGCTGCGTCTGTCGCAGCGGCTTCAAAAGCTGCCGGGAGCAGCAGCACTAGCAGCAGCATCAAGAGCCCCCAGAAGCCAAAGTCTGCCCTGTCTGCTGCTCTGAGGCCTGGCGCAGCTAGCCCTTCAGGCACCCCAGCTACTGCTGCCACAGAAGGCAGCTCAAGCAGTAGGGCAGTCTCTCACCAAGACGCTACTCGGAAGGACAGTGGGAAGCACCCAGCCCTGTACTCCCCACCCAGCCGGGCCCCAAGCTGTACCGCGCACATGACCCCACTGTCTCCCCACGCAGCAAGCAGCAGCGGCAGGTTCACACCCTCCTCCGCAGCTGCTGCCATGCGTGAAGCAGCAGCGGCAGCATCCTCGGCAGCAGCCAGCAGCAGTATGTCCCTCAGGCGCACAGTCAGCGGGGGAGTCATGCTGAGTCCCAGGTCCCCCCTGACAGACCTCGACGATGTGCTCAACAGATCCAGGGACCAGGACAGGCCTCACTATGTGGCAGCGGCGGCAGCAGCAGCAGCCAGTAGCCGCCACATGGGGACCTCTGCCCCCTCAGGCAATGCCTGGACCCCTGCAGCTGCTGCTGCGCGGGCAGCACGTGCGGCTGGGGTTTCAGCCAAGCCACATGAGGATGATGAGGAAGATCATGGTGAAGAGGGTGCTGCCAGCAAAGAGGCTGCTGGGGGTCACTCAGATGGGGATGGCTCTGAGGCGGCTGTAGCTGGCAGCTCAGCACAGGAGACAGCAGCAGCGGCTTGCGACTCAGCGGCAGAGGCAGCAGCTGCACCAGCACATGAGGGTGAGGGATGGACCGGCAGCAGCAGCAGCACGGGCACGGCAGGAACAGGCACAGAGGGTCACTACGTTGACTCGTTCACTGCCGCAGCAGTGGCGGCAGGCATACTGCCCAGCCCCACTGCTGCTGCAGCCGGCCCTGCTGCTCTGCCCGTGCATGGCACACTGCACGCCCATGACAGCTCCCTAGACGCCGCAGACGCTGCTGCGGCAACAGCGTACGCTGCAGCAGTAGCAGCTCTGCCCTCAGATGCAGACGGTGAGATGGCAGCAATGAGCGCAACCGACGCTCGTGCAATGCACTCGCCGGAGCTTGACCCGCCGGTGGCGCTGCCGCGGCTGCTGTCACGCCTCGATGCGGCACCAGGCCGCCCCAGCAGCAGCAGTGGCGGCGGTGCGCTGCTGCGCTCTGTGAGTGCTTTGGAGCCAAGGGGTGTGCAGGACCTTGCGGATCTCGTTGCTGCTGCCATTGCGCAGGAGGTTGCGCATGGGAAGCACCTTGCAGGGCCTGCCGGCAGTGAGGGCGCTGCAGAGGAAGCACAGGGGCGTCAGTCAGATTCAGGGATTGCTGGGGCCAACAGCAGCTCAGGACGGGGCAGCACAGCACTTGGGTCGCAGCTTACAGACATGCCGGGGTCCCAGCTGGTGCAGCTGTCTCTAGAGGAGGTCTTGGCATCTGCCCTGACAGCCAGCCAGAAGTCTGCAGATCAGCACAGCGGCTCTGTGCTGGGCACAAAGCAGGGTCCTGCGAGTGCAGGCACTGCTGACCCCTTCAGCATCAGCAGTGCTGACCTCTTTGCAGACCTAGCAGAAAAGCTGAAGCTGCCGGCCCGCAGCAGCCCTCACAAGGCCCCGCAAGCGGCGCAACAGCAGCTCGACATGCCTGTCTCGGGCCCACTCATGCAGGCATCCACAGAGCAGCAGCAGAGCTGGTTTGGCCCTGCTGCATCTGCTGGACCAGCAGGCAGCTCCTCTGGTGCCATGCAGGGTGGCCCCATGGGCGCGCCCGTGCTGGTGGATCCTGCAGGACTGCTGTGCGAGCCACCATGCATGGCTGCTGTGAACAGCGGCAGCATGGCCCTGCCGGTCAGCACAGGCCTGCATGGTGGCCCTCCGCCAGGCCTGCAGATGCCACCTGTGTCGACTGTGTCAGCGATGAGCATACCGCAGGCACCTGCAGGCACAGCGCTGCTGACAGCTCAGCACCTGGTGGCGCTGCAGCAACAGCACGCTGCTGCGCAGCCCATGCACCAGCAGCAGCAGCAAGTGATGCAACAGCAGCAGATGGTGACTCAGCCCATGCAGCAGCAACAGCTGGCAAGCATGCAGGGGATGCAACAGGTGCAGGTGGTGCCGATGCAGCAGGTGGTCGGGCACCAGCAGACAACAGTGATCCGCCTGGCCAACGGACAGCTCGTGCAAGGCCAGGTGATCGCTATGCCCCCCATGCAGGGTGCAGGACAGATGGGCCAGGTGTCAGTCGTTGCAGCTGCTCCTGCGGGCGTGCCCCAGGGCATGATGACGGGGGGTGTTTTGAACGGCATGCAGCAGGTCCAGCACATGGTGCCACAGCAGCAGCAGAACCGATTGTTCTATCCCCAGACGTGGGCACCAGCAGCAGGGCAGGGTGCTATGTGTACCATGGTACCTCAGGCAGGGCAGCAACAGCCCCAGCACATGTACGCACAGCAGGGCCAGCACATGGTGCAGGTCCAGATGCAGGGCGGTGTCCTGCAGCATCAGATGGTGCAGGTCTCAGCGCAACAGCCCATGCGCATGCAGATGCAGGGCATGCAGGGACCAACGATGACATTCCATGCAGCGGGAAGCAACAACGCCATGCTCAGCAGCTCCCCAGCACAGAAAGTCACTGTGACGCCGCTGCTGGGCCGCCCTGTCCCAGCAGCAGCCAGCAAGCAGCAGGGGCAGGGGCCTGGGTCCCAGCAATCCAGCAGCGTGTCAGGTTCACCCAAGGTGACTGTGCTGGAGGCTCCTGCAGGACCTGGGGCCTCCAAGGGAGTCACCAGCCCAGCACGGCTACAGAAGATGCTGGCAAACCCCCAGCGGCACAACGAGACTGGGGTTTATGTGGCATGGTCTCCCAGCACTGCAGGAGCCGTGAGTGCGCAGTCATGCTCAAGCGGTGCAGCAGAGCCAGGGAGTCCCGCTGCTCAGGAGCAGCAGCACATCGACCTGCAGCCGACAGAGAGTGCACAGATGGCAGCTGACTTGGACGAGTTGCTCCAGCAGGTGCGCGGCAAGATGATGTCAACAGGCCCGCTGTGTTGAAACCTTCCTGTAGCTTCCTGATGAGCGCCCTCTCAAACGTGTGCACATGCTTGATTCATGCAGCTGTTGTTGGCACGCCCGTGGCATGACCGGCCGTACAATCTGGGTTGCCTGCAACCTTCTTGCCCTCCTTACTGCTGCCCCTATTCAAGCCCTGCGCACTGCTGTCTGCAGAGGAGCGCAGTTGCTTGCCCCACAAGGTAGCGGCCGTGCGCCTGCGGCATATTTTTGACTGCCTGTGTCTAACGTGCCTGTCTGTCATGTGCCCTGCAGGCCAACCAAGAGCTGGGCTTCTCCTCTCTCCCCAAGGGTGCTGGCAAGGCGGCATCGGTGGGAGCCACCACCAGCTGAAGCACTTTCGTCAAGGGTGTGTCCTGCGCTCAGCAGGATGGTTTGTAGCCTGCTTGCCTACAGTGGGAACTTAGGCGGCTGATGGGGTGCAACTTCCTCTATCTGCAGCCATCTGAAGGATTTGTGTTGTGTGCTGGGGCTGGGCGGGTGTGTGCAGGAGGTATGAGCCCTGCATGCCTTGTGCTGGTGTGGACAACGTGGTATTGATACATCTGGTGGTGAACAACGCTGTTTCAGCACTGCCGTAGGAGTACACGGTAGACCAGCTGTGATGAGCAGATTGTTCTAATATGGGCGTCAAGCTTGCATGCTGGCAGGTGTGTTGTGTTGTTGAAATCACACCCTCATCTTTGGCCTGCGTGTTTCTGACAGAAAGAAGTGTGCATCAGCAGTTGGCACATGTGATCCCGTTGACAATACCCTTGGTAGTTATGGTGTCTGTTACTTATGGCGTCTGGTGATTGTCTCCAAACACCCATAACGAGGGATAGGATGACTAGTGTTATGTACGTACTGACGAGTTGGTGTGTGGTCGTCGACACAGCAAGTCCTGGGTGTGACCGGCAAGTTGTGTTGTCACTTTGGTTGTTGGCTGCAAGAGTGCTGCTGACGAATGCATGATGCGGCTCCAGTGGGGCTGAAGTAGACAGGTGACTACCTCTGCCCGCCCCATCTGGAAAGGGTGCGTGGCTTTGTGTGTAGCTGTGCATGCACGTGTGGTCGTGCCATGTGAGGTCGTGCCATGTGTGTTGTTGCACCTGTACAACACGTTGCATCACTGTCTTTCAGCCAGCTGCACCTGCCAGCATCAGCATAGGCACTTCAATGCTAAGTATAGGTCTGTCATACACAAAGCCCGTTTGTGGAACACACCTTTGCGCTGACTTTGTTGGTTGTCAGCATCATCACACTGGTGGTGAGCTGGTTGGCGCGCGGGGTCTCTTCATGGTGTGGCTTTTGGACACAAGATGTGCTGCAGATCGAGTTGTGGAGGGCCACCAGAAGGGTAGCTCATGTGAAGGTGCCCTGCTGTGGGAATGCGTGTTGCATGTCTTTTTTCCCTGACAGGTCTCCTCTGGTACGTTGGCGTCAGCTTGTGCTGCCTCAGTCCATGACCCCATGTGCGCTGCACTGGCTGCAAAGCGTGCCTCTGGGCAAGTTACTGATGTGTGGCCTGCTGGGTGTGAACTCACTGCAGTTTTCTCGCACTGCAGATGTCCTCCTAAGTAAGCATACGGGCCTCCCTGCTGAGCCGAAAGGCCCGCCACCGTTGTCTCAGGTTTTTGTTGCACTCACTGGTGCTGGTGTGGACTGGCAGCTACTGCATCCCTACCTTGGCGCATTATCACCCTGTATCACAAGCTGCCTGGTCGCTCTCTAGTCTCTGTTCGTCGGCATCGCTGTCTTTGCAGCACACGTGTGCTGTGGTGTGGTGTGCTGTGCATCTCAGTCAAGGGTTGTGTCCTGGGCACCCCATTTGCAGGACAGCCAGGGAGCAACTCTTTGTCTTAGCCTAGGCGGCAACCTCTCAGTCACGCCGGCTGTGTTCCCAGGCGTAGCATTCAAGGAGTCTGCATGCAAACCTGGACTGGTGCTTGCATCCTGTGGCATCACACTACACAGAAACTTCCATTGCGGCAGGCTGGCAACAGCCAGGTGTCGTTTTTCCACTGGTCCTTTCCTCGTGTGACAGTATCATGCCAGGGCCTGGAAGTCCTGGTCTACATGCGCCCTCTCCAGCGCGGCTGAGTATTCCTGGGTGTCCTCTGTCAGTCAGTCCTGCGCCATCGGTGTTTAAGGTTTGTGTGACGGTTGTCGGCGGAGTGAAAGTGTGTCACGTGTCTGTTTGAGTGTGAGACCTCTCTTTGTTGTGATTGTACCCTGGCGTACTTCGATTGTGCTGGATCTCACCTGTTGCGGCAGGTCAGATGTGCTTGAATGCTGCGGATGTCTTCCATAGGCATTGGTTGGGCACTGTGCGGCCTATGACTGCATTGGTCCACTTTGGGCCATCACCACCCTGTCGCACAGTACAACACATGTATGTGGCACCGCGCTAAGCAAGTGTCACATGTGCAACATCATGTGTTTTTTGCTCCATGCATTCAACCGGTTCATATAGGTGTTGCTACTTGGGTGCTTTTGCAGCACCTACGAATGGGTGGCAGCGCGGCCAGTCCTGAGCAGTACAAGTGCGCGTGATCACATGGCACCCCATGCAGCTGCATGCTGCACCCTAATTACTTGACATTGTGGTTTGCTCTGTCTGAGTGGCTCTTGGCTCAGCAATTGACACTGTTTGCCACTCAACCAAACGTTGGTAGTAGCTACAGGCGTCCCTGTGCTCTGGTGCCAAGAAGGGAGCTTCCAGGGGCACCCAATTGCTGTTGCTGCTGCCGCCAGTTGCTGCATTGGGCGTCCAGCAAACTCAAGGGCACACTGCGTGCGGGTAGGCAAGTGATTGGGGTAGGCAAGTGATCGGGCTATGGTAGCTGGGTTGCTTGTGTGGGCTGGGGTGATGAGTGACAAGTACTTGCTGTGGTGTGGCTGCACTGTTTGCGTGCTGTTGAGCTGGCCATTGCACCGCTGTGGGCATTACATTGTGTGTTGTGTGTGTGTCACGATCGGAGCTGCAGGGCAACTGTTTGAGGGTGCCTGGTCTGTCTGTCACACCCCCGGGTCAACCCCTTGATGATGTGGTGGTTGATAAAATCCAGACAATATCTGTCGTACCGGGGATCAACCGCTCCACGTTGTGCTCCGTTTCATACAAGTGCATGTGATTCCTTATTTGCCTGCTTGTGCACACCTGTCGAGGTGTTCTTGTTGGTAGGTAGCTTACGTGCTCCTGATAAATGGCTAGACCTGCAGACGAACGTCACTTGAGTGCACTGTGGTGGGTGGTATGTGATTGCACTGATTACATCGTGCACACATGTTGCGGCTGCTGATGTTGAGCGGGTGGCCATGGGGACCGTCCAGTCCACTTGGTGCACCTGCCCCGCCATTCAGCGCACGATGCACTGATTGTTGTAAACAACATTTCCTCTGTTGCTGTATGACCAGCGCCGCCAGGACTCCTGTTGGTGGTGGCAGTGACCTCACTGCACTAGAACAAGCCTCACAATGCTCGGCTCACGCACTGCCTTGCACAATGATCAGATCAGTTAGAGCATTTTGATCCCCTTTTCAGCATCTGCAACGGTTGCGCTGATCTATCCGAACGATCTGAACGATTGTCAATCTACCTGAACCTTGTCTTGCTTTGCGCTTTGCACTATAGTTGTTCTATAGCAGTGACGAAAGCTCCATGTCTGGTGAGCAGCCTTGACAAGTGTTGCTAGTAGGCAGGCAAGCCTACTGCTGCATGCAGCAGTGGGCTTGCCTGCCTACTGCTTGCTATCCTCCCAGCTTCCTTGCCATGTGATATACGTACTTGCTTGACTTTCAGACAGTCCCACAGGCTCTCTTTAGTTTGTGTGCTGGCTGGCAAAGTGGCCGTCAGCCGACCAGCCTGTGCCAGCACTTCTGCTGTGCCCTTACAGCTTTGGCGGAAAGCAACTGCACCCCCCTTGATTTCAAGCTGCAACTGCTGATTGCACCCGCTGTTTGGCATCCTTTTGCTGCAGGCTTCTCCTTCGGCAACACGGCCGCTGCAGGTAAGCCAAGGCTCAGGTCCCTGCTGCATCGTCTCAATCAGCAGCACGCCCTGTTGAGAGCAAGTCGTTGGGGGATCCGTCCAAAACACACCCTCTCTCAGTGTTCCTGCTTGTGTCATGCTGCTACAGGGGGTGCTTCATCAGCACCCAGCTTTGGATTTGGTGCCCCTGCAGCCAGCAGTGGCTTTGGTGGGGGCTTCAGTGGGGGCTTTGGTGCTGCTGGTTCTGCACCTGCTGCTTCTGGTGCAGCAGCTTCACCCAGCCTTTTTGGCGCCAGCTCTGGTGGGGGCTTTGCGTTTGGAGGTGGGTGGTGCCATCTTGAGTCACATGCACTGCAGGAAGCTGTTCAGGGGTAGCAGGTGCCAGCCAATCATGCAGTGGGGCTGGGTGGTTCCGACGTGGCAAAGGGCTTACCAGAAGGGGGACAGTTGTGCATACTCAGGCATAAAAGGCTCCCAGCCCATATGCTGCTCCATGCAACACCATCGTGCAGACATGCTGTACAACCACAGCCCCCTGTGTACCTGTTTTGATGACCTTGCGCAGGAGGGGCAGGTGCAGCCCCATCACAGCCTGCTGCCAGCAGCGCAGCAGGGTCCAGCGCAGGGTTTTCCTTTGGTGCTGGCTTCGGGGGTGGGTTTGGCGCTGCAAGCGCAGCTGCTGCACCCGCAGCACCTGCTGCAGCAGCCACACCGAGCGCAGCACCCGCCTTTGGCAGCTTTGGGGCTGCCAGCGCGGCAGCAGCACCAGCAGCCGCCTCAACGCCGGCATTCGGGTTTGGCACACCAGCAAGCTCTGCTGCTGCAGCCACCAGCACCAGCACCGGGTTCAACTTTGCTGCACCAGCAGCCAGTGCAGCAGCAGCGTCTGCGCCTGCGCCTGCTCCTGCAGCAGCACCAGCCAGTGGAGGGTTCAACTTTGGTGGTGCTGCAGGGGCCGCAGGTGCTGGCTCTGCAGCACCTGCTGCAACAAGCTCAGCACCAGCCGCTGCCAGCACTGGGGGCGGCTTCAGTTTTGGCGGGGCACCTGCAGGAGCTTCCAGCGGGCAGCGGGCACAGCAGGGGCGTCTACCCCATCCTTTGGCCTTGCCCCGCCCGCGTCTGCAGCAGCAGGCTCTGGGGCAGGCTCAGCAGCAGCAGCCTCTGCCCCCAGCACGGGCGGCTTCAACTTTGGCAGTGCTGGAGCATCGTCAGCTGCTGCAGGGTCGTCAGCTTCGGCGGCTGCGGGGACATCTGGTGCCTTGGTGCTGGGCGGGTCGTCAGCGGCAGCAGGCAGCTCCGCTGCTGCTGGTGCTGGCAGCACTGCTGCTGCAGGAGGGGCTGCTCCTGCTGAGGTCAAGCCACCCAACGTGCTGGCAGGCAAGACCTTGGAAGACATCATCACCGGCTGGCAGCAGGTGCGGTGTGCATCTACAATGCCACATGGCTGCCTGCAGGAACCTGCAGGAACCTGTCCCAGCACAGAGCCCAAATGTTGGCTCTTCAGCTCTGCCTTACAAGCTGCTACTGCCGCACCACAGCATATGTGTAACAATGCTGCACAGCGCATCACAGGCTGCTGCTGTGTATGTTGTCTGTGTGCCACAGGAGCTGGAGAAGCACACGACATCCTTTGTGGAGCAGGCGCGTGTGCTGGCCACGTGGGACAGTGCTGTGCTGAGCAACAGGCATGCACTGCTTGACCTGGAGGCGGAGCTGCGGGCTGTGCATGCAGGCCAGGAGGCTCTTGACAGGCAGCTGGGCATGATCGAGACACACCAGAAGGTATGTGTGCAGCCTTCTTTGGTGAAATCATCGGCACCCTGGTGACACGTGCTGGTGTTGCTGCCATGTTGTGTCGTCTTATGCACAGTTGGTGTGTGCACAACGAGCTGACAGCAGAGCTGACTAATGACACTGTGGGGTCCGGTCTGCTGTTGCTGTCTCAGGAGGTCCACAATGCACTGGGCGGCATAGAGGCTGAGGCGGAGCGGATGTATGCCCAGGAGCGGACTATCATGGAGAACGAGACGCAGGCCAGGGACAGGCTGTACCAGCGGGCGCAGCAGGTAACCTTGCAGCTGCTGACTCAGCAACAGCTGCTGCCCACATGCAAGTTTTCTGCTGTCAAAAGTGCTCTCAAAAGTGGTTCAAGAGTGCTCGTCATAGCAGGCGGCCTGTCACTACAAAGCCAGGCCCCACACTATGCTTGCAGAGATGCATGGTATCAGACGCAAAGTGTCAGCCAGCTGCCGTGCCTGTCAGGCATGCCTCAGGTTGTTCCCTCATGTCTGGCGGTGCTGGTGTCCTGGCGTCAAACTGAACAACCCTATCAGGATCATTTGTGACAAGGCCTGTGTGTGTGGCGACTCTCCACTCAACAATTGTATGTCTGCCTGTCATGTGCAGGTGGCGAGCGCCCTGAATGCGGTTGCTGGTGAGCTGTCGTACAGCGTGGAGAAGATCAACGAGCTGGCCTCCGCCTCACTGGGTGACCCCAACACACCCATGGGCAGCGTGGTGCGTGTGCTGAACAACCAGCTGCAGGCACTGGGGCAGATTGAGGCACGCACCGCAGAGCTGGAGCAGCAGATCAATGGTGTCAAGAAGGCTATGTGAAGCTGCCAGCCACAGCAGTACCGGCTACTAGGCTGCTACGTGAAATGCGGCAACTGCAGGCAGTGTGCTTGGTGTCGCGTCTGTTCCTGCAGTTCTCACTTACGTGGGTGAGCTGTGCATGCTTGCTTCCACTTTTTCCCTTGTAAGACACAGGAACATTCAGGTACATCCAGGTCAAGCTTTCAAAGCTGCCTGCATTGTTGCAACGCTGCCCCAAGGCTTCAGGGTTCTGCTGTCATGACAGGACCGCGTGCACAGCCCCTGGTACCGGCATGCAAGGGTCCCATTGCAGTCCCACACTGCTGGCAGTCCCACACTGCTGGCAGCATGAACCATACAACACATTCCGTGCTGAAAGGGCAGGCGGGCCCTTCCAGCCTTTCAGCCCCAAGGCTAGAACGGCTGCCGACTGCACTTCCATTTCAACACTCCATTCAGATCACCCCATGCAAGTGCTTTGTAACGCTTCAGCTTCAGCTCAGCACGCGCCGCACCCAGGTTGGCTCGTGCCAGGTCCAGCAGCCGCCGTTCACCTGCACATAGCATCATCAGCATCGTGCAGAAAAGGTTTTTTTGAAGATGTCTGCCTGCATAATCCAGGCTTGGCAATGTTTCCTGGTTATCCAGCTGCACAGGTGGGGTCTCAATTATGATGTGCAGTCTGCTTCATGATGCATAGGCGTTGGCCAGCACTGTCAACACGCTGACTTTCAGAGACCTCTGCAACATGAATGAGCCCTGCTCACCCAAACTCCTTGCCAGTTCATAGAAACGTTCAAAGTAGGAAACAGCCTGGTCTAGCTTGCCCTGCTGATCGTAAAGCACACCCAGCTTGCAGCAAGCCGTCGCCTGGCCGCGCGGTGCCTGCACAGCGGTTGGAAGGCATGGGAGCAGTCAGCACGCAAGCTGCTTTACACTGCGTCAAAATCCAGACACCACCAGCCAGACAATCAGGTTGCAACCCCCAAGGTCCCTGCAAACAAGCCAAAATAACAAATGGGTGCTTTACGATGTACCAACACCCCTTGACAGCTTGCCTTGCTTGGCTCCTGCATGTTTGACCCCGTTGCCTGTATGCCACCTGGTGAAGCCTGATGACTGTTCGGCAGTATGGATTATCACGCAATGCGCCATGCGGTGTGTGCAGCACCGTGACAGACGCACACCCACCTGTGAGTGTGACAGCTGCAGGAACGTCTCAAGGGACTCCACAGCCCCGTCCAGCTGCCCCAGCTTGTGCTGACAGTCTGCATAGGCCACGCAGGCTCTGCCCAGCATCTCTTGGTCGCCAGCCTGGCGGCTGATGTCCAAGTACGACCTGTGAGTACAAGAAGGTGATGTTGTATCAAGGTGCGAGAGTTGAGGTGTTTGTGATGATGGTGCAACTTGCAGTGCAGTGTGCTCCTGCAAGACGCACTCTACCTTGCATCAGGCCCGCTCTGCTAGCTTTTGCTCACAGGGGTGAATACTGTCAAATGCCGTTGCATGCTTTGTGCACAGCTGAGTGCAAGCTTCTGCGTTGATTACAGCCGGGATGTTGCTGCGTCGTCCACAATTACTTCTGGTGCTCTAGTGCCTGCTCCCAGTCGCCTCGCTGCTGGGCAATGAGCCCCAAGTGGTGTGCTGCTGCCCCAGCTGCTGCCATGTCACCACAGCCCAGTGCCGCGTCTCGGCACTTTTCATAGCTGGCAGCTGCTGCGGCTGTGTCGCCCTGGCGACCCAGCTGCTCTGCTTGCTGCGCGTACACCTGCAAGGCCAAGGGACGCAGGCAGTGGACCTTCAAGACTGCCCTGAACATAGACCTTTTGGCAGAAGGTGTGCTGCAGCTGTCAGACTCAAAGAAACACTTGAGCACTGCACTGTCACCTGCTGCTTCACTGGCTGCATACGCGTCACCTGCAACCCGCTCACACTGCACCTTGCTACACTGAGAACATTCAATCCAGCCACATTTCTGAGACCCTGTTGCCCACCTGCACAAGCTGTGCATACGCTGTAGCTGCATCATCAGGCCGCTGCAGCTCATGCGACAGCTGCAAGCACCGCTCATGGCAGGCCATGGCTAGCCCTGGTTGTGCCTGAGACTCGTACAGCAGCCCTAAGGCACAGCTGGCTTCCAGCTGCTGGGGTCCCATGGTTGAACCTGAAGCCACCTGCAGGCAGACACAAGCGCACATGTGCACATGTACAGCATGTGCGTTTGTACAGCTGGAGAGTTTGCCGAGGCTCTTGAGGTGAGGTGGCTTTGCCCTACACAACGGAGCAGCTTTGGCAGGAGCAGGGCCTTTTGTTGTATGACTCAAATATTTTGCCACGAACGCCCCTTGTTGGCCTGTTTGCAGTCTTGTGCTGTCACTTCTGGCAAGGGAATGTATTGAGCCAAAAGCCGCTCACCTCCAAGCACTTCTTCCAGAAGAAGACTGCATTCTGCAGCATGCCCAGCTGTGTGAAGTGCTTGGCCATGGTGCGGTGAGCATCAAAGGCTGCCTGCAGGTCCTTGTCCCTGCTTGCTGTGTCAGCCCGGACCAGCTGCTCCTGCAACAGCACCATGGACTGCCAAGGAAGCTCGGAGCCGCTGCTCTGCGTCAGGTGAGAGAAGTCGACAAACGCCTCTGCTCTGCCCTCAACCAGCATTGCCACTGACAGAGAACGCCTGTCCTGCAGGCCCCCATGGTGTGCCTTGATGTGTGCCTCCTGGGCTGCTTGCAGCATGGCATGGAACTTTTCTGGGAAGCGTGGTTTGCTGCCCGGCCCCTCTGCAGCAGGTCTGTGTAGTTTGCCCTCCATGATGCCTGTGTTGTTCCTGACTGAGCTGTTCAGACACACTTGACACAGACAGTGCTTCGAATTGGGACACCACTGCTGGCCAGGTCCTATCGCTCGTGCTGGTCTTCTGCTCTGCTGCTGTGTGTTGGCTTCACTGCTGCTGCTGCGTCTCCCAGCACAACAAAAACAGAATTGACGTTGCAGCAATGCCTTATGTCTGTTTGAGAACGATCAGAAGCTCTCCTGCGGATCAACTGGCGCAGTTTCAAACAAGAATGTCGTGCAGCAACTTGGTACGCCCCGCCTGAATGCGTGACTGCAGGCAGGATGTGGCTGCGTTGAGGATGTACAACCATAGCAAACCACAGAGCACGCCTGTCCGTGTGCGAAAGAGGGATGAGTCAAGGTGAGTCATCAAGTGCTGGAAAGTACACACACATGAGTTACTAGAGGCAACCAATGCAGATTACCACTGTTTCACCAGTTCAGCTGCAGCACATCGCAGGCATCACCAACCATGGCTGCTATGAAGTCGGATGCCGCCAAGGAGGACCCCAGGGTGAGCACCTTCAAGGCTTGGCTACTGCACTGGGGCTGCATTGATCATGCTTCCCCTGGCAAGTAGTAAGGGGTGGTGACCTTACACTTTCCCAGGGGGTGACAGCTGCATTCATGGTTTGCCTCACTGCCCCTCATGTCCCAGTCACGTGCCGCACGTGTGGGTAAAACCACTTGCGTCACCAGGTCGCCTTGGTTGGCAACTTGACAGCTGTCCTGGCATCAGAGCAGTAGCATGAGACACTTGCAGCCACTCAGGCACTTGAGTGCATGTGCTGCCTGTTGTCTGTTGGGAAATTGCTGCAGGCGGTCCTTGACAGGCTGGAACAGGAAGACGGGGAGCATGAGAGCCCAGGTAGGACTCCTACCGTAGGAGCACAAGAAGGCAGTAGTGCTGCTTGTTGGGTGGTGGCCTGTGCCTTCACGTCCCACATCTTGCAGGAATGTCAAGACCCTGGCAGCATTTTAGTACCAGCATCACATGAACCATCCAGTTGCGCCCTGTCGCTGGGGTTGCGTTGCACTTGCAGATGTGTCTCGGCCACGTCAGTGCGCATTTTGACTACGGTCAACCTGTGCTTACCATCTGTGCTGCGCATTGCCTGGTTCTGCAGTAATGCATGCATGCCGCATTCACAGCACCACCAAATCTTCCTCATGTAAACACACCTATGGTGTCGGCCCACAACCCCTGCAGGTGTAAGCATTGAACAGATTCAGAAGGATGCCGAGCAGTCTGCTGCAGCAGCTGAGGCTGTGCTGTCACAGCAGGCTGACAAAGGCAGCCTGGCCTCGCAGTCTAGGGCAAGTGACCCTCTGCCGGCAGACAAAAATGCGGAGTGAGCTTCAAGATGCAGTTTGTTGAAGGGACTGTAGCCTGAGCTGTGAGGCTGTTGTGATTTGGTGGTAGTTGTATTCAAAGTTGTTTGGCAGCGGCTTGTTGGCATAAGTGTAATTCTGGGGTTTGGCAGAGTGCAATGTGTGCAGCGGCGGTTGCTCCCCCCCCCCCCCTTGCCAAAACAAAACTGTCATGGGCAGGACACTAAGTGCCGCTTGGTGTTGAGGTGTTGAACGTTCTCCTTGGCCAGACCAGAAGCAAAACCCTTGGATTGCACAAGCTGCTTCACACCAGATGATGGAAACTTACTACAGCTGCCACAATATTATTAAGCCAGCTCAACAGGCCAACAATGTGGCATATCCGCACTATTTGTGGCATACAGTCAAGCTGTTGAGCTCAATGCCCGACTTTCAGCTCTGGTGCATCTACTACATGATCCTGCATAGGCCTGGACGAAGGTATTTATGCTATGTTCCTTATTCATGGCTTATGGTTCGTGTTATCAGCCAATATTGCGGTGCCCTCTTGGTGCCCTGAGAATATGTTTTGACACCGCGTGAACCCTGGGCGGTTGAACACCGGACACTGCAAACAGAACCATTTCAGGTGAATGCATTAGGGTACCACAATATAACAGTACTGCATTGAGGTGCTTACCGTACAGGAGGACAAGAGCACGACCTTCAGCCAGAAATACCCGCCAATCCAAAATTTGGCGCGCCAGCCCCTTGCCCCTATCTGCGCACTTCCTCCCCGCTGGGGTTTCTTCTCTGACACCTTCTTCTTGAGAGCACAACACAAACCACAGGTGAGTGGTGGAGTCCGCCCAAGGCGCTGACTGCATGTTGCCGCATCTTGACACAAGCCTGGTCTGAAACAGCATTCTGAACAAGAAGTAAGCTATGCAAACCTTGCACAGCAACTCCCGAGATAGCAGCGGACTTTGTCGAGCACTGTTTTCGCCACAGCAGCATCACTGTCACCTTGCCACCCACACACTCCCAACTTTTCCTGCTGCTTGCTCAGATGGCATGCGAAGAGTCAGCTTTTTTGCTGGATCTTCCAGACCTCTGCCTGATGGCAGTGATGCAACATTGTGCTGATGACCCTGCCAGCCTTTTAGTGCAGCACGTGCCCACAGCAGACTGTATCTGGCAGCCGTTGCAGTCAACTGCAGCATCACATGCCGCTTGACCTGCAGCAAAGAGCAGCAGCTGGACAGCATACCGGTGTACGTGGCCAGGCACGACAGAGAGCGTGTCAGCAACCTTAACCTCAGTGGCGATGAGCATGGAAAGCAGTCAGTGAATATTGCTATTCACTCCTTGCCATTTGTCACATTGCAGCTCAGCTTTCTTCATCTGCATCTAACGGCAGCGCAGGCCGTCAGGGAATCCCTGGAGCTATCCGAGTTTGCCCAAGCAGTAAACACCTCAGTCAAGCAGCTGCGGCTGTGTGGATGCAGGGTGTATCATAAGGGGCGCGGCCTGGCATCAACACTGTCGCTGCTTCATTGCCTAGACCACCTGAGCTTGGACTATGTGAGTACCGCTGGGGATCCTGCTGGCATCGTCTTCCCAAACGTAGACATCCCCCTGGTTTCGTGGCGTGTGCTGCAGAACCTGACAAAGCTCACATACCTTGAGCTGAGCGGGACTAAGCTGGACAGGCTTGGCGAAGACCGGGACCGCCTTCCATTGGGATGTTTTACCCAGCTCAGGGACCTGCGGCTGAATCTTGTCGGCTTATGTAAAGTTACAGCTGACATGATGCTAGACATGCCCCACTTGACACGCTTGGTGCTGTCAAAAGGCAATGTTGCGTTTCCAAGTCATCAAGAACGGCTGGAGATCCCACCCATGATGTTTGAACCAGGAGCGCTGGCTGGCAAGAGTCTGTTGCAGCACCTGACACTGACGAACTGCAATATACTGCCAGCTGGCCCAGCAGGGGTGGCAGAGCTGCTGTTTCAGCTGCACAACCTGCAGCACCTGACAGCCTTGAGCCTGGAAAACACCCTGTGTGCTGCTGATGTGGCCTCCACTGGCGCACCTGCAACAGCCTACAGTGCCCTCACAGCAAGCAGCACCTTCAGCACCTGAGCGTCAGCAAGTGCATACTGCCAGAAGGTGCTTGGCAGTATGTGTTTGGTGAAAACGTTCAGCTGCCACACCTGCTTTCTCTGG
This sequence comes from Desmodesmus armatus, assembly GCA_007449985.2. NCBI lineage: Eukaryota > Viridiplantae > Chlorophyta > Chlorophyceae > Sphaeropleales > Scenedesmaceae > Desmodesmus > Desmodesmus armatus. The sequence goes on from VIIQ02000562.1 coordinate 400,757, forward strand.
ACATCACAGGAGTCAGGCAGCCCTCAGACGGCAAGTCAGTACCAGCAACCGCCCCTGACTGCAGCCAACTGGCGCACTGCTGCCCTGGCTTGCGGTCAGTCAAGATGCAGGGGTTGGTGTACAGCTCAGAGTTGCTGGCCCCGCTGCAGGGTCTCAGCGGTTTGCATGTCCTGCACCTGGGGAACAATGAGCCCATTGGAGAGGGTTTGGAGGTGGCGTATCAGTTGACAGGTATCAGGGAGCTGGACATAAGGGCCCCGCGTGTGGCAGAGGGGCTGCTGCTGCAGCTGGCGTACGCAGTCTTGCCGAAGCTCACCAAGCTGACGTTTGCGGGAACAGTGTATGGACTCCAGCAGTGCATCGTGACACTCAAACAGGTGAGCACCATCCCCTGCACATGCTGTGTTCAATACGCATGGTGGGTCATCATGACTAGCAGCATACTTGCATAATGCCAGCACTGGTGGTCAACACACATGCTTCTGCCTTGTGAATTCTGCATGAACAGGTTTTCCATGCAAAACCAACCTTCCAAAAGTGACATTTCTGCTGTACTGACATTTCTGCTGCAGTGCTTTTTAGGTAGCAGCACCACCCGTACAGTTGCTGACATTCACAGGGGCTCATACCACCAAGTAGTACCTTGATTGATGACGCCTATGACTAATGCTGCCATGCGGAGTGTGATTGTGACTCACATCGCCAAAATTGCCTGTTGCTGCTGCTGTCCTGTTTTGTGCTGATAATGCAGGGCCATGGCAGCGATCCCCTGTGCTGCCAAATCTTCCGGCGCTGTGTTGGTCACATTGGCCCTGAAGTGGCATGCCAAGAGGCCGATGATGAAAAACAGGCAGAGCCACGAAGTGCAGCCCAGCTGCTGCCGTGTGCTTTGCGTACAACACTGGAGCAGAGTACCTCAAGGGCAGCGTGGTGGTGTGCAGCCCCGGTGTTGGCAGCCGTGATGGTGGCTGCTACAGCAGCCATCGCCATAGCAAGGAGACGTGATGCGTGATGCCGCGCAGCTGCAGACGGGTTTGCTTTGGTGTTTCTGTGTTGACATTTGATGCCCGTGTCTTCTGAGCAGAAGCCCCTGCACATTCTGAGTGCATAGAGAGCTATGCTGCGGGGGCGTGGGCCACTGGCGGGGATGGCATCCCCGGGGGATGTGGAGCAGTGTGGTAAGAGTGATGCCATGTGCAACTGTGCAGTTTGTAGCATGTTGCTTGTCATTGTAAGCGCAAATAGCCGCCTATGAGCAGCACTTGTTGTGTTGGATTTGAGTCATCATCCAGCACTGGCCTGCAGTGATAGCATGGCTAGCACTAAGACCAGCACTGTGCAGCATCCCTAGCCTCAAGTCTTCCTTCAACAGCTGTCAAATCTTCAACACCGCTGTTCGAGCGGGGCAAAGCTCAGGGGTTCCACAATGCAGAACAGTGCTGACACAGCCTGTGTGCAGTGACTGCATGGCTGCACACAACAGGGCGTCTGGGATCAAAAGACTCCTGGAAATGGCTTCCACAAGCAGTAAGAGAGGAGCTCAATTTGCCTGTCAACAATGCACAACTATTCAGATGTGCTGCAGTACTGCATGGACCCATCACAACAGACACCACTTGCAGCAGTGATTACGGTCGTAGAAACCCGCCACACATGCGTAGGCACTATAGTCCCGTGACCATAGTGGGTAGCTACCCGTGTACAGGCACGTGCAGAGTCCGTGTATCATACACGGCTTTAGTGATACATGGCATCCGATGCAAGTGGCATATCGGGTGGGTGGAAGCACTTGCAGACAGGGTACAAGGAGCTGGGGTGACGTGCCATCTGATGGTCAGGACGTGGGTGACCAGCAGGTGGTGTGTTTGAGCTGCTGCAGAGGTAACAAGCGCCCTCACCCCTTCTGAGCTGCTGCAATGACATATCACCTCCCTTGTTGCCACCAAAACACCTGATCTGCTGGACATCAAGTTGGCCCAACAGGTGTGACACCTGAGACCTATTCAAACCTCAAGTGACAGCTGCACGAAAGAGAAGAAAGGAACGAAAGCCTGATGATAATTTATGTTACTAGGTTGAAGTTTCGTGAGATTTTCCATGGCTCTTGCGGATCGACCAGTTACAACTTGTTCGTTCAGCCCATGTGAGGCCCAAAGAAGTGGACAAACACCCTCTACCCTGTAGGTACACACTTTACCACTTGCTTATTTTACTACACATGCCTGCTGAGTTTGCTACCGCACGGGCCTGCTGGTTCTCAACAGCATTTGCGCCGCTGTTGCCGCCCGTTGCACCCTTCTTGCCAGCAGGGCTACCAAGGCACCTGGTGCCCATGCATCGCTCTGAAACCGTTTATCATCCTTGCAGGCAGCCATGACACATCAGCGGTGCAAGATTGTCATCAACAAGCTGGAAGCGCTGTTGACTGAGAAGACCTCAGACAGCAGCATCACACCAGGCCTAAAACGCAAATATGAGGATGCAAAGGCAGCAATGGCCAGCTGCTGCAGTGCTGGATCATGGAACTACAACACTGTGAAACATATGGTGCAGGACAAGGTAAGCACATGGCTCGCCTGCAGCTGTACGGTCACCGCACTGTGCGGCACAGTCTCCACAGCCTGTACAGACCACGGTACCAAACAAGCATTCAGCAACAGCATGTCCACCATGCATGGTTGAACAGCCAACTCCAGCTCCAAACTTTGGCAAGCGTGAAGCTGCACGCCCTGCTGCACTGCATACTGGTGCGCTCAGCTCAGCAACAGGCTGATGCTTTGCGCTGCTGCGTTGAACATGGTGCCCTCAGGTGGCTCTGAAGGTGCTGCAGAAGTGCACCCAGCTGGCACAAGCACGGCACGTGTACAAGGCTTCTGGGGCCATGTTCGCAGCAACTATGTTGCTGGATGCCATGCTTGATGCCGCCACGCTCGAAGATGCACTCAGGCAGAAGCAGCTGGTCGCTGCAGGCCCTGCAGCAGGCTCCACCCGGTGGGCAAACCTTGCAGCAGCCCTGCTGAAGCAGCTGCAGCAGTCAGGCCTGCTGGAGCACTTGCCCACACTGGTCACAGATGCCGCCTACCAGCTGCAGGCAGTCGCAGGGGTGTGGCCAGCCACCGTTGAGGCTGAAACCAAGGCAAGGTTTGAGCAGACGGTGCGTCTGTGCCCGCAGCCTGGCATGCATGCAATCTTGCAAGCACGCATCGCAGGAGAGCTTCTCTGTACTATCAACAAGCTTCACATGGTGGCGACAGGAGGCACCATGTCTGCTCAGGCAGGCTGTCTGCTGGCGGGTGAGCACCTGGTTCTTGCTAGCTGGCAGTACGTCGGCACAGCCCTGCCTGACCCGCAGACCAGCACTGAGCAGGACAGCACCACAGACCCAGACAAGGTGTCATCGCTGCAGAACCTGGCCACCACCTCCGTACCACTGGCCATGTTGTGCACGAGGTCATTGTCAGACGCCCTTACCACACACTCCAGTGCCAGGGCAGAGAAGGCACCAGCAGGCAGGGACAGGACCACAGAGGTGATCACACCGCACACTGCAGTGCTCAGCCGCCATCACATGGAGTGCATGGCGTTGTACATGGCAGTCCTGCAGCTCATGCTGCAGATCAAAACCCACCAGGAACAACAGGTCAGCTCCCACACAGGCCTACGCGCCCCAGCACAGCGGCTGCTTCCTGACCTGTCACCTGGGCAACTTCCAGCACCCCTGCAGAGACTGCTGCAGCAGCTTGGAGTCAGCAGCAGCGCTGCAATTTGGGGGGCCAGTCAGTGCTCAGCACTGATTCCCTTTTTGCAGTCCCGCTCGGATATTGAGGAGCAGTTATGCGACCTGACAGGCCGCATGCAACTGCTGGGTCGCCACAGCCAAGAGTTTCTGCTCCACAGCACCCGGCCAACCTTGGCACATCACCTGCTGCAGGAGATACAGCAGCAGGTGCAGCTGTGCATGCTTCTGCCTGGTGTGCTGCTGCAGTGGGTAGGCAGCATGCTTGATCTAAGGGGCATTGACAGCAGCAACTGCAGGCAGGCGTGCATGACAGCATCGCACCTCACAGACCACTACCACCAGATCCTGCAGGGAGGGCCTGACAGCTTATATCAGCAAATGACAGGCCAGATGCGACCTCAGGCTGGGGACAGTGGATCAACTTGGGGCTGGTCCCCAGGCATGAGTTGGGGGGCTATTGCCCAGCCCAGCGTCCGTGCATGCCTGCCAGCTGACGTCCATGCAACTCAGCTGCAGCTACTGGCCAACCTGCTGCCAAACCTGCTGCAGTCGTGGGGCCAAGCGGTTGGCGTGAGTTTGGAGAGCAACTCCGCCGTAGGTGCACCTGGTAGCACTGGTGCTGGTGTCCCCAGTGGTGGGGACAGAAGGAGCAGTGGTGGCCAGACACGCTCGGCCGGAAGCACCAGGCACAGGGACAAGAACAGGGCCAAAGACAGCTCTGCCGGAACCCAGATAACTGATGCAATAAAGGGTGCCAGCGATTTGCTCCTGGCATTATCAGCTCATCTTCCAAACATGCAAACAGCGGGCATGTTTGAAGCTGCTGGCTCAGCCAGTGCTGCTGCCGCCGCTGCTGCAGGACAGCTGTGCGCCTTGCTTGAAAGTGTCTGCCGCATGGAGTTGGCTGTGGAGCAGCACTTGTCTGCGCTGCCGACCATCGGCCCGGCAGCTGGGCCAAGCGGCAGGGTTGACAGCCCCATCACATCCTGGCAACTCCTCGACTTGCGCACCATTTCAGATGCAGTCCCACTCCTGATGATCCCCTTGAAGCATGGTGATTGCAGTTCCCAAAGCCATCAGGCTGTTGGGCCGGTTGTGCAGCGCATACTGGCAGAGGCCAACCCAGGCAGCAAACCCTGCAAGCAGCTGTGCAGCCTCCTCACGACAATGCTGAAGGTTGCTGGGCACAACGACCGCAAGGCACGTGCCTTGCCGCCTGAACAGTATGACAGTTGGGACAATGAGATGGGAGGGAAGGGTTTCTTGATCAGGGGAGTTGTGGAGGTTGTATGTGCTTTCATCGATGCAGCCACAGCCAGGGCAACAGCCTGTGAGGAGGCCTCTGCTGCTGGCAGCAGCAGCGCCGGGAGCGCATGCGGTAGCAAGGACAACGCAGCCAGGCCTGACGTTGCTGGCATGCTGTCCTTGTTGGCGCTGCTAGGCCGGTGCTGCTTGCAGATGATTGACAAGTATGCCTTCAACGTTGTTCTGGTGAGGAAGGAGCAGGCAGCTGTTGACTACCAGCTTGACTCATGTGTGCGTGCCAGCTTTGGGTGGCTGTCTGCTGGCGGCAATGCAGCACAGGCAGCTGCACTGGGCTACGATGCAGAGGGCGTGCTGAGGTGCCTGCGCAGTGCAGCAACAGCAATTGAGAGTGCGCGTGCCCCTTATTGCACATCACCGGAAGCAGCCGTGTCCAGGGTTGAGGAGCAACTGCGCACAGTGGGGCGGGCGCTGACCACCTTTGCCCTCCCCAGCGTCTGCAACAACCCGGCCTGCACGTCCCTCTCTGGCCTCTCAGAATCCAGTTTGGTCCAGGGCAACAGCAGCAGGTGCAGCGCTTGCAAGACAGCCAGGTATTGCTCAAAGGGCTGCCAGAGTGCTGCCTGGAAGCAGCACAAGCCAGTGTGCAAGGCGCTCGCGGCTGCTGCTGCTTCAGCAGCGTCTGCTGCTGCGTCCAGCAAGCCCGATGCAGCTGTGTGAGCACCCTGCAGGGCTGAGGCAGCACAGGTGCACTCCTGTGGTGTATGTAGGTGTGGTGCAGCTGCCACCCCACATCAGTTCAATTGTTGGCCAACGGCACACAGGTGGCTAGCGGGAAGGACTTGAGTGCACCATGCTGCGGGATTTCTGTAACAGGGGGCTGACGCAATGTGGCTTGGTACTGGGAATATCTTCAGCTTCATCACTCACTGATGTGCTGCAAGCCTGCATGGCTGTAGAATAGGCATCTGTCTGTCAGCTGGCCTTGACTGTTTGAACTCTCACCCCCACCACTGCCTCAGCTCCATCCAGCAAGGCTTGACGGTCAGGGGTTGTAAGCTTGGCAAGTTGCGGCTGGATTTTTCGCGTTGCAGTATCAAGTGTCCGGAACCATGACGAAACGGCGCTGGAAGAAAAAGGGGCAGGATGCTCCCAACGTTCAGACAGAAGCGGACCCCACAACTAGGTCAATCAGTTTGTTTGGTGATTTGTGTGCGGTCGCGTCTGGAAAAAGGTGGCGTGTGGTGAACACCAGGTAACCCCTGCCATGCTGCTGCTGCTACTGCCATCAGTGGGGGTGGCAACCCATATGCTGCTGTGCGTGCATGAAGGTCGCCACAGACCACTCCGAGCATCTTGCTTTGCCAGACAGCTACCTTGGATCGCACTGGCTGACACAGCTATGCACCGCACTGCATACAGTCTCTTGACGGCTGCCCAGCAGCAGTCATGCCATGCCTGCTTATGAGGCAGCACTGGCGCCCCAACCCTTCCCTTGGTGTTCGACCTGCAGGTCTGGCGACGTCCTTCAAAGCAGCACTGCCCATGATGCGCCTGTCAGAGGCCTGGCCTTCTCCCCTGATGGGCAGTACCTGGTCACATGCGCTGATGACAAGACAGCGTGTATGTGGAGGACGTCAGACTGGACCTGCCTGCACCGACTGTAAGCAGCCGAACGGTTTGGTTGTGACACCCCACATCAAGTCCCAGCACAGTATGCCTGAGCACAGCAGCAGGCTCGACTTCCGTGCAAACATTATACCAGCATGCCAACGCTGGTTGACACCACCCAACACAATTGTTGGCTTTGTTGGCATCACCCTTCATCACACCACCTGCCAGCATCTGCTGGGCTTCTTCTAAGTTTGCTTTGTTATCCTGTTCACCTCACAGAGCTGACCCATCATGGCTTGTCTTTCCTCCTGCAGGAAGAGCGGCAAGAAGGCAACCAGCTGCACATTCTCAGCAGACAGCCAACACATATTCTTCTCCGACAGGTTTGGTGACGTCCTCACAGCAACAGTCCTCCCAGCAGCGGCACCAGCAGGAGATGCAGCAACAGCAGCAGCAGAAGCAGACGGCAGTGCGCAACTGCCTGCTGCTGTTGAAGCCAACCTCCTGCTGGGGCACCTGCAATCCATCGTGACGTCGCTGGCCTGCTGCAGCAGCACTACTGGGCAGCCGCTGCTGGTCAGCACAGACAAGGATGGCAAAGTGCGGGCCAGTGTGCTGCCAGTTGACCCACTCAAGGTGAGGGAGAAACATCATGAAGCAGCCTGAGGTCTCTATATGCACCGGGCTGTACGGCCATGAGGCTCGGACAGCAGCAGCTGTGTGGTGTGTACTTCCCCTGCTCAACAGTGAAGGGTTTGAAGCTGTGCCGCACCAGTGGGGTAACACCTTTAAGGTGCTCAGATGTCCTGCTGGCCCTCAAAGGTCGGCAGTGTGGTTGGGCAGGTGATTGACAATGAAGGTGAGGCTGCAGGTTGATTATGCAGACGTGCATGGTGCATGGTGCATGGTGCATGACACAATGGTAGTATGGTGCCGTACAAACTGGCAGTATGATGCAATTCAACAATGGCTCTGGGGGCTTTGTCTTTGTCTGCCTACTGATACAGGGCTCGTATGAGATCCACAGCTACTGCCTTGGGCACACCAAGTTTGTCACCAGCGCTACAGCAGTGCCAACACAGACAGCAGCAGCAGCCGCTGCTGGTGATGGCAGCAACACGCAGCAGCAGCAGCAGCACCTGGTGGTGAGCGGCTCGGGGGACGGGACCATCCGGCTTTGGGACGTTGACACTGGCAAGCAGGTGTCCTCCTATGTCGCCTCTGAGCAGCCGCCACCCCTGGCTTTCCAGAAGCAGCAGGAAGAGGCTGGTGGGGCACCAGAGGGCGAGCAGGAGCAGGAGCAAGGGGGTCAGGAGGGACAGGATGAGGATGCTGCAGCAGCCAGCGGCAGTGAAAATGAAGAGGATCAACAGCAGCAGCAGGACAAGGATGGGCCACAGCAGGAGGATCAGCAGCAGCAACAGCAGCAGCAACAGGGCGGCAGCAAGGCTGCTGCTGCTGGGCAGGAGGGTGCTGACTCTGCCCAGAAGGAGGGTAAGGCTGCCGGCAGCAAGGGGTTTGTTGCCCAGCAGGGCGGGAGGTACCACAAGGCACGGGAGACGTGCTGTGCTGTGGTATGTGTTGCAGCATCTCCTGACGGTGCCACAATTGCAGCAGCAGTGGAGGGGCAGCAGGAGCTACAGCTGCTGTCACTGGACCGCTCGACGGGACAGATGCAGCTGCAGCAGAAGCTGGCGTTCCCTGACGTGGCCAACCCTGCTGCTGTTGCGTTTGACAGCACGGGCCGGCTGTGGGCTGTTGGGGGTGTGCTGGTGAGGGAGACGGAGTCGGCTCACGTGGGTGTGGCAGCAAAGGCGGAAGGTGGGTGCTGCTTGTGGGTGCAGCCTCTTTGGTTGTATGGTGTGGCGGTTAGGTTAGCTTTGCACGTGTGTCATGTAGCAGGTTTGCTGGGGTACACTATTGAAAATCCAGCTCGAACTCGCCTTCTGTGGTTGATTACTACCTGCTACAGTTTGGTCAAAGTGACAGTGTTGGCTTGGTCCTGTCAATAGCTCTGTCAAGAGTGCTGTCAGCTGAGGTCAAGGTCCTGGCTGTGATACGATTCTTCAGCGTTGTTTGCTGCAGCCTTGCGGTGACATTATCACTGCGCGGGATGCGAGCATTTCCGCCTGTGTATACATGACACACAGAGTGCATTCAACCATTGTGTACATCTTGTGATGGTGTACATCTTGTGATGCAGGGTCAGGCCAGTGGGAGGTGGTGACCTCTGCTGTGCTGCCAGACGCTGTGAGGGCAGCTCTGGAGCTGAGGGTGCAGGGGGAGGAGGACAAGCAGCAGCAGCAGCAGCAGCAGGAGAGCTACTACTTTGACAGCTTCAAGAAGGCCGTGTACGTGTTGGAAGAGGTGGGTACAGGCAGCACAAGCTGCTTTCATAATGGTTGATGCAGCGACAGGCCTTGCTCCGTGTCTTTGTGGTATGGAATGGCTTGCGTGTGCTGTGCAGTAGCAGGAGGGCTTGCGATTGTTTACTTCAATTGGAGTATTGAGTTGCAGGTGCTGCCAATGGTTCTTGTTCAGCAATGCTGGGTTGTGATCTCATCATGATTGCACAGAGGCAGCTTGGCTTGCAGCCAGGGTTGCAGCGCTTGCAACACTTTCATGCCTATCATGGCTGCATGCAGGGTGGGGAGCCTCAGAAGCGTCCGCGGCGCGATGCCAGGGATATTGAGCGACTCAGGGCACTTGCCGCTGCCAAGGACAAGCAGCAGCAGCAGGAGGAGGAGCAGCAGCAGGCTTCGAAGGGCAATGCTGATGCTGCACAAGACTGATTGTGGCCTGTGCTGGTGCTGCATGCCCGTGTGTTGGGATCCTTGCTAGCGGTGCACGACCTGTTGTAACGTTCAGGCCTGTTGGGCATTGAGGGCTGCTTTGAGACCGTCTCTGCTTTCTGACGGTATCATTCGATGCTGAGTCTACATGGCAGCAGCTGAAACCTCAGATCGCACAGCCTGGCTGGGCTGTATGCCACAACCCACGTGAACGTAGACCCACATGGGATCTCAGCGAGCTGCTGTAGTACTAACAGCAGCCAGAAGGGCATATCAAATGTGCAGCATTCCTTGCGATGTGTGCAAAGAACCCCATACGCCTCGCCGACTTCCTTACGTAGTATTGCCCCGTGCCGCCTGGCATTCTTCGGAAACTCTGCTGTATCTGTAGTCACATCGCTCTTCGCAGCTTTTCCCACCACCCTCATCATCATCGCTTCTTCCTTGGCGCAACACTGAAAGCAGGCGGGAAAGTTACTGGGCCCGCAGCTACACGTTGGTCTGCGCATATAATCACTCAAATCACATCACAAACCACATCAAAACGTCAATCACTTTTACGTCCCTATCAGTGTCCTGCAAGACCCGGGCCTCGTTTTCTGGCAAGCAGGCGTTGGCGTGCTGCGATGCCTTGTAATGGCAGCTGAACACGCCCATTGAACAACAAATGCAGCCTAAGCAGTTGGTGGTGCTGCTGTTGGTGGCTTTTTGCGCAGCAGAATGGCCAAACAGGGCAGGTGAGCAGATGCACATTGCTCATGACTGCCATAAGCTCAGATGCTGCTGCCTTTGGAGGGTCCAAACAGCACAAGTTAAGCTTTGATGATCTTGCTGAAACCCCTGCAACGGCGCTGTCTGGTTCCGTTTGATGATGCCTGCTATCCCAGGTGCACAGCAGCATCCACCACCACAGGCCAAGGACCGGCAGCAGCAGCAGCAGCAGCAGCAGCAGCAGCACCAACTGCAGCAGCAACGTGCTGCCTCCACACCTGCAAAGCACTTGCAGCAGCAGAATGCCACTCACCTGCCAGCGTCAGGCGCGCAGCAGCTGGAGCCACAAACTGCTGTGCAAGAGGTCTATGGCTTGGTGACGCCCAGGAATCAGAGCCAGCAGCAGCAGCAGCAGCAGCATCTACAGCACCCACACCAGCAGGACATTGAAACCAGCACAACCAGCAAAGACACTCACACAGGCAACAGCAGCAGCCGGCCGGATACGATAGAAGAGACCCAGGCAACAGTGTTGCAGCAGCTGTCTGTGGCACAGGAAAAGCACCAGGAGGCAGCCCTGAACGTCACAAGTAAGTGCCATATCGCCCTGCCCTTAGACCCTTCTGCCTTGCTGGAGTGTCAGCAGCAGTCCTCTTGCTGCTGGCTGGCTACCAACTAGCCCAGGCTGTCCACCCCTCCTTGTGTCTGCTGTTGACTCGATCAGCCCTGGTCACACAACCCCACACATGCACCACGGTCAGCACCATGCATACTGAACCCACATGAAACCTACCCTGTGTGGTGCTCAGGCGGGTTTCAGTCAGCAGGCAGCGCCTTTGTGTGCATGGCATGTGTGAAGCTGCATCGCGTGTACGGTGTACTGCACTGCACTGCATTATGTGTAACATCACAACACATGCCATGCTGTGCCGTGCTTCATGCTGTGCTCGCAGGGCTGGAGTCATCATATGAAGCCACCAACAGCAAGCTTATACAGGCCCAGCTCACTGTGACAGAGGCCAAGGCAGCTGTTGATACAGCGGACGCCCACACACAGTCCAAACAGAGCTTATACAACCAGGCTGTATCTGCAAGGGATGCCGCAAGGGCTGCCTATGACGTCGCACAGCAGGAGCTGCGGCTAGTGCAGCAGGCGGCACAGACTGCATCAGAAGTTCTGGTGAAGATTTCAGAGACAGCCATGGCAGCACAAAGCAAGATGGATCAGACGCAGATGGCTGCTGAACAACGGAACAGGAAGGTAGGGAAGGGTGATGCTTGTCAGGACAAGGCTTTGTATAACTAAGTTCATATCTTGCAGCGCAATGCATGGGACGATGGGGTTTGACCATGCAAGCGGATTGTGGGCAAGGCGGTAGGGACATCTCAGGTGGTGTAAATGCTTCATTGTTACTGTGTTGTCTGTGCGCAGGTAGCAGAAGCTGAACGTAGCTTGCAGTTGATTAAGAGTCAATTGATGCTGGCACAGGCCAAGCAGCAGTCAACCAAGCTGCAGATCAAGTATGCGCAGGTAATGGCCGCACCTGGGTTCAGCTCTGCTCACTACTGCTGTGTAGTGTATGTGCCCAGCAGTGACAGCTGATTGCGCGTGACACACCACACAGTGCATTGGGGACAGCTGGCTCCTGCTGATGCAGTGCTGTCTTTGCTGACTGAAATAGCAGTCCCAAATTTTTCAAACCAGGACTCAATGTTGGCCATGATTTGACAGGTGGAACAACAGCCGATGCAACACGCAGGGCCAGCCTTTGCACCCGGCATGAACGAAAAGACCAAAGTTGTGACGGGCATCCATCGTGTGCATGAGGTGACATCCCGCAAGTGCCGGCCGCACTTTTTGTTGGGCCTCACTTTGCCATGTGCTTGATGCTGTGCCGTGCTGCCGTGCCGTGCTGTGGACCGATGTGCAGATGAATGTGAGTGATGTGGAGGCTGAGCTGCAGCGAGCCATGCAGCATCAGGCCAGCACTGCAGCAGCACTCCAGGAGGCAGTGCAGGACAAACTCAAGGCAGAGGCAGACCTGAAGAAAGTTATGGTGAGTGCTGGTGATAGCAGGGGCATGTCTTAGCTACAGAAGCTTACCAACAGTGCAGCGTCAGCCTGAGGGTGTTCCGAAAAACGCTCAGCGCGCACCATGTCGCGTGCCAAGCCACGTCCTTCTGCTGATGTCTGACAGCAGTAACCTTGCGGATGCACCTGGGATGCCAAGGCGCGCACCACATGCGCTTTTAGCTTGACCCAAACTGCCTGTTGAATTGGGTCACCCAGACACGCATTCTCCCCTTCCGCACGTGCACTGCTGCCAAACATTTGTGTGTTTCCTTGGCTTGCAGGCTGCGCAGCCGCTAGCTGCCAAGCTGCTGTCTGGGGCGCAGAATGCCTCCTTCCAGGCCAATGCCACCCGTAATGCAGCACGGCAAGCAGTGACAGAGGCGCAGCAGAAGCTGGCGGCCCTCAGGGAACAGCTCAAGGCAACTAAGAGCACACGCACTGCAGCAAAACAGGCACTCATAGGGGCGCCAGCCCAATGGGGCAAAGCCCAGTTCAGGGTAAGCAGGGGGGCAGGGTGCGTATGGCGTGTGAACATGTTCAACTGTGGCACTTGCGCTCGCTGTTATGAGTCTGGTCTGATAGTGGCAGATCGCACCAGTGCCAGCTGCTCAGCGCAACTTCTGACAGCGTCACAGCTGTGGCACTGTGCATCATGCAGGCAACAAGCTTGAGCTTGGCTGGACGCAGCAGCGCTCTGCCAGGTGTCACCAGCTGTGCTGTGTCAGGCATTACAAACGAACTGGTGGTGGTGTCACTGTCGGGCGGTGTGTTTCTGTGCAGGTGGCTGGTGCTACTGGCAGCTTGTGGGCTGCAGAAGCGGCATGGGCTGCAGCGCAAAAGCAGGTCGAGAAGCAGCAAATGGTCGTTGCTAATGCAAACGACGCGCTGAGTGCTGCGCTGGACACCCCTCTTGCCAAAATGGTTCACAAGGGGCTGCACAGAGCGGAGCAGAGGTTGCAGGTAGGCCGGCCTTTTTCTCTGAGACGGCTGCAGAGGACGCGGCACTGCCCCTTGCATGCATTGCGTGCGAGGGGCATTACAGCCTGTTTTACTAGGCTGGACTGAGTTGGGATGGAGTGATTGTGCTCAAACAATGTACTCCACGTGCTAACATCATGGGTGTCCTGCACAATCAATGCGTACAGGTATGAACCAGGCCCAGGTTTTGGTCGCTGACGTGCATTATGGTGTGACTTGTTGTGTGCCTGGTGCAGGCGTCCAAGCAAACTCTGCAGAAGGTTCTGGCAGCGAAGCAGAATGCTACCTCATCTCTCACAAAAGCGCAGGAAGCTGCCCGATCAGCCAAAATGACAGCAGTGGTTGCACCAGGCCTGCTCTTCAAGCTGGAAGCGCAGATCATGGCCCTTGAGCGCTCCAGCATCCCCACTCTCAGGAATTCTTTGCTCGGCATCAGAATGGATGCCGCGGCAGCCGAGGTTACGGCGAAGGTCGCAGCAAACGCCGTCGAAGCAGCACAGAGGGTCGTCATACGCGCTGATGAGAAGGCCGCCGCTGCGGAGCTTGCGTGGCAAAGCGCGGAGGACAGGGTCGACGCTCTGCTGCAAAAACACAACAGCCTCAAGTCACAGATCTCGACAATGGCGGAATTCTTCCAGGTGTATGGTGGCAAGTCGGCAGTTGGCGGCAGCAACAGTACAGCAGCTGAGAGCAGCACTCCAGAACAGGTTCAGGCAGACTTGGAGTCTCTGGGCAGGGCCCTGCAGGAGAGCCGAGCCCAGGTTATGTCAATTCAGAGCAGCAAGCAGGACGCAGCAGCTGCACTTGCTGAAGCAAAGCTAGCAGCAGACAAAAAGGCGGCTGCAGCAGCTGCAGCCGAGGACAAGTTCAGGGCAGCCGCAGCGCAGCTTGCTGCATCACAAGCAGTCGCGGTGCGCTTGCAGCAGCAGCTGGAGCATGCGCAAAAGCAGCTGCAGTCAACAAGCAGCGACCTCAAACAGAAGCAGGAAGCAGCAACAGCCGCCATGCTGGACTTGCAAGGCAAGCAGGCAAAGCTCGTACAGTCAGCTGCTGCTGCCAAGGCTGCACATGCAAAGCAGGAGGAAGCAACGGCGGCAGTTGCAGCAGGAGTAGCAGCCAGCCTGGCAGCTCAATCAAAGCTCTCGGCTGCCATGGCTGAGCTGCAGAACCTCAAGGCAGAGGAGAAGAATGTTGTGCTGGACCTGAAGGCAACTGATGAGCAGCAGAGACGCCTGCAGAGCTTACTGGCATCTGCCAACACCTCATCACTTGCAACTAAGGTAAGCAGCATACGCCCAACAGCATGCCAACCAGAACAATCATGATGTGCCGTGTCTGCATGTGCAGAGCTTCAAGCTGAGTTGTATCTGTGTGGGCCTGTGAACATCAAGCAACGTTGGCCGATGATGCATCAGGTCATAAAGCAACAACACCACAACTGCTGACCTGTGCTGACATGCAGGATGCGAACATCACCCAGCAGTTTGTCGGGCAGGTGCAGGACCTGCAGCAGCAGCTGGCAGTCTTGGCAGAATCCGAGAGCCTGCTGAATGATGTGATGTCAGCCGCGGCCCGCACCATTGCAGTCGCACAGGCTGCAGTGAATGAGACAACTGCACAGCTGCAAGTCAAGCAGCAGGCAGTGGAGGCTGCTAGGGGAGCTGAGGCCACAGCCATCAAAGCTACCGAGGCTGCATATGCAGCTCTGGCAGCAGCCACAAAGGCAGTTGCAGCAGCAGAGCTGCATACAAAGCAGCGGCAGTCAAGCATATCATCACTGCAGCAGACACTCACCAACACAACAGAAGCCGCAAAGAAAGCAGAGGCAGACTTGCACAGGGCTCAGGCAGAGCTGCTGCGGCTCAAGGCTATAGCAGACCAGCTGCAGCGTGCGGCCCTGTCACCCAACACCACCACTGCCACCGTGGCCCCTCTCAAACCCAACAGCCCAACCAACAGCACCAACAGCACCAAGGGCACGCCACCAGCACCACCCACCAGCAGCCTTGGCAGCAACAGCAGCACCAACGGCAAGAGTTCAAGTTCGCCGGCAGCTGCCGTTCCAGGCGGTAAGCGGCCTGGCGCTGTTTCAGTTTCTGCGCTGAAGACCAGTGCAGTCGAGGCCAAGCAGGCGGCTGTGCAGGCTGCCAAGGCCTCTCTGCACGAGGCCGCAGACCTCATGACAGCAACAGCAGAGCTAGCGGTAAACAAGCAGGAGCTTGCTGCAGCTGAAGCAGCGGCAGACGTGGCCTTCAAGCAGTATGAACGAGCGCAAGCCGAGCTTCTGGCAGCCGACAAAGATGCCTCGAAAGCCATGGAGACGCACAAAGCAAAGCTTGCAGAGCTCCAGCAGCACCAGGCGCGGCTGCAGGACAGCGAGGCTTCAGTCAGCACGAGCGAGGCGGAGGTGCAGGCGCTGAGGCAGCAAGCAGCCGCCCTCAAGTCTGTGGCAAAGGACTCGGAGGCAATCACCGCGCAGGTTGCGTCTCTCGAGTCTCAACTGCCGATGCTGCATGAAGCTGTACAGGCTGCAAACCAAACCAGGCTTCAGGCCCGCGCTGCTGTGGATGCCGCAAAGCAAGCGCTGGCAAGAGCAGCAGGCGACCCAGTCAAGGCACAGGCAGCCCAGGCTGCCTTGCAGCAAGCCAAGGGGAGGCTTGAGGATGCTAAGCAGCTGCTCAAGCAGAAGTCAGGCCGTCTGAACAAGGCGCGCAAGCAAAATGCAGATCATTCGGTGGATGAGGAGACCCTGGTGTTCCAGACTGCTTCTATGCACAGCTTGCAGGATGCGCAGGCAGCAGCAGCGGCAGAGCTTGCAACGGCAGCGGCAAGGCTTGCGGCCGCTGACAAAGCAGCCACAGCGGCGGCTGCAGCCCTTGCATCAAACGTCACCAGCGCCAGCACTGCTACAGTAGACCGGGCTGCTGCTGTTCTGCAACAAGCAGAGGTACGGGTAGTGGCAGCTCGGACTGCGTACGCAGCAGCAGCTGATGCTGTGAGGGGCAAGCAGGAGTCTTTGCAGCAGGTGCAGGCTGTGCTTGCGCGCAGGGTGGAGGAGTTAGCTGCTGTGGAGGCTCATATTCTGGTGCTGCAGCAACAGATGCAGTCAGCCAGAGCGGCACTTGCAAATGCAACAGCTGCTGCGGCTTCTGCAGGGGCTGCACCTGTCAGCCCTGAGGAAGGCAGGGCTGCAGCACTGGCAGCAGCCAACAGGGCGTATACGGTCGTGAATCAGCAGCTGGTGCAGCAGCGGTTAGTTGCTGCTGAAGCTGCTACAGTGTATGCTGATGCACAGCAGGCAGCCACTGCAGCTGCGCAGCAACTGCAGCATGCCAAGGCTGTGGCAGGCAAGCTGCATGCAGTGTATGATGCTGCGCAGGAGCGCATGCGCCTACTGCAAGTGCAGCTAGAAGAGGCTGCTGCTGCGCTGAAAGCTGCCCAGGAACGAAAGCTGGCAATGGCCTTCAAAGTTTCGTCCCTGAAAGCTGTCGCTGCCAGCCTGGCAAGCCAGCTGCAACACACGTAGCTCAACCCTTACCCCAGCTGGGTGTGTTCGTTTTAGCTTCAGCAACTGATTCAGTCAGCAGAGCAAATTTTATATGCATGTGTTGAGTGTCTACGTACTGGTGTTGCAGCATCCTGCTTCCAATCTGCTTGCACCGTCATGTTTGAGGTGGTGCCTTATGTTTGCACGCACTGTTGATGCACTTGTCTTTGTTTGGTGTAAGTTCCAAGGGGGTGTGCCTGGTGTGTACACGCCGGGCGTGGATAGAGTTGATAGCGTTGAGGGGTTGAGGGCTGGGGTAGCTACTTTGAAAAGCCTAGCGACCAAGTGTGGCTTGGCGGGTTTGGTGCTGCGGCCTTGAGCCTACCAGCCTTTCAGCGAGTGTGAATCAGGAATGTTTGGCTTTGGTGTGCTGATGATGTTTTGAGGGCTGTTGGCTCCAGGGAAGGCTGGTATAAGGCCTTTGCAAAGGCGCTGCACTAAGCACAAGGTTTCCAAGGTTTCCAGCGTCCGGGCTGTTGATCATGGTGGTGGTCAAGATACAAGAGGATGGTGTGGAAAGCAACATGAGTGAGCAACCTGTTGCTTTTTGGCATCGGATGGCAGTCCCGTTTGAAACTCCATGTCCCAACTGTCAGCTCCCCCAACCTGGTTGAACCATGATTGTTGCACTACGGTTCAGGTATTTAATCTTCCAGTTGAAAGCATACGACATATCGTATCCCACAGGCTCGTCCGTGCTCCAGTTGTTGAGACCAAGACAGATCCATTTTACCAAGTCACAAGCAGCCACAAGCGCTGCCAGGACACACACGGCACGTTTCCCTTTTTTGAACCACCATGAATCAGCTCACAGAACTCAGCACCCTGCTGCAGCCACTTGGGCTGTCACATCTTGTACAGCAGCACATCCTGCACCCAGGCCAGTGGCGCAACCAGCTTGTGCAGGCCTTGGTGCAAAGGTCAGTCGGTTGCAGAATTTCAAGTATGCAAGCTCCAGCACGTGATGGCTGCTTCCTCAAGCTCACCTTACGTAATTCCTCTGGTGTCTGCTGCGGGCAGGCTGTTGGGTGGCAAGACTCTGGATGGTGTCTGTGTTGGTGGTGCTGATCAGTATGAAGCCTTACCAGAAGACGAGCGCTTCGCCAAGAGTAAGTGAACGAGTCAGCTTGCCTGAGTGTCGGTTCAGCAGAACAAAGTAACCACCGATGCTGCTGTTGCCTGCAGAGTGCCAGTCTGTCCTGCAGCTGCTGGGCATCAGCACCTCACCAGAGCAGATCCGGGTAAGCCTCTGCTCGCGTGTGCGCTGGCATGACTGTGCATATATGGACGCAGGCAGCAATTCGCCTCCCGCCCCTGCACTCATGCCAGCTTGTCTGCCTGACAGGGTTGCAGCGGTCAGCAAGACAAGGACACAGCACCCCTCCTGCAGATGGCGCGACTGCTCTCTGTGATGGAGTCGCAGCGGGCAGCAAGCAGCAAGTCGGCCCGACACATGGGTTCCACTCACCCACCAGCATCGGACCAGGCATTGCAGCAGCAGCAAGTGGATGCCAGCAGTAAGGCTACACAGCTGCTAACCACAGCTGCTGGGCAGTTGTCCAAACTGCTGTCAGAAAACGTGCAGCTGTTCCCCTCAGACATGGGGGATATACTCAAAGCCTACAGGTAAGGAAGTGCTCACAGTGCGGCAATAAACTGCCTAAGCTCTCATCATGCAGCCCAATCTCCCCTGTGTGAATATGCCTGCCTGTTGCTGCCCAGGTGTTGGGCCCCTGCTGCTGAGGTGTGCTGACTGTAGCTGTCCCAGCTGCATGCGTGCACATACATGCAACCGCGTTGTTGTTTGATCATGCCCCTGCAGTGATCAAGGCGCTTATGTGCAGTTGACGCAGCTGTGCCAGCACGCTGTCCAACGCGCCCAGCAGCTGCAGCAGGCATTGCAGGCAATGTCGGCAGCTGGCGCCAGCAGCTGCGAGGGGGCTGGGGGCGAGCAGTGGCAGCAGCTCGTGCAGGACGTGGACGCGGCATTGGGGAGGCAGCTGCAGGAGCTGCAAGCCTTTGACGCTGTGTATCAGCAGGTGGGGTCCAATGCCGGCTGTGGTATGCTCTTCCACTGGTGCTTTTGCTGCCAGTGTTTCTGGGGATGAACATCAGGTTGTACTCTGGCTGTTGCGCCTTGTTGAGGGCTGACCGTTTGTGCAGCAAGGGGAGTGCCACTTGGCAGCCTGCCTGCCTGCAGCTGGACAGTAGGGACCGCAGCAGCAAGCAATCACTGCAACTGGCATGCAACATTCTGCAATGCTATCCGCTTGACACCCGAATCACCTCCTAATCATCTGGTGTTACACACCGACAGGAACTGTCAGTCTGGGCCGGAGGAGCCAATATCCAGCAGCAGCAGCAGCAGCAGGCAGTGTCATGGGCCGACCCCCGTGCCAGCAGCGCAGAGGCCAGTGGCATGATGGCCCGCAGCCTGATGGCTGCTTACCAGGAGCTGCAGTCAGTGATGGATGCCCTGCACACAATCATGACGCAGCACCAGGCCCTCAAGGTGGGAGGAGGGGGGCCTGAGATGTTTGCGAGGCTGCTGCCTGGTCGATGGCCACTTTCCTCATCGGCAACGTCAAGCCTGCAACCGCATGATCACGCCCAGAGCCTCTCATTTATGCTGTCAGCAAGGGGTCAGCTGGCACTTAGCAGCTTATCGGCCAATACCGTCCCCAGGCTGTGCACAGGACAACTCTGTGGTTTTTCAACACATCACAGAGTCGATTCTTGAACATTCTTTGGTTGTGGTTGTCTGCATGCTCTATCATTTCAACACTGAGGTTCACCAAACCATGTTTTGTGCCTGACATGCAGGATGTTCCTGCTGCGCCGCTGCAGCAGCAGAAGGACAGGCACCTGCAGGAAACACTCACCCTACGTATGAGTGCGAGCGCTGTGCGGCCTCACCCTTGAGCCCACATATGGACAAGGCACGGCACCTGCCTGTGCTGTTCTTCTGCTGATTGAGACCTTATTTGCAGTGCATCGCCCCCCGCCCAGGCAGTTGTTGACATGGGCAGCAGCTGTGTGGCTGTAACTGTGGAGAGGCTTTTTCCTGTTTGTGCCGGCACAGCCTATGGCAGCCCCATTCTGCATAGGATGCATGGACCTCAATGATGCTGATCTGGGGTCTGGAAGCGAACTAGTACAGTGTTACACGCAACCACTGGGCTCCACACAGCTCAGGGTGAGAAGCCCAAATTCCATTAAAGCCCAAAGCACCTATTAAAGCCCAAAGCACCTATTAAAGCCCAAAGCACAGTCCATATATGTCTACACACACATGCCACACGCCCACCCAGCTCCATCCATGT
Organism: Desmodesmus armatus; assembly: GCA_007449985.2. Taxonomy (NCBI): domain Eukaryota; kingdom Viridiplantae; phylum Chlorophyta; class Chlorophyceae; order Sphaeropleales; family Scenedesmaceae; genus Desmodesmus; species Desmodesmus armatus. The sequence goes on from VIIQ02000562.1 coordinate 420,798, forward strand.
GCCCCCGAGAAATAAATTGAGCTTAAGCCTGTGCAGCAAGAGACAACTAAACAAGACTAGCCTATCACCTGAGACTATCACCTCAGCACTATGCAGTGCAATTTCACACCGAAGTAAAGTAAAAGCAGTCTTCCGCTGGCGCGCAACCACGCCCAACATCAACATCCGCAAACATCAGCACAAACTCACTAGCCGACCACACAATCAATGTGCCCACTGTGACAGGGACGGCAGTGCCAGTGCATGCCAGCCAACAAAATAGGTCACCACCTCGTGCACGGCAACTGCCCACCGCCACATGGGGCCAACAGGCCCCGGCCTTAGGTAGGGTGCACGCAATTCAAAATCTCTTTTCCACATGGAGCCCTATGCCCAAGGTCACCCCAAGGGGTGCCGGCAATGTCCAGCACCATTACCTGCACACACACTCTGCTATTTTACACCGCGCTGTGCATACACCACCTCTAATGAAAGCACCAGCGTCAGTATGTGGTCATCAAGTATATGGGAGTGACAAACCAACACAACACCAGGCCGGCACAGCCACAGCCTGATGCTGCAGCACCACACCCCCACCCTTGGCTGCAGCCTGCCCTGTGGGTTGAAGCAGCCCCTGCTCGCCTGCTGTGCAAATGTGTGTGTTGACACATGACATGGAAACGTGACTTGCGTCAGCCACATCAACTCAGCAAAACAGCCAGGATGTGTCGTATGTGTGTGTCACCCCATACCAAGGTCTGCTGGTCCAACCTGCGCTCCACCAGAAATTCACGCCCAAGTCGATGCCCCCCCCCCCCCAGGAGGTAATGTGCAGGTGACACCCCCAGCCACGATGCCGTGCACAAAGTAGTGACGCCGCATATGCAGGCTGTGTCAACACATGGTCGATACCCAGACCACCTGTTGGGTGCACCGCTGGCATCGTTTCACAGCAAAATCTGTGTTCAAGGGTTCAGCCTGTGTGATGCCTGTTTGCAACTGCACCCAGGACAGCAAACATCACAGGCGGGGGCCGCAGCACAGCCTGAACTACGGGTGGCCACTATACACACACTGCACCACAGTGCTCAGGGCGATTCCTTCACGACACCCCTGTCTCCACCCACAACCTTGGGATGCAGCAGGTCCCACAAGTTGGCGGCTTGCTGCTGTACTGCGGCTGTGCCCTGTTGCATCGGCAATACCTGCGCACCAGGGTACATGCTACACACACTAAGGCGCTGACCAACGTATGCAGGACCCTTGCGACATCTTCACATGAACCAAACCAGGGCATGAAGCAGACCACGGCTGCCCACTGGCAGCACAAAACTCCGCTGCATAGCTTTGGATGGCACAACATGGCAAACCACATGCAGTCACATAACAGAAACTGCACCGCAACCAGCACAAGGAGGACGGAGGGACGATACAGCAATCAACCCCAGCTGCAACACTGGACGTGAACATGTGATGGCGACGAAGCAATGCTGATGCCCTGCCCTGTTCAAACAGCGCCGACAACAGCACACAAACATGACGCCAGACTTCAGCTGCTGGTGCGGCTCACAGCAAAGCTTACTTGCACAACATAGACGGTACTACCCCTCTCCCCAGCGCTTGAGTGGAACCTGCTGGAGCAGCCATATGGTGGAACGAGCAATCCTTCAAACACAAAAAAAAAACAGAAGCAGAAGTAGATGCCTGCCCATAATACCACACTAAATACATACCCTACCATAACATAGTATGCTGTAACAAACCACAGCACATCATACGTGAACCGTATCAAGCCCTGCTCTGCTGGCGGGATGGCGCTGCAGTGGAAGGTGTGCCACCTGTCCTACAAGGCCAGGCTATGCGGTGCTGAGCTGCATGGGAAGCATGATGCCGGCGGTTCAACTGTCGATGCCCACATGCTCCAATAGGCACACGACCGCATGCAGCATACGATGGGCACAGTGTGCCACAGTACGGTATAGCCTGCAGACAGTGCTTGCTGCTGCCACCCATGCGCGCACACGCACGCACGCACGCGCGCACACACACACACACACACACACACACACACACACACACACACACACACACACACACACACACACACACACACAATCAGTCTCGAGTTCAATTCACGACAGTCTTCAGTCCTGGTCAGCACTGATCACTACCCTCCGGGACCGGAGGACAGCCCCAGGGACGTCGCAAGCCCAAGAGCCACTACCAGGTGAACGCCTTCCTTTTTTCCGGCTTAATAACTGTGCATGCAGATAGACGCCCTCGAATTCCGTCATAGTTTGACTATCCTTGTAGGACTATGTTGGTACCCTCTTAGAACTGCTTGCATGTGATTGGCATGCTTACTACATGATAGCTACTCAAGTAATCCCTGTGCTAACACACACACACACACACACACACACACACACACACACACACACACACACACACACACACACACACACACACACACACCATGTCCTTCCATCCCAATCCCTGGACCCTTGTAGGACGCTAGCGTCGCATGCATGTCTACTGCATGTACGCTCTATGCTAAGACACACAGCAAGGCCAACACCACAACACAGTTGGGGATGCAGTATGCACTGCAAGACAGCCCAGCCAACATGCTATGCTTTCCTGGTGGTGCGAAACCAGGAGAGCATAGATACCCTCATCACCTGCCAGTCACCCTGCTGGATACACCCCCAAAAAGTGGGCCACTGCACTGGGCGCTTGCGCGCATAAACGGCTGTGCCACGAACAAGGCAGCCCAAAGCGACTTTCTCGATTTGAGTTGGTTGCGCCCCACCACCGCCAGCACCACCACCACCAGAGAGGATGCTGTAACTGCTTGGCATGGGAGCACAACACTGCACAGCAAGCGTCATGACCAATTTGAGTTCTGGAGCTCCATTTTCTACTCCACTTCGTACTCCAGACAGCACCAAGGGCATGGTGCATCCAAAGACATGTGCCCATGCCGATGGCAAGATCAGACACTGCAGGAAAACCATCACGCCACCAACGCACAACCGTCACACAGAGACAGAATGTTGATTTGAGCTCTGTGCTGATCTGCCTCCCGTCAGAATTTGTCACTTTCCAACAGCACACAGGGCATACCCATCACCAAGCCCAAATAGCAGCAGTATTGTGAGGACGTGTCAGTCAAAGAACCCGAGGGCGGCCTTGCGGCAGCAGCCTCAAGCCTGTAAAGGGCACCTCTGCAGCAGCTCAACGCAGACGCTGTATGATTGTGGTCAGCGTCAGTGCAATACAACGCCAGCACGTCACCCTTGCCTGCGCAAACACTCACACTGACCACACACATACGCGCGCGCAATCAACATAAAGTTGACCTGACAGTGCGCCTGCCACGCCATAGACGCACACATGCGCACACGCTCACACACGGACAAATACAGACGATCCAGGCACATATAACCCAGCCACACACCCATGCAAGACCGACTAACTCGCAGGTCCTATTACCTGCTGAGCAACATCATCAACCAGCACATGATGGCCGGCCACAAGGCATCCAGACCCTGCCTTCTTGTCACTCCTGCTGGGTGGTCGCGCCATAGCACGCGAATAAGGGCGTCAGCTGCAATGGAGACATGCATGGCCCATGCACTATTGACAGCACCATAGAATGCCCACGCAAAAATATGGCTGGGCGCTGGGGTTCTCACAAAGGCAGTAACAGATACCCTAACTGGACCAGTAGGTGAACCGATGGGCGCAACCTGCTGCAACCATACGAGTAAAGACACTGTGAGTGAAGACACCGGCAAGCTGCTGCAAGGACGATGACAAGCTGCTGCAAGGGCGCACACGCACCCGGCAGCTGACAGACACACAACCTTATGCAAGCTGTGCACACTTCACATTGGATGCCTGCAGGCCGCAGAATGAGCACGTTTTGAGCACCTGCAGTACATCCTTTCACTGTGCTGACGACGCCTTTTATGCAACGCATCACAGCAAAGGGACGCCTGCAAGCCGAATGAAGAGGATGACAGCCAGCACGACAACGCCCAGCACGGCGAGCGCGCACAGGGTGACGAAGGGCATGACAGGGACGCTGAAGCGCGGCACCATGCCCTGTGCCATCAGCACCTCAGCCATATCGGTGACACACTGCTCAGGGGGTATGTAGGTCTCCTGGGTCATGCCCAGGTCCCTTGCCGCCTTGCTGGCGTCGATGCAAGGCGCCTTGTTGAGCATAGCGCGTGCCAGGTCCCAAGGGAGCCCCATGAAGGGACCAAACACCAGCACGCCCCACACGGGCCCCAGCATGGGAGGGATCCACTGCTTGGGGTACTTCTTCCGCAGCAGCTTGCGCGCGTCAGACAGCAGGTAGCAGCACTGGGAGTTCACCAGGTAGCGGCCGGATGCAGTAGGGCTCTCCATAGCAGCGATGTGGGCGCGCGCCACGTCCCGCACGTCCACCATACCCATGCCGATGTTGGCGGCAAAGGGCCACATGACGCCGGACATGAGGTGCAGGCACTGCCGGACAGACTCGCCATCCACACGGTTGGACAGGGGAGGACCCCAGATGGCGCCGGGGTTGATGGTCACCAGCGTCCACCTGCCGCCAGCTTCCTTGGACATCTCCATAGCACGCTGCAGGAGCAAGCAGCAGCACGGCAAGCATGGGGTGGGGTGGGGAGAGTCGGGGCTTGAGGGCATGCAGAGCACCAGAGGTTGCAGAGGTGGGCAGCGAAGCAGGCAGGCTCATAGATGCACACCCACCAAGTAGTGTGATTGACACCAACTGCCGACTGTCTGGGATTGCCTGTCAACTGTCAGCTGTTGCTCGATGCAAAAGGCACAGCATGCAATACTCATGCTGCTGCAGTGCTCACCAGCTCTGCCATCTTTTTGCTGTAGAAGTAAGGGAACTTCCGTGGAGTGGCAGTGATGTTCCAGTCTGCCTCTGTAAACACATGGCCCTGCCCACGCTCAGTGCCGTCCGTGAAGACTGCTGCTGTCGATGATGTGAGAACGACACGCTGCACAGAGGGTGTGGCGTTTACACATGTCAGCACGTTCTCTGTGCCCATCACTGCTGGCTTGATCAGCAGCTCCTCCTCCTGCACCCAGAAGCAGCAGAGGCAACAACATTTCCTGCTTATCTGGTGGATCCAACAGCATTGTGTTGATCTCTTCTGTGCATGCACACATGACGTGTGCACGGACGCACAGTTATCCACTTTCTATCCTGCGTTCCTGCTTGGATGGGGATGCCATATGGTGTCGGGCAACACCAGCGGTGGGGTGAGGTGGCATGCGGGGGACCTTCCAGCTGCTGACACTGACTCCAGCATACATGCTTTGAGGCAGTCTCGTCCATTTTATGGCGCCAGTTGCTGGACAGTGTGTGAGAGCATGTTGCAAGGCCTGCCACAGACTGCGTGACTGCTTGTGCTGGCACTGCGTACTGCTCACAGCTGACCATTGCATCTGACGCTCAACCGCAACAGCAAGGCGCACCTGTCCAGCTGGGCACTCCAGCGCATAGGGAGATGCTGTATGGATGACGCAGCTGCACCCTGCCATAGCGTGTATGAAGCTTCCTGGCACAGTAAGGTCAGCTGCAAAGAGCTTCAACCGCTCTGCTGCTCCAGGCAGTTCCAGCAGGTGGTGCACGGACTTGCGATTGCGGGGGTCTCGGCATGTTGCATGCACAGTGTAGCCCCGCTCCAGCAGCTGCTTAACAAGGTGGCCTGCACGTTGCAACAAAGTTGGGCAGTGTGGATGGGGGCTCCTGGAACTGCGGTGGGCCAGCCAGGCTGGGTGCACGCAAGCCTTCAAAAAGCTGTGAGGGCGACCTGCAGCTCACCTGCAACGTAACCTGTTGCTCCTGTCAAGCACACGCATGTGCTTGCCGGCCCAGGTCCAGGCACATCACAATTCTGGGGCAAAGCCACCTGCACTGCCATGGCTCTGCTGCTGTTCCAGTCAGACGATTCGGATCAGGCGGAAGCTGCGATGGACTGAGCAAATGCAGTGCCAAAACTCAATTTCTCGCTATATGAGGCTCGCGAGTGAATAAGAACCGTCTTTCAAGGTTGGGGGGTGGCCACCTTCCTGCCTGCCCGTCTGTGCTGGTACGGAGCTTTCAACCAGAACAAAGGCAAGACAAGTTCTTTGCTTGCTTCGTCTGGTCCTGGGCTCCCGATGCTGAGCACTGCCTGTGTTCAGGGAAGGGAAGACCTGGTGCCACGCAGCAACAATCGCGGATCGTAAGGACACGTCCCTTCTGGCAGTCACCTTGTTTAGCGGATGCTGGTGGGCGTTTCACCGGATGCCGGTCGGCGTTCCCTGAGGGACCCTCTCACTTTTTGCTGTGGTTTTGGGTGATGAAATCATGATCACTGTTTGTCGCACTATTTCACATCTTACTCACCAGATCCTTAGCAAAACCAGCAAGGAAAGCTTTCACTGATCGACGCTGGCCACAATGCAGCCTCGACAGCTGGCCACAACCTGGAACACTGGCAGCAATCTGGAGGAAAGGGTTTTTTTTAGTGCTGTATCCTTGATCTGGTGTACTTACTTCCGTCCTGCATTCAGTAAGTATGCCCCTCTTATTCGGCCCAATTGTAGGGTTGACAAAGCCGGAACAGCAGTGGAACGCCACTCGTTTGGGCTCTCTACTCCTCAGCAACTTTGGGCTTTCATTCCTCAGCAAGTAGTCATGGTTATTCAGAATTTCAACGTCAAGTGCACGCTCAGCGAGCACAGCAGTGCACCATCCAGGCATGGCTGCACCTAGGTCCCTTGACTTTGCATGCATGTGGCAGCTGTGGAGCTCAATTTTTGATGTCGTGCTATGTTCATGCCAGGCTGCTGTCACATTGGGTTTAGGTGGTGGTCAATGCACCACCTAAACCCATCTTGTTTACTGATTTGTACAGGAGGGTCCCCAAACTGTACCAGCACTTCACATGGGCCATAGAAATCGAACGTAAGCTGGAAAAAGCCTCAAAGCCTCAGCACATCCATTTGATTACAATGTTACAGGGCTGCTGGCAGCAAGGACGATAAGACGGCTGTGCAGGTGCAGTCCTCAAGGAGAGCACGCAGGACATCTACACTGTTGCATCTGCACTTAACCCTAATCACTCAGTGATTTTGTCACGCAACACAGTGCAAGTCAAAGTCACGCCTCCCTTGAGCCACGTCCTCCACCAAACCGAACACACTGCCACAACACCTGTCCGCGGCATGCAAAACATTCCTGACTGATTATGTCAGGCATTTAAGCTGGTAGTGTTGCTGACTAGGCCTGAAAGCCATGGTGTTGTATATTCCGATGCACAATCATAATACATCTGTGTCTGCATGCACATGTATGTGGTGTATGCTGCATACTGTGAGACAGTGCCCGGAACCGGGGAGGTAGCAAAATTTCCTGTGGAGACACTGGGAACACACAAAGATGGGAACACAGAACACAATGTAACTAGCTATACTGTTGAGTGTGTGGTGGGCCTGGCACTGCAAGGGGCCAGGCTTGCTTGATCTGGTGTGTAGATGTTATTGGTTGCTGCGCGTCCAGAGGAGGCCCTCCTGTGACAGCTCCCTTTGCAAACTGTGCAAATGCCGAGACACATCGTGTCAATATCACACCGTCCAGCAATCAACTGCCAGGTGGGACCGCAGCCAGGCCTTGGAGGGCTGTCAGCATGTAACACCACGTGATGCATCACACAGTCATTGTGTGACAGTGCTAGTGCGATGTCGTGGAGGACAGTACGCAGGCTACGATGCGAGGCTTGTGCGACCTAGTAGTACATGGCCCAGTCTGTTCAGCACAGTCTGGCGGCGATGATATCTGAAAAGCGCACAGCACACTTGAAATACTGACATGATGTTTGCAGCCGATTACACAGCTGGCACAACAGCAATGGCACATAACATGACCAAAGGGATGCATGTCTCCAGCTCTGCACACCCTTTGAGTGCTTGGCAGGCACACACCACCACACAGGCAAACACCACCACACAGGCAAACACCACCACATAGTGCACCTTGCACACAGCAGAACTCGCAAGCTAAACCAACCCATCATGCATTGGCTGGATGCACTCCCTGTGTCTACACACGCACCCAGCAGCTGCAGCCATGTCACTCCTCACTCTGATATCTCACTCCTCAACCTCCTTGACAGAGAAGCTGTCCCGAATGAGGTCCAGCGCTGGCTTGTCCTTGTCGTACGTGGGGCTGTTGGTCTGCAGGCGCAGCTCATACAGCCGCATGTTAGCCACCCCCAGTGTTGTCAGCAGCCGCCTGTCCCATTCCAGCCCGTAGTCCTTCATAACCTCACTTCGGGTGGCAACGTAGGGGTTGCGGGATGCGTAGGACGTCATGCGTACCTGCAGCAAACGTCCACAAACAAACAGCATGCCACGCTCAGCATCAGACAAATGAGGGTAGGGTTCCCCAGACGGTTGTCGATGAAGTCACGTGTGCATGATGACAGGGACAGTTCCTTTGGTCAGCACCTTCAGGCTCCGCATGGACATGGCACTGTTGGCTGGATTCAGCACATCTGTGCAAAGGGACGTCTGTGCAAAGGGACGAGCATCGGCGTCCATGCCAGAACATGGAAGGGCTGTCAGCTCCATCTATCGCCACTGGTGATCGCCCATCATATGAAAATGGTGGGCGCAATTTCATGGCAAGCACCTCACAACACCTGCATCCCCCTTCAGTACAGAACTGGCTTGTTGAGATCGGGAGGTGACACAGCACGCATGCACACTGTGAGACCCAGCATACCTCAATGTCGTAATACATCCTGCCATCCTTTTCCCGGCTGCTGGCTGACAGCACCTCCCCCTGTCGCCGCACACCCAGCCGCGTGCTCATGAACTCCTTGTTCAAAAAGCGGTCCAACAGCTTGTTGGCAGCGTCTGTTGGGCTGCCCAGGTCCTCAACAGTCTTGTACCTGCAGCAGTAACAGCATAACGCACACCGTTCGTGGCGTTGAATCAGGGAAGATAGCATGCACCTGCTCTGATCCTTCTGCGAAGCTATGTTGGGGAGGTGATGTCACGCCGCCTGATGCAGGACGTCATTCTGCCAATTTTGCTGCTCATACAGGGATAGCTAATTGGCATGCAGCTGCACCCTGCACTCTGTGTGCTTGTCATGTGCACGCCGCTGCCTGCCATCTGGCGCATATGCCACCGCTGCTAGCGGCCGGCCCGGCTTGCCAAGTGGCATGGTCCTAACAGCGCACTGTGTCGCGCTGGTGCCCGTATCACAGCATGCAATGCGAGTCTGGTTGCATGCACCCTGATGTCCTTGCATTCCCAATGCAAACGGTTTAGAAGATAGCACCCCCAAGGACTCCCTGTATCCGTTCAGGCATCACCAACTTGCCTACCTGCTGGAACTGGGTGAGCTGATGTCCACAAACAAGTTCTGCTCAACGTTGAACGGGTTGCGCAGGAAAATGTCGTTGCCGCTGCTAGTCACTGCTGCCCACTGCTCCGGGTAGATGAAGGAGTAGCCATCAAGCCTGCATGCAGGGCATCGTCAACAAGGCACCATCACCACCACCATCAGCTGCTGTTGGCCGGGTTGAGCTAGGCATGGAGGCTGACATCCTTTGCAGTTTGCGATCAGGGGGCAACTGCCATTTTTGTAAATTTGTACCTTGATTGATTCAATGTTTCAAGCACGAAAAACAAAGCAAACCAGCTTGCTGAACGAATCAGTCCTTGGGGCCAGGCACCACTGCTGCCCCAAACCTCTACAATGCCAGGCTGGCTGCTAGTGATCGGCCTGTGTTGCTGCCCAGCATGTGGGGCATGCATGAATAGCACCGTTACTGTTATCAATACACATCGTATTTGATGCAAATATCAAAGTTTTGCTGCTGTGCTGGCCGAGGCTTGTGGCCACAATCGCATCCAGTTGCCAAATTCCTCCCCTTCCAATTCACCTGTCGACCTGGGACCTGAACCCATCTGGTGTATCCAGGAACGCAGCAGCTGCCTGTTGTGGCTGAGCTGTCAAGCCAGCTGCGGCACCCAGCAGCAGACCGGCTGCTCCCAGCAGGTGTCGCCTGGACACCTCCTGCTGCCTGCTGCCTTGGCTGTCCGGTTGCGGCTGCTGGTGTGCAGGGCCGCTCCGTATTGCTTTCCGTGCTATCAAGGTGCTGCGATGGGCTTTGGCTGCCGCCGGCCTGCTGAGTGCCTGGGAGCTGCTACTATGCTGGATCATCATTGTACTGTAGAGATGGTACTTTAGAGATCTATCCAAGACGGCAACAGAAACACTCGGTTGGCGTGTTCAGGCCGTTGACGCACCAATGTGGGCGTGTGGGGCCTTGTCTGCGACAAAGTCACAATCTCTCACTCTGTTCTTCCCAACTGTTTTGTTTTCTACCTCGAAAGGGCCAGCACCTGGTTTAGGTGCTGTTGTCGTCTGAATTGTCACCTGCGTTGGTGGCTTGCTTCCCAGCGGACGCACCCCCACGCACCACAACCCACCCTCCTCCTTCCGCATCCTTTTTTGTGCCATCCTCCCCCCCTTGTGTGCCTTGACAAAATCAGAATGCCACTTACGTTCAGTACGAGCTTGCGAAGCACTCACGCAGGCCCCTGCTCGCATGGGGCCTGGTCTGCTGCTCCCTGCCCAACTGTGGCCACTAGGCAACCTCAGCCCCGTGCAGCATGGCAGCGCGTGCCTCCCTCGTCAGCTGCCGTAGTCAACAGGAGTACTTTACAACGGGAAACGCTGGAGTTTGACCTACCTCCACCACCCCCTCCCCTGCAACCACCAGCCATCATCCACACCACTGCACACCTCCAGCAGACGCAGCAGCTTGTGGTAGGTGCCTCATGCTGGCATCCGTGTCAAAATTAGAGCTTTTGCTGCTTCAGTTGTTCCAGCTGCAGTGATGTGCTGTTGATGGTGGGCTGAGGTCGAAGTTCTGCAGCGCTTGTGCCGTGAATGCACTTGCCTCGTTGGGCTGCAAGAACGTCTGACTGCATGTTTTTTCCTCTACTCAGGTGCCCCAGCTACCCAGCTCAACACAGGAGCAGCGGCAGCAGCGCGCCGATCTGGACAGCAATGCCCTAGTGTGGGCGCTCAAAAAGTGAGTAGAGGTGGCCATGCCTCTGGGTCGCTGGCTGCGTCGGCAGCAGCTCATGTCTGCAGAGAGTGCACGTCCAGAGAGTGCAGCTGCTGAGGGGCTTATGCTAGCCAGGCATGCATGCGTCGCTTGTTCTTCCAACCCATGCCGCCAGGTGTTGGCATGCAAGTTGCTATCTGGGAGTCAAGTAGTGCCCAGCATGAGGCGCTGTTGATATGCTCGGTTGTGCGCAGCAGTGCCGCCACAGGACTGCTACTATGGGTAGACCGGGCATCTCTCCAGCAGTGCCTGGAAATGGCCTGGCTAGCAATGTCTGAAGTTGGGATGACATGGCCACCCTCAAGTGCCAGCAGCTGACGCCACAACAAATTCTGCCTCCTCTGCAGGGTTGATGACCAGCTCAACATTGTGGAGCAGCAGCCCTCAGACATCCACAAAGCAGTGTACGACTTCTCGAACGGCCCTGTGGGCCAAGCCACCTCCAAGGGCGTGCAAGTAGCAGCAAAGCTGACCATGACAGCCACTATAGAAGCGGCCAAGGTGGCTGCCCCTGTGGGCAAGTGGGCACTGCAGCAGGGCTTCAAGGCAGCAGTGGGGCTGGTGGGGGCAGCAATGCAGCAGGAGAAGCAACAGAAGCAGCAGAAGCAGCAGCAGGGGAATGGGAAGGGACCAGCTGACAAGCGCCGCTGAAAGTTGGCAAGATAACACGGTTGCTTTTTGGGAGAGTGGCGGGCAGGACCAGAGGGGTTCAGGGCGAAAGAGTGGGCATTATATTGGGCTGTATTGGTTCAAGGTGTACAAGAGTGACATGATGCATGCTTTGGATGTTGTTTTGTTGGTGTGATGCGGCCAAACGCCATTGCAGAGAGGTTGACGCTATGAAGGCCTGCAAACACAAGCAGTGGGCGTCCTTTGTATATACCACATGTCCCGTCAGTGTACATTGCTCGTTCTCATGGGTGTGCGTGTGTGTCGGGTGTGCATATGTAGTACTTTGACGTCAGTGGCTTGGGCATCTGTAGCCTGTGGATGACATGGGTGGAGTGTATGGCTTTGTTCTTACGATTGTTTCAGTGAAGCAATTGCCAGTGTGAGGGCAGTTGAGGACATGCTTCAGCAGGCTTATCGTTTGCCTCTTGTGTAACGTGCTTGGTTGGACAGGCTGGCTTTGATGGACAGGCTGGTACTGTCAAGTTGGGGGTGTGACAGCTGGGGTGGTATGGATTAGCTGCCCTTCGCCATGCGACTCCTTAACAATTGTGAACAGCATCCTCACAACCCATCGCATAGTCGTATCTTCCAAGGAACACGAATATCACGACAGTGATCCATACTGCTGTTTTGGCAACTACAGCTCGGACTGGCTCGGGTGTACCCCTCCGACATTCTGCAACATGTATAGCTTGACGTGGGGGCATCACTTCGGTCCTGGTGGCTGGCGAGCAGGATCAGGCGGGAGCAGCAGCAGCAGAAGGGGCGACAGCTGCAAACGAAGAAGTGCGGGAGATGCAGCTGCTAGGAAGGGTTCTTACCTTGAGAGAGTACAGGTATGCTAGCCTTACAGGCTGCCAGACTCCCACACAGTTGGCACCTGCCCCTGACTGCACACTTGACCTCCGCACTGCTGCTGCCCTTGGGGTTTGCTTGTTACAGGGCTGGCAAGGACCCATGAAAGCTGCCATGACATCCGGCACAATGTCAGCAGCTGGTGATCTGCTAGCGCAGTTCTTGACGGGGCAGCAGGCCAAGGTATGACTGCTGCAGCTGGCTCTCTACGTCAGCTGCTCTCATCCAAAACACCGACTCATTGCAAGCGCATGCCCAGCAGCTGCTCAGGCTGTTACACCTCAGGTTGTAGGTCAGATGCTTCATATGCTGATTCAGGACTGCCTTGCATGCCTGCAGTCCCGTGGCAAGGCTCCAGCTTCGTATGACCCCTTGAGGACGCTGCGCATGTTTGGCTTTGGCCTGTGCTGGTACGGCCCTTACCAGTATTACTGGTACAACCTGCTGGATCACCTGATGCCACTGAAGAACACAGCAAACTTCCTGGCCAAGGCAAGTACTGTTCCAGCTGGGCCGCCTGTGCCGGGGTCAGGGGTTGGTCCGCAATGCTCTGATGCTCTCGGTGCACGTACCGCGTTCACACACACATTTAGTGGACCTTGCATGCATAATACACATGTGCGCTGTTTGTTACTGCTCAGCAGCAGCCGCAGCTGCAGCCGCAGGCCTGTTGCAGCCGGTGTCTCATGTTGCTGCAGCAGCGGCCGGTGAGGTTGCTGTCAGCACGGGTGGCTGCAGCTGCTGCTGGCAACAGTGCATACAACTGGTATGCAATTTCAATGGACCAAGGCTCTGCATGCATGCCTGTGCAAATGATACGATGGTGGTGTACCCATGGGTACCCTGATCATTCCCAGTGCACTGCAGGCTTGTTGCCCCAGTTGTGCTGGCTGCTACATCCCGTGGCACCCCCACCCGTGCCAGCAATTTTGTTGCCGCCAATATCCACTTTGGTGCTGGCCCTGCAGGTGGCCTTGAACCAGCTGGCGCTGGCCCCTGTCACCCTTGCAGCAGTGTTCACCTGGAACTCTGTGCTGACGGGGCAGTCTGAAGCCATACCTGGGAAGATTCAGAGGGACCTTGTGCCCAGCATGCTCAATGGTAAGAGCCTGCTAGGTAGTAGTACTGTGATCGCTTGGGGCTGAATCATTTGGCGGCCTGCAGCAGCTGTGCATCACCCTGCACTTGCCATGGCAAGGGCGGCCACTTGTCATCTTCATAGAGCGCATGCATGGCGGTTGCCACAGGACCCCTTGGGGTGCAGGACGCATGGTCCAGCTGTTGCAGCCTATTGTGCTCAATACCCAGCATCGCTGACTTGTGCTGAGGTAAATCACCTACGCTGCACTGCTGCCGCTGTCCTGGTCCCTGCAGGCTGGAAGTTCTGGATACCAGCAGCCAGCTTGAATTTCTATGCTGTCCCTCTGCAGTACCAGGTAAGGCGGCGTCATGCTTCAGCACTGCCACCACCGCTCGTTTTGGTCTGCACCATGCTCTGTTGGACCTTCCCATGCCAGCCAACATACAGGCACCGTGACGTCACACTGCGTCACATTGCAAGCTATTTGGATAGAGCTGTCTGACCATAAGCTTTCTGAACCAGATCAGCAGCAGGCTAGCTCACCCCAGCTTCCAGCGCTTGGTGCACACTACAAAATCACAGAGTCCTGCACCTTTGCGCTGTTCTACGTTGCCATTCCTGTGCATCGCAGGTGCTGTACATGTCGTGCTGTGGCATGCTGTGGACCTCATACCTGTCGTACATCTCTGCGTGACCTGTCAGCAAGCAGTATCGGATCATCTACCTTGGGCTGCGCAGTCGATGACTGATGGTGACACGTCCTGCTCCTGCCAGTCCATTGCTTTCGGCGGCACGGCAAGCCCCAAGGCGCCTCACAGCTGCATAGGGCAATGCAGCCAAGCATCAACCTGCGCAGGCATGCCAGTTGCAGTGCAAGCGCCACCCAGTCCCGGAGGGTTCACTTCGGATCGTACACAATCGCGCCGGTGCCCCTGCGTCGGCCCGTCAACGCTGCGCCACACCTTTGACAGTTGGCAGGGCATGCTGTTATGGAAGAGGGGGTTGGGTGTGTTTACTGGCCCCGCTGGCCCAATCCCTGGTTGAGCCATCGGCATGCTGGCAAGTCAGCTGCTTGGGCGTGCAGCAGTATCAGCACATGCTGGCACTGCCATGTCGGCGGGCGCTGAGGGTTGGCAGTCTTTTTTGAGATGTTTGCGGGTTGCAGCATGCTTCTTTACAGCCTAGAGTGTATTCCTGTCAACACCAGGGAGCTCTTGTGGGTTCCTGTTGTATTGAATTGTTGTGGTTCAGTTGTCATGGCATGCTGACTGCACAGATTGGCCGCGGTGCGCTTTCGTCAATGCTTCTGTTTGCCAGTGGCACACAGCACGCGTGCCCTTCTGTGCACAAGTGCTTACGATCAGTACATTTGTCTGCAAGGTAGGCGTCCTAGGCCCTCACTCTGACTGGGGAGGAATTGTGTCTTTGTGCAAAGATATGTACATTCTTGTCATGCTCTGAAGTAGCCCTTGCAACAATCCCAGCAGTCTGTACGAAGTGTGCTTGGGCTCAGCCCAAAGTTTGCAATGACGGTTGTGGGTTGAGTAAACGCTAGTCCCGAAAACTGGGTTCAGGGCCTAGGCCTAACCAGTAGCCTGCGACAGGCCCATCCTGGCTGCACCCCTCTGTGTGGCGCCCTGCGTTTGTAGAGCACCACCATTGACACATGCCTGGTTGTCTGCTGGCATTTACCATGGATTGTCAGCACCAACATCAGACGCAACAGGCCAATTCAGTGCAAACAGTCAACTCAACTCATGACATGAACAGGAGCGTCTGGGGTGACAACCCCCCCCCCCCCCAAACCATCACTGTGCGCCTGCCCTTGGGTGCACTGCGCACTGCTTGGCACCACATACCCAGAATAGTAACAACTCAAAAACCACCTCACAACTCTCTTGGCGCTTCATGCGTTGCAGACAACCTGACAGCTGTGAGTGCGGTGGTGTGCCACTTGTAGCGTTGTTTATTTGCCGGGGCAACGGGCCAATTGGCATTGTGTCCTGCAGCTGCGGACAGCAACCGTGGTGGTGCGCTCGAGGATGATAGATCCCCAAATGGTGCCGGCGAAATCCCGGTGCCCACACCTGACCCCTACATGTACAGATTTCAGTCATTGTCCCAAGCTTGGGCAAAGCTTGGCTGTAGCGCTAAAGCAACTGGCTGGATTGTCCCGAGAGTGAGGGCCACCAGCCAGCCTGGAGGCAGTGGGGCAAAAAGTAACTTGTCTAGTTTCAGGGCGCGTGTGGCGGGACCTGCGCTGCATCAAGCAAAACTACTTGATATATCTGATACCCTGGGACTTTGCTCGGGGGCTCTAGCTGCTGCTGGCTATTGGTCATCCGTCCACATCGCCTAACAACCTTGACTTCCAGGATTCGAACTGTAAGGGGGAACGTGGGTGCTGTGCAAACGTTCAAGTGTCTTGGGCGCCTGTTGGTGGCAGTGCGTGGTGTGAGTGTGCAGGTCGTTGGCCAGCTGCTGCTTGATCGACAGGTTGATCTGCCTGCGCTGCAGCTGCTGCTGTGCGCTGCCCCAAATTCGTCTCTTTACTGCATTCTTTCCTGTACATCAGCTATCTCCCCTGGCCAGCGCTGCATTGCGTGTGCAGCAAGGCAGTGTCCCCCCAGACACTGACAGTTGGGCTTTTGCAGCTGCTTGTGTGGAGCCTGGCAGTGCAGCAGTCGACCCCAGTTTGGTCAAACGGCCCTATCTTGCCCTCAGCACAGGACTCGTGTTCATACAGGTGTGCTGTTACAGGTGTGTGCCTGCTACTGAAACATGCTGGCAGCCCCTAGCTCTAGCTTGCTGCCTGCTGCTGGCTGCACCACAAGCAAAGTCAAGGTTATTGGCTGTGCCAAGTTACTTTTTGCCCCACTGCACTTTCACCAAGGAGAGGCTGGCAAATGCTCAGGCTGCATGGATCTAGCAGGACTCCACCATAGATGTGTATCCCCTGAAGAGTCCTTTCTGCACACCTGGGTCGAGGGTGCCCTCCTGCTCCATGATTGCAAGCCAGTGCTGCTGCTAGAGGATCTGCAGCAGCAATGCCCCAGTGCTGAACGCGTCCCGTGCCTTTTCTTGTGCCCAGAGTGCACTGGAAGCTGAACAATTTGCCACTGTTTGCCTGGCCTTTTGACGCCGCTGCTTGTGTGCAGAATTATCGAAGTGACGGGGGTGATTCAGCTGCGGAACAGCACGTCCTGCCAGGTGCGTTGATCTGCTGCGTGAACGTAGGGTTGTTTTGATGAGATTGATTAGAACCAGCTGCGCGTAATCAAGGCTGGAAGTGCAGTCCACAGGAAGGGCACGTTGCAGATTGTGTCCGAGGTTGGGCTGTGTGTGCGCAAACGGCAGCAGGATGCATCTGCAACACGCAATCATGGCAGACCTATGAATTGCAATTGCGAATTGCGTGCGTGCTGCGTAACAGCATGCACTTTGAAACACTGAACAGCTGCCATGCTGTTCACACCTGTCAGCCTGGCATGCACATACAAGCATGTTGCCCATTCTAAACAAATGCAGAAAAACCACTCTAGTTACCGTGATAAACACATCAGCACCCTGTCAGCCAGGGGCTGTGCTGACCTGTGCCCAGTACTGCTATGTACTGCCTGCAGATCGCCAACTGCCACTGCGCAGCACAGACAGCAGCAGCACTACCAGGAAGCAGTGCAGATGCCTCGTGCCAGGTGGGTTGAAAGGAATTGAGCACATTTGCAGTGCTGGGAATGCAGCTGCTGGGATCCCCAATCTCTCACAGCAGCAGGTGCTCAACCACACGCACGTACTCTGAAAAAATGACAGTACAGCAGCTGCGCCAACGCGCGCGCGCGCAGCGCGTGGACTGGGCATGCATGCCAGCACCAACAGCAGGCTGCTGCCTCATGCCAGGAGGCAGTATACCCAAGACTAGTAAAACACACACCATGGGCCCATACACGCCTGTCGAGAAGGCAAGCAAAGCTTGCACATAACAGGCTGAGGCAAGCCCAGCACAGTGCACAGGAGTAGTGCGCAGCAGCAGCAACACCTTGCATGCATGCACACCCAAGAAAGCAGCAGCAGCTGGGTGCAGCTGCAAATGTGCTGCAGATGTGCCCTAGTGTGCCCCTCACCCCACTCAACGAGCATAGGCGTTGGGGTAATCGCCCCCAGCCCCCACACACACACGGTGCTTCTCATCCAAGTAAGAAACAACCTGTGGGTCTTCAGCATCTGCCACAGCTGAGGAAGCCCTGCCACATCCTTCTCCACATGCTGAGCCCAGCCATACGTAGGCAGATTGTAAAAGACCTTGCGCACCATGTCCTGCAACTTGGTGTGGTCATCAAGGAGGCTCCAATCCTCATACAGCTGGCACCTGAGGTGGTGCTTCACAGTACCAAACAGGTGCTCAATAGGCCTGTTCAAGTCATGGCTGTAGGAGGGCAGAGGCAGCTTACAGCCATTGACACGGACGTCAATCGTGTCGGTGGGGTCATTGGGGTTCACCACCACTTCCCACGTGGCAGTTGCCTGGACGGCGTCATTGTCATAAGACAACCAGAAGATAGCAAGCTTTGTTACTTTGTTCCACTCCTTGACTATGTGGTAGAGGTTGTTCTCAAATTCCTCCCTGGTCATCTTCCCTGCCTTGCGGCTGCCGTCTTGAATCTGCAGGGAAGCAAAAAGGAGGCGGGGCACGGGGAAGATGCCTCAGTGGAAGTTCAGGGCGCTACGTGCCATGCGGGGGGAGGGGCTCAGGGTTGAGAAGTATGGCAGTGATGGGGCTGAGCTGTGGTTCCCTGATGGCACCTCCCTGCCAGTTGGCCACTACTCAGGAGAGTACCAGTTGCATTGGCGGCTCCAAGGGTATCCCCGTGGCACCCCCCACCTGCGGGTGGCAACTAGCACAACAGTGCGGGACCCCTGTGATCTGTGGTGTGCCTTCTGTTTGTACAGTGAGGAGGCATGGAGGCAGCAGGGCATGCGTGTGCTACCAGCCTGTGAGCTGAGCTTCATGGACCTGTTGGGAGGTGGGGGTGGACAGGGAGTTCAGCCTTCAGGTGGTGCCGGCTTTTTGGCCGTGGCCCATGGACTTCTTCCACATGCAGCAGGGGTACTTTGTGCAGGTGGATGGGAGGTGCCATTGGGTTGCTAAGTACCACCACAGCACATGGGTGGTGTTGCGGCGCGACATGATGCAGAACATGGCAGCAGTGCAGCAAGGTGGTCGGCTGGTGCGGGTGCACACAGAGGATCTTGGTAATGCTGACTGCATTGCTGCCGCCCTTGAGTCTGCGGCAATGGGCTACACCCTTGTGCTGACACTCATATAGTACAGCGCTAGTGCGCTGGGGTTCCTTTGATGTGCCCTATTTGCAGCTGCTGAAGTGGTTAGTTCCCAACTGCCAGGGTCACACTGACGGTTACGGCAATCACACAATTTCCCCAATGTAACAGGCTCACCTCGTACTCCATGTCCCGCTCTACCGCATTGCCATCCAGCCTTGTGTTGATGTGCCGTTGGATCTTGGTGGTTCCAGTGGTGAACTCCATATACACCACACCCCCTCTGTGCGCAAAGGCGGGGTGGGCGGTCACTGCAACAATGAACTTCACAGTGACATGCTTGTGGCCCTTTTTCAGCTTCCTCGGCACCACATCAGAGAAGTTGAGGTCATGCTTGTCACACCAGACAAAAACATCAGACTCAGTGTACCTGTCGACAGTGAATGAAGACTCATCAATGTAAATGGTGTGGTTCAAGAATGCTGGCCAATCCTCATGAATGCCCAAACAGTGCTTGGCGTAGTCCACACGCTCCTCCAATTCCTGTGTGTGAAGGAGTGCTTGAAGAACAGCTTGCGGCGCACAAGGGAGGGGTCAGCGTCGTGCATGGCATGCAGCAGCTGGTCTGAAAACTTGAGGCCGTTGTTGGTCATAATTTCCTTCAAACGGGGGCTCTCCCTGATGGCCTCTCCCAGGCTGGTGAAGTGTACCCTGTGCATGACTGTGTGCCCTTCACTTTCTCCTCAACAAGCTTCCCCTCCTTGCAAATCTGAGCTGCTTCAAGAGCCTCCTTCTCGTTGCATTTGCGACTACGGCCAGACCTGTGTGCATCGTCCACACTCCCGTTCTCAATCCAATGACCCCACCAGGTGCGCAAGTAGTTGAAATCCTTGCTACCATGAACTGTTGCTCGTCCTCTGGCAGCTGCTGATTGAGAGAGTCAAGAATGCCCTTCAGGCATGGTGCGCCTTGGCAAAGTCTGGCCCAGCTTGCCCCAGAAACATGACGCATAACATGCACCCCAACACCCTCACCCACGTCTTTTCCTGGCGTACTTGGTGCCCCTGACATGCTCTCGCAGCAATTCCTCAGCGCAGCGCAAAAGATGGCAGCAGCAGGTGCAGTGTGCGGCACTTGTCAGCCACTACCAGGGTACAGGGTACACTTGGCTAAACCCTAACTTTGACCGGTTCTCACTGGAGAGTGCAGTGGGGCAAAAAGTAACTTGTCTAGTTTCAGGGCGCGTGTGGCGGGACCTGCGCTGCATCAAGCAAAACTACTTGATATATCTGATACCCTGGGACTTTGCTCGGGGCTCTAGCTGCTGCTGGCTATTGGTCATCCGTCCACATCGCCTAACAACCTTGACTTCCAGGATTCGAACTGTAAGGGGGAACGTGGGTGCTGTGCAAACGTTCAAGTGTCTTGGGCGCCTGTTGGTGGCAGTGCGTGGTGTGAGTGTGCAGGTCGTTGGCCAGCTGCTGCTTGATCGACAGGTTGATCTGCCTGCGCTGCAGCTGCTGCTGTGCGCTGCCCCAA
Organism: Desmodesmus armatus; assembly: GCA_007449985.2. NCBI lineage: Eukaryota > Viridiplantae > Chlorophyta > Chlorophyceae > Sphaeropleales > Scenedesmaceae > Desmodesmus > Desmodesmus armatus. The sequence continues at coordinate 441,366 of VIIQ02000562.1, forward strand.
ATTCGTCTCTTTACTGCATTCTTTCCTGTACATCAGCTATCTCCCCTGGCCAGCGCTGCATTGCGTGTGCAGCAAGGCAGTGTCCCCCCAGACACTGACAGTTGGGCTTTTGCAGCTGCTTGTGTGGAGCCTGGCAGTGCAGCAGTCGACCCCAGTTTGGTCAAACGGCCCTATCTTGCCCTCAGCACAGGACTCGTGTTCATACAGGTGTGCTGTTACAGGTGTGTGCCTGCTACTGAAACATGCTGGCAGCCCCTAGCTCTAGCTTGCTGCCTGCTGCTGGCTGCACCACAAGCAAAGTCAAGGTTATTGGCTGTGCCAAGTTACTTTTTGCCCCACTGCACTTTCACCAAGGAGAGGCTGGCAAATGCTCAGGCTGCATGGATCTAGCAGGACTCCACCATAGATGTGTATCCCCTGAAGAGTCCTTTCTGCACACCTGGGTCGAGGGTGCCCTCCTGCTCCATGATTGCAAGCCAGTGCTGCTGCTAGAGGATCTGCAGCAGCAATGCCCCAGTGCTGAACGCGTCCGTGCCTTTTCTTGTGCCCAGAGTGCACTGGAAGCTGAACAATTTGCCACTGTTTGCCTGGCCTTTTGACGCCGCTGCTTGTGTGCAGAATTATCGAAGTGACGGGTGATTCAGCTGCGGAACAGCACGTCCTGCCAGGTGCGTTGATCTGCTGCGTGAACGTAGGGTTGTTTTGATGAGATTGATTAGAACCAGCTGCGCGTAATCAAGGCTGGAAGTGCAGTCCACAGGAAGGGCACGTTGCAGATTGTGTCCGAGGTTGGGCTGTGTGTGCGCAAACGGCAGCAGGATGCATCTGCAACACGCAATCATGGCAGACCTATGAATTGCATTGCGAATTGCGTGCGTGCTGCGTAACAGCATGCACTTTGAAACACTGAACAGCTGCCATGCTGTTCACACCTGTCAGCCTGGCATGCACATACAAGCATGTTGCCCATTCTAAACAAATGCAGAAAAACCACTCTAGTTACCGTGATAAACACATCAGCACCCTGTCAGCCAGGGGCTGTGCTGACCTGTGCCCAGTACTGCTATGTACTGCCTGCAGATCGCCAACTGCCACTGCGCAGCACAGACAGCAGCAGCACTACCAGGAAGCAGTGCAGATGCCTCGTGCCAGGTGGGTTGAAAGGAATTGAGCACATTTGCAGTGCTGGGAATGCAGCTGCTGGGATCCCCAATCTCTCACAGCAGCAGGTGCTCAACCACGCACGTACTCTGAAAAAATGACAGTACAGCAGCTGCGCCAACGCGCGCGCGCGCAGCGCGTGGACTGGGCATGCATGCCAGCACCAACAGCAGGCTGCTGCCTCATGCCAGGAGGCAGTATACCCAAGACTAGTAAACACACACCATGGGCCCACACGCCTGTCGAGAAGGCAAGCAAAGCTTGCACATAACAGGCTGAGGCAAGCCCAGCACAGTGCACAGGAGTAGTGCGCAGCAGCAGCAACACCTTGCATGCATGCACACCCAAGAAAGCAGCAGCAGCTGGGTGCAGCTGCAAATGTGCTGCAGATGTGCCCTAGTGTGCCCCTCACCCCACTCAACGAGCATAGGCGTTGGGGTAATCGCCCCCAGCCCCCACACACACACGGTGCTTCTCATCCAAGTAAGAAACACCTGTGGGGTCTTCAGCATCTGCCACAGCTGAGGAGCCCTGCCACATCCTTCTCCACATGCTGAGCCCAGCCATACGTAGGCAGATTGTAAAAGACCTTGCGCACCATGTCCTGCAACTTGGTGGGTCATCAAGGAGGCTCCAATCCTCATACAGCTGGCACCTGAGGTGGTGCTTCACAGTACCAAACAGGTGCTCAATAGGCCTGTTCAAGTCATGGCTGTAGGAGGGCAGAGGCAGCTTACAGCCATTGACACGGACGTCAATCGTGTCGGTGGGGTCATTGGGGTTCACCACCACTTCCCACGTGGCAGTTGCCTGGACGGCGTCATTGTCATAAGACAACCAGAAGATAGCAAGCTTTGTTACTTTGTTCACTCCTTGACTATGTGGTAGAGGTTGTTCTCAAATTCCTCCCTGGTCATCTTCCCTGCCTTGCGGCTGCCGTCTTGAATCTGCAGGGAAGCAAAAAGGAGGCGGGGCACGGGGAAGATGCCTCAGTGGAAGTTCAGGGCGCTACGTGCCATGCGGGGGGAGGGGCTCAGGGTTGAGAAGTATGGCAGTGATGGGGCTGAGCTGTGGTTCCCTGATGGCACCTCCCTGCCAGTTGGCCACTACTCAGGAGAGTACCAGTTGCATTGGCGGCTCCAAGGGTATCCCCGTGGCACCCCCCACCTGCGGGTGGCAACTAGCACAACATGCGGGACCCCTGTGATCTGTGGTGTGCCTTCTGTATGTACAGTGAGGAGGCATGGAGGCAGCAGGCATGCGTGTGCTACCAGCCTGTGAGCTGAGCTTCATGGACCTGTTGAGGAGGTGGGGGTGGACAGGGAGTTCAGCCTTCAGGTGGTGCCGGCTTTTTGGCCGTGGCCCATGGACTTCTTCCACATGCAGCAGGGGTACTTTGTGCAGGTGGATGGGAGGTGCCATTGGTTGCTAAGTACCACCACAGCACATGGGTGGTGTTGCGGCGCGACATGATGCAGAACATGGCAGCAGTGCAGCAAGGTGGTCGGCTGGTGCGGGTGCACACAGAGGATCTTGGTAATGCTGACTGCATTGCTGCCGCCCTTGAGTCTGCGGCAATGGGCTACACCCTTGTGCTGACACGCATATAGTACAGCGCTAGTGCGCTGGGGTTCCTTTGATGTGCCCTATTTGCAGCTGCTGAAGTGGTTAGTTCCCAACTGCCAGGGTCACACTGACGGTACGGCAATCACACAATTTCCCCAATGTAACAGGCTCACCTCGTACTCCATGTCCCGCTCTACCGCATTGCCATCCAGCCTTGTGTTGATGTGCCGTTGGATCTTGGTGGTTCCAGTGGTGAACTCCATATACACCACACCCCCTCTGTGCGCAAAGGCGGGGTGGGCGGTCACTGCAACAATGAACTTCACAGTGACATGCTTGTGGCCCTTTTTCAGCTTCCTCGGCACCACATCAGAGAAGTTGAGGTCATGCTTGTCACACCAGACCAAAACATCAGACTCAGTGTACTGTCGACAGTGAATGAAGACTCATCAATGTTAATGGTGTGGTTCAAGAATGCTGGCCAATCCTCATGAATGCCCAAACAGTGCTTGGCGTAGTCCACACGCTCCTGCAATTCCTGGTGTTGTGAAGGAGTGCTTGAAGAACAGCTTGCGGCGCACAAGGGAGGGGTCAGCGTCGTGCATGGCATGCAGCAGCTGGTCTGAAAACTTGAGGCCGTTGTTGGTCATAATTTCCTTCAAACGGGGCTCTCCCTGATGGCCTCTCCCAGGCTGGTGAAGTGTACCCTGTGCATGACTGTTTTGCCCTTCACTTTCTCCTCAACAAGCTTCCCCTCCTTGCAAATCTGAGCTGCTTCAAGAGCCTCCTTCTCGTTGCATTTGCGACTACGGCCAGACCTGTGTGCATCGTCCCACTCCCGTTCTCAATCCAATGACCCCACCAGGTGCGCAAGTAGTTGAAATCCTTGCTACCAATGAACTGTTGCTCGTCCTCTGGCAGCTGCTGATTGAGAGAGTCAAGAATGCCCTTCAGGGCATGGTGCGCCTTGGCAAAGTCTGGCCCAGCTTGCCCCAGAAACATGACGCTAACATGCACCC